>CM053570.1:19164720-19207750 GCA_028646485.1 Cryptoprocta ferox
AAAAAAAAAAAAAAAAAAAAAAAAAAAAAAAAAAAACCCTGCACAAATGATTATCTACATGTCCCCAACAAGACCCTTTCACTCTGTCTAGGACTACATCAATACTAGAAATTCATTTGTTAAATAAAACAGCTCTTATTGATACACCTACCAAGAAACTATTACATTGCAGGACGCTAGAATTTAAAGTATGTTTAAGCCACAGTCACAGGGGTCTCAAAATCTTACAGGCAACAGAGGAAATTCCACCAGCAAGTTATACCTAACAAAAGATAGAATTAAAACCTCTGTGCACACAAAAATACAAAAATATCATAAAACACTACCGGGTTAACTGTTAAATAAGTACACTGGATAGTTCAGAACAGTAAAAGATCACAGTAGGCTAGA
Organism: Cryptoprocta ferox; assembly: GCA_028646485.1. Classification (NCBI taxonomy): domain Eukaryota; kingdom Metazoa; phylum Chordata; class Mammalia; order Carnivora; family Eupleridae; genus Cryptoprocta; species Cryptoprocta ferox. The sequence continues at coordinate 19,165,111 of CM053570.1, forward strand.
AGAAGCTAGTAAGTTCTTTGCAATTTTAAAGATGCTTAAGCAAAATCTTGATGAAATGGCAGGGGTTGAATGGTCATAGATTGAAGAAGGACATTCTTAGTAATTACAAGTCACTCATTTACTGAGTACCCATTATATGAGTATGAATCAACTCAGGGCAATACCTCTACTAAATCATTTATACTTCAAGATTTACAACAAGTTGGACTTCTATCCTTTTTTTTCTTTTTCAAAGAAAGCGGAGGCATAGAGAAGTTACACAGTTAATTCATGGCAGAGCCATAATTTGGACACAATGTATCTCTTAAGTCAGTCTTTCTGCTCTACTATTAATGTGTTCCCATTTAGGTGACAGGAAACTAAGTGAGAAAGAACCCAAAGACCTAACACTAGAAGTAGATTGGTTTGACTACAGGGAAGAGCCCAAGAATTTGAACCAAGAGAGGTACGGATACAAAGGAGGCCATGGAGGGCTCTGAATGCTATAAAGACTCCTTCTGAGCAGACTTTCAGCATCAAGGGTCACTTTGCAGGAACTCCTACTCTGATCTCGCACCATGGGGGTTACAGGGGAATATGTGGGGCTCAACCACTGGAAATCCGAGTGTACTAGAGAAGTGAGGAAGACCTTGCAACAACCAGCACATGGATCTTGGCAGACCAAGTTCATACCTGCAGTGCGCAAGTCATAATCCCAGCCAGTAGTTCTGCTCATCTGCAGAACCACGCCAGGGGCACACTCTGACCAGGGAACTCAGTGAAGTGTAGATCTTGCTCATTAGAATCTACAAACAAGTTTTGCCAGCCCTAGAGCCCATGCCCAGGTCACTATATAATGATAAAGCAGTTAATACATCAAGAAGATATAACAATTATAAATATATATGCACCCAACATTGGAGCACCTAAATACATAAAGCAAAAATTAAGAAATAAATACAATAATAGTTGGGGACTTTAATTCCTCACTGTCAACAATGGATAGATCACCCAGATAGAGAATCAATAGGAAAAAGTGGATTTGAACAACACTATAGACCACATGGACCTAACAGACATATAGAGAACATTCTACCCAACAATAGAATAAACATTCTTCCCAAGTGTCCATGGAACATTTTCTAAGATAGATCACATGTTAGGCCACAAAATAAGTCTTAGCAAATTCGAGATAATTGAAATCACACCAAATATCTTCTCTAACCACAATGGCATGTAACCAGAAAGTAATAACAAGAAGAAAACAAAAATTCATGAACACATAGAAATTAAACAACACTCTCCTGAACAAACAATGGATCAAAGACTAAATTAAAGGGGAAATTAAAAAGTTTCTTGGGGCGCCTGGGTGGCTCAGTTGGTTAAGTGTCTGACTTTGGCTCAGGTCATAATCTCAGTTCGTGGGTTCGAGCCCAGCAATGGGCTTTTTGCTGACCGCTCAGAGCCTGGAGCCTGCTTCGGGTTCTGTGTCTCATTCTTTCTCTGCACCTCCCCCACTTGTGCTCTGCCTCTCTCTGTCTCTCAAAAATAAATAAATGTAAAAAAAAATAAAATTAAAATTAAAAAAAGTTTCTTGAGAGGAACCCGAGTGGTTCAGTCGGTTGGGTGTCCGACTTCAGCTTAGGCCATGATCTCAGGCTCGTGAGTTCAAGCCCCACATCAGACTCTGTGCTGACAGCTCAGAGCCTGGAGACTGTTTCAGATCCTGTGTCTCCCTTTCTCTCTGCCTTTCTTCTGCTCATACTGTGTGTCTCTCTATCTCTCTCAAAGGTAAATAAACATTTAAAAATTTTTTAATTTGTCTTGAGACTAATGGAAATAGAAACACAACAAGTAAGAAGTTGTGGGAGGCAGCAATAGCACTTCTAAGAGGAAAGTTCCAGCAATAAACACCTACATTCAGAAGAAAGAAAATTTTTAAATAAACAATCTAAATCTACACTTTAAAGAACCAGTAAAAGAAGAAGAAGCTAAGCCTAAAGTTAGCAGAAGAAAGAAAACAATAAAGATTAAAGCAGAAACAAATGAAATAGAGAACAGAAAAATAGAAAAGATTAACCAAATTAAGAGTTAGTTCTTTTTTTAAAAAATTATTTATTTTGAGAGAGAGAGAGCATGCATGCAAGCAAGCATGGGGGAAGAGCAGAGAGAGGGAGAGAGAGAGAATCCCAAGCAAGCTTGGCACTGTCAGTATAAGCCCAGTGCAGGGTTCAGACTCACAAACCATGAAATCATGACCTGTGCCAAAGTTCTACGCTTAACCTCTTTAAGCGACTGAGCCATCCAGGCACCCCAAGAGTTGGTTCTTTGAAAAGATAAACAAAATTGACAAACCTTCAACTGTATAATCAAGGAAAAAAGAAAAAGTACTGAAATCAACAAAATTATAAATGAAAAAGGAAACATTACAACAGATAACAGAAAGTCAAAGGTTAAGAGGCTACTATGAACAACTATATGCCAAAAAACTGGACGACCTAGAATAAATGGAAAAATTCTTAGAAACATAAAACTTACCAAGACTGAATCAGGAAAAAAAAAAATAGAAAATCTGAATAGATCAATTACTAGTAAGGAGAGTGAATCAGTAATAAAAAAAAAATTCTCAATGAAGAAAATCCCAGGACTAAATAGCTTTACTGGTGAATTTTACTAAACATTTAAAAAATTAACCTTAATCCTCAAACTCTTCCAAAGAATCAAAGCACTCTCTAATTCATTTTACAGGGGCAGCATTTACTCAATACCAAAACCAGAAAAGAACACATACTAGAAAAGAAAACTATAGGCCAATATCCCAAATAAATAAAGATGCAAAAATTCTCAATAAAATCTAGCAAACCAAATTTAGCAGCATATTAAAAGATTCATGCACACGACCAAGTGGGATTTATGCCTGTGATGCAATGATGGATCAACATACACAAATCAATCAATGTGATACATCACATTAGTAGAATGAAAGAATCGTATGATCATCTCACTGAAGAAAAGCACTTGACAAAATTCAACACCCATTCATGATTAAAAAACAAACAAACAAAAAACGAAAAAACTCTTAACAAATTAGGCATTGAAGGAACATATCTCGACATAATAATATAATTAAAATTATAATTTAATTAAAAATAAAATATAATTAAATAATAATAATAATCTTGCCATATATGACAAGCTCACAACTAACATTATACTCAATGGTAAAAGGTAAAAGCATTTCCTCTAAGATCAGGTTTAAGACAAGGGGCCCACTCTCATCACTCCTATTCAACATAGTACCAGAAGTCCTAGTCTTGCCAATCAAGCAAGAAAAAGAAATAAAGTATCAGATATGGAAAGGAAGAATTTAAATTGTCCCTGTTTACAGATGATATGATTTTATATGCAGAAATTCTAAAGACAACCAAAAAACTGTTGGATGTAATCAATGAATGCAGTAAAGTTGTAAGATACAAAATTAACATGCAAAAATCAGTACCATTTGTATACACTAACAACACATTTTCTGAAAAGGAAATAAAGAAATATATCCCACTTACAGTAGCATCAAAATAATAAAATACTTAGTAATAAATTTAACTAAAGAGATGAAAGATTTCTACTCTGAAAACTACAAGACATCAAGGAAAAGAGTCATAGAATACACAAATAAGAAGGTATCCCATGATTTACCAATTGGAAGTATTAAGATCATTAAAATGTCAATACTACTTACCAAAAGTCATCTATAGATTCAATGCAATCCCTATCAGGATTCCAATGGAATTTTTTATGGAAGTAGAATAACACTTCTAAGATTTATATTGGATGATAAAAGACCCTGAATAACCAAAGAAGTCCTGAGACAGAAGAACAAAGCAAGAAACCTCACACTTCATGATTTCAAGTTATACTATCAAGCTAGTCATCAAAACAGTATGGTAGTGACATAAAAACAGAGAGAGACCAATGGAACAAAATCAAGAGCCCAGAAATAAACACACTCATGTACAGTCAATTAGCATTTGATAAGGGAGTCAAGAATATTCAATGGAGAAAAGGCAGTCTTTTCAATAAATGATATGGAGAAAATTGAAAATTCACTCATTTAAAAAAATGCAACTGGGGGCACCTGGGTGGCTCAGTTGGTTGAGTGTCCAACTTTGGCTCAGGTTAAGATCTCATGGTTCATGAGTTTAAGCCCCACGTTGGGCTCTCTGCTGTCAGCCTGTCAGTGCAGAGTCTGCTTTGGATCCTCTGCCTCCCTCTCTCCACTCCTCCCCCACTTGCACTCTCCCCCAAATCAATAATTTTTTTAATTAAATTAGACCCATATCTTACCTCATTCACAAAAATTAACTCAAAATGGATTAAAGATTTGGGGTGCCTGGGTCGCTCTGTCGGTTAAGCATCCAACTCTTGATCTCAGCTCAGGTCTTGATCTCAGGGTCATGAGTTCAAGCCCTGTCATGGGCTCTGCACTGGGTGTGAAGCCTACTTAATTAAAAAAAATTGATTAAAGACTTAAATATAAAACCTGAAATCTTCAAATATAGGAATAAAGCTCCTTAGGCTTTCAAAATGACATTTTTACAACACCTAAAACACAAATACAAAATAAAAAATTAAAAAGTGGGACTACATCAAACTATAAAGATTCTGTACAGGAAAATAAACCATCAGCAAAATGTAAAGGCAATCTATGAAATGGGAAAAAATATTTGTTAATCATCTATTTGATAAGGGGTTAATACCCCAAAAATATAAAGAACTCATATAACTCAATAGCAAAAAAACCAAAGAACCCAATTTGAAAAATAAGCAAAGGACCTAAATCGACATTTCTCTGAAGAAGAGGTACAAAAGGCCAACAGGTGCATGAAAAGATGCTTAATGTCACTTGTTATTAGGAAAATGCAAATTAGAACCACAATGAGACATCACCTGACACCTGTTAGAATGGCCATCATCAAGAAGACAAAAGATAACAGATGGTGGCATGGATGTGGAAAAAGACAACCCTTGAACACTGCTGATGGGATCTAGTAACTTCACTTCTGGGAATACATCCAAAGGAAACAAAAACACTGATTTGTAAAGATATCTGTACCCCATATGCATAGAAGCGTTATTTACAACATCCAAGACATGGAAACAATCTACGTGTCCATTGATGGATCAATATCCATCAGCCAATAAAAAGCAAGGAAATCCTATCATTTGCAACAACATGGATGGCTCTTGAAGACATTATGCTCAGTGAAATAAGTCAGAAGAGAAAGACAATACTATATGACCTCATTTATACGTGAAATCTTTAAAAATAATAATAATAGAAAAAGAGATCAGGGGCACCTGAGTGGCTCGGTCAGTTAAGCATTCAACTCTTGGTTTCAGCTCAGGTCATGATCTCACAGTTCGTGAGATCAATCCCTACATCGGGCTCTGCACTGGCAGTGCAGAGCCTGCTTGGGATTCTCTGTCTCTCTCTCTCTCTCTGCCCCTCCCCAGCTTGCACTGTCTCTGTCTCTCTCAAAATAAATAAACTTAAAAAACAAGAGAGAGAGAGAGAGAGAGACCAGATTTGTGGTTACCACAAGTGGAGGGTTGGGACGGGCATGGGAGGAAGGCGTTCAAAACTTCGAGCTTACATGTACAAACTCATGTGCAAGCTTCCAGTTAGAAGATAAATAAGTACTGGGGATGTGATGACTACAGCTGACAAGAAGGTTGTTAAGAGAGTAAATCCTAAAAATTTTCATCACAAGGATAATTTTTTTCTTTTTTTCTTTTTTTTCTTTCTTTCCTTTTTATCGTATCTATATAAGAAGATGGATGCGGGGCACCGGGTGGCTCAGTCAGTTGGGCGTCCGACTTCAGCTCAGGTCATGATCTCACAGCTCATGGGTTTGAGCCCCGCGTTGGGCTCTGTGCTGACAGCTCAGAGCCTGGAGCCTGCTTCAGAGTCTGTCTCCCTCTCTCTCTGCCCCTCCCCAGCTCACACACACTCTCTCTCTCTCTCCTTCAAAAATAAATAAACATTAAAAATTTTTGTAAAAAATTTAAAAATAAGAAGATGAATGCTAGCTGAACCTGTTGTGGTAATCATTTCATAATACATGTGGATCAAACCATCATGCTGTACCCCTAAACTTATACAATGGTGTATGTTGATTATTTCTCAGTAAAACTGGGGGGAAAAAACAGATCCAAGATGCATCCTCATTCTGCCCCTTTGGCTGTGTGATCTCAAACTCAAGACTTAACCTTTCATACCTAGATCTCTCTATGAAATGATCTCGGTCATTACTTCCCATATTCCTTACAAAATCTCTAAATACCTCTAGAGATGTCTGACACCCCAGCCTCCAAAATGTTCTTGGAACTTCCCTACCAAGCTCTTAAAACTATATAGAGTAGTTCCCAAAACACTTTGCTTATGAGAACCCTCACTGATTATTTTAAAATGCCAAGAGCCCTCTCCGGTGGTGGCAGGTGTTTGTTTTGTTTTGGTTGACTGAGAAAATAATGACCAAAGCTTCTGCTGACATAGTCACTTTATAGAATGAATTTGCATTTTACTATCTGGAGCAGCAGCCACATACAGTTGAAAAAAATAAAATTACCAACCTGTGGGAGCCTATGTATTTATTCAGACCATAGACAATACCAATGTTCTAGAGAAATAAGATTTGCCATACTTTGCACTGACGTTAAGGTCTTTCCACAGATATTCAGCCCTCAGCCTGGGAACCACTGACTAGAGCTACTTAACTAATTAGGTAATTATTATCCTCAGAAAATTAATTTTTCCTACAGTTTCCTCATTTAATGAAATGGGATGCTGTTAAAAAGCGGCCGCACAGAGCGTCTGGTTTGTCTGATGTAACGTAGATTACAAATATAGAGATTCTTAACTTACCCTCATAGCACAACTATATTCTGATAAAGAATTTAGAAAGCAGTTGCTTAACGGCCAGAACTCTTGTTTGGCTGTTTGTTAGCCTTCCCTTCTGAACGGCCTCATTAAGCACAAGAGGTGGAACAGCAGAATTTAAAAAAAAAGAAGAAGGAAGGAAGAAAGAAAAAGAAAGAAAGAAAGAAAAGGAGGCAAAACTGCCTTCTCAAATCCAAGAGTTCAAATGAGATTGCACACAAATTGCTGGGGTCTCTCTTCGTTCAGCCTAGTAGCTATTATTCCTATTTCTATGTGACTTGAATGGCAAACGCTGAAACACAACACAGAGACAAAGAGCCAGGTTGTTGTGCACGCTTCTGCAATCTACCAGGCTAGTTTCTGCCTCGCAAATTTCTTCCACATTCTGCTGTCCATCATACAGGCAGCTTTTAGGAAATGTGGGGGGGGGGGGGGGTCGGGCGGGAAGCTCTCCGTTGTCATAGAAACAATAGCAATCTGTGCCACCTTTGTGCAAGTGGAGAGAAGCCTGGTTGCGGCTGTTGGGCCTGTTTCCAAAGACCCAGATTGAGAAACACTGGCCAGCTTAAAAGGGAGCCCCTGAATTTTTGCCAAATGAGCAAACCTATACCCCTCAAGTGGGCTGTCACATATTTGCCTGGGATTGAAAGGTGATTAAAATACAGCCCTGGATGTGGGAGCACTTTGAGAAAGACACGTTACCCCACCTCAAATTCCCCCATGTGAGGTCTAACGAGGCGATCATAACCTTGCACACCAGGGTCAGCCTGTGGGGAGCAGCTGGGAGCAGGGGGTTCAGCCCTCAGTCTGATGGGATCTGTTCTCATCAGAGAAAGATGTAATCATCTTTAAGAGACTCTAATTAAGCTGGTGATTAGGTTAGCATTGGGAAAGGAACCGTCCCAAGGGTGAGGCCAAGCTGCCAGGGATCACGCTGACGGCGTGGAAGGCCAGGTGGCTGTGGCTTTCCCTGAATTTATGGCCTCTTTAAGATGGCTGCAAAATGGTTTCCCTCGTAAATCAGCAGGCAACCATGAAATAGTAACCCCCAGCCTTCCACAGTAGGCTCCAAATGTCTGGCTACCCCTGTGGGCTCCCACAACACGAAAAGTGCCCATCTGAGAGTTGGGACACAGCAACCTTAAATATAATAAGCTCATGTAAAAATGCAGGTCCTGTGGGCTCATAGAGAAGAAGAAATTCCTGTCAGAACAACTTCTAGAAGTTTCTTTCCCACCCTTTATGCTGTTTCTACTTGTGAGTATTGAGAGAGTATCTAAGGGTTGCAGATACAGAGCAGCAAGGCAGGATAGGTGTCTGAGGACTTGGTGGTGAGACAAGCTGGGCTGTAGGTCTGTCACCAGACAGGAGGGCAAATCTAAATAAGGACAGAGAGCTGAGGGAGAGAGGTCAGGAAACACACAGGAGCAGGAGTAGGAGGTAGCAAGTACACATAAGCAAAGAGAAGGAGATTGCCAAAGGTTTCCGCAGGCTGGGAATACACAGACTCCCAAAACAGACCGGACAGTCCATCTGAGCCTTAATTTTGAGACATGAGCCAAATTCGCCCAGAAGTTTTCTATGTGCTCCTGCTAGGGCAAGAAAAAATTACACACCAGATCAGTTGGATTAGGTTTAACTGAATGGGACAGAAAATCAAAAAGATCCTTGGCAAAAGCTAGAGGTTGGCAGACCGGGGCTGCTACAGTGGCTCTAAGGCAGTCAGGGACTGGCTCGGTTCAGCTTTTCACTCCACCTCTAGGCTGAGGGCCTCTTGACCCACAACAGCTGTCACCTGGAACTATCACAAGCACATTCCAAACAGCAGGAGGGAGGAAGCAAACTTGCTCCTCCCCATCTACAAAGTATGGAGCAAGACTTTATCAAGCAACACTTTCGATGGCCAGAAACTACTCATAAGGACACTCCTAGCTGCAAGGTGTATAGAAAATGTGGTCTTTAGGTTGGATTCATTGCCACTCTGAATAAATTACTAAGCAAAAGGAGAAATAGATACTTTTACATAACTAGACGTCTCTGCCAGGCAGAGTATTTCTTCTTGGACACTCTGATGATCTCTTTTGAATGTGTCAGTCATGGTCAGTACAAGGAAAACTATTCTTCCATTCACTACTCACCAAATCAGGGAGTGGGAGGGTGTTCCCACACCAATTCGCCAACTCTCCAGACACCAAGTGGGTGTCCTACCATTAAACGTGGACACTAACAACCACAGTTAGTCCACACCCCACAGGATAAGGGCTCAGTCCCACAAGACTGCTCCCCACTTCAGACACCAATTCCAAGTCCCAACCTCCCACACTTCTGACCAACTGGCTATAAATCAGGGGATCCGCAACCCCCTCCATGGGTTAATAATTTGTTAGAATAGCTCACAGAACCCAGGGAAACACTTTACTATTACCAGTATATTATAAAGGATATAATTTAGGAACAGCAAAATAGAAGAGATACATAGGACAAGGTATGCGGGAAGGCGTGTATAGCTTATATGCCATTCCCAGGCCCCCCAAGTCCCCATAACCCAATGTATTTACCACACTGGAAGCCCTCTGATTCTCTTCTACCAGGGTTTTTATGGAGGGTCCAGTTCATAGGCAAGGTTGATTAAATCATTGACAGTAGATGAATGAACTCAATCTCCAGCCCCACTTCCAGTGGGAGAGGGCTGAAATTTCTAACCCTTAGTCACACGGTTGGTTCCTCTGGCAATCAGCCCCCTATCCTGAACATCTAGGTACTTCTAGCCACCAGTCATCTCATTAACATACCAAAAGACACTCTTACCACTCCAGGGATTCCAAGGGTCTTAGGAAGCTCTCTGGCAGGAACTAAGGACAGTTATAACACAAAACCCTTCTACCACCCCTTTTGCTCAGGAAATTACAAGGCTTTTAGGAGCTCTGTGTCAGGAATGGAGGTTAGACTCCAAATATATATGTCTTATTACATCACGATCACACATTCTGCAGCAAGAAAGTCTTTCTTCGGCTCTCTGTCCCCAGATGCTGTCCAGAGTACAGCATCTCCTCGTCAAGTTGGTGGGCAGTATTGGAGTCATGGATCGGATGGATGGGAGAGAAGAAGCTTTAGTGCTCCCTTATAAAAGAAGAACCCCCCAGAGGGTCAAAAGCCCTGCCAATGAGTCCACCACCCAGAAACGGAGTTACTGTCAGAGACACTCTGGGTTTAACAACTCTGGGCTTACACCAAAGCAGAGGCAGGCTTGAATCCTGAAATGGCCAAAGAGACCACAGTTTTAGTAATCATAGCTTCAAAAGCCATGGGATTCATTTGCAGAGAACTTACTCTTTGCAAACGCTGGCTTAGGCACTGGAGATACAAAAACTGAGAAGCATCCCTTCCTCTGAAGGTTTCCAGTGTTACAAGAGAAACCATAGTAAATTACACGTTAAAAGACAGCATGGCCCATGTGATGCTAGGTGTTACTGGCGCAATTTGGTAGATTCATCTAAATCCTACAGTAGGTAAAGGAAGGCTTCTCCTAACATGAAATCCTGCTGGGTTTGAAAAGCAAATAGAAGTTGGACTAATTGAAGAAACAGGAAAAGTGTTTCATGCAGAGGAATCACACATATACAAATGTAACATAAGATAGGACATATTCAAGGGAAGACTGATAGTTCAGTCTGGATGGAGTATGTGGTAAAAGTGAATGGCTTGAGACTCAGTCTTGACTAATAACCTGGTAATAACCTGAAGCACCTGGGTGGCTCAGTCAGTTAAGTGTCCAACTTTGGCTCAGGTCATGATCTCATGGCTCAGGAGTTTGAGACCCACATCAGGCTCTGTGCTAACAGCTCAGAGATTGGAGCCTGCTTCAGATTCTGTGTCTCCTCTCTCTGTCCCTTCTCTGCTTGTGCTCTTTCTCTCAAATATAAACACTAAAAAATTTTAAAAATAAATAACAGTAATAACTTACATACTGATTACCATATGCCAAATTCTGTTCTAAATGCTTTAGCTAGAACTCTTTTAATCCTCATGACACCTCTATGAATGGATATCTTTTTTTTAATATTTTTTTTTATTTTTGGGTGAGCTCAAGTCACAGAGGGGCAGAGAGATGGGGGCAGAGGATCTGAAATGGGCTCTGTGCTGACAGCAGTGAGTCCAATGTGGGGCTCGAACTCATGAACCACGAGATCATGACGTGAGCTGAAGGTGGATGCTCAGATGACTGAGCCACCCAGGTGCCCCTCTATGAATCAATATCTTATCCTGTTTTACAGGTTAGAGAACTGAAGCCCAGAGAGTGAGATCACACAGCTAGCATATGACATAGGCAGTATTTGAATTCAAGAAGACTGACTCTAAGGTCTATGCCTTTAACCACTACACAAAACTTGCACCCCTGGCAAGGGGCTACTAACACTTGGAATTTGAACTTTATCCCAAAGGAAATAAGGGGTCTTTGAAGAGTTGAAGAGTTTTAAGCCAAACGGTGATAGGGTCACATACTCCTTTAACAAGTCTGTCTAAAGGTTATGTAAAGAAGGCTGGAGGGGATAAGACTGGAGTGATGGGGCCAAAACTAGGACAGCTGAGATCCAAAGGCACAGAGATCTCTTTTGTTGAGTCAGTATTAGGGAGAAACATTAGACTGGGAGTGTTGATGTCACAAAGCCCTGCTGCACCCACCAGGAGTGATGGGCAGCTGAGTACTGTCTCAGAGCACCAAGCAGGCAGGGCAGCAGTTTGCCTCAGAAGCATCCAGAGCTCAACTACAACACAGCAAGGAAAGTGGGGATGTATATTCAAGGGGCCTAAGGGCAGTTGTGTCATTGGGGAGAAAATTACGAAAATGAAACATCAGGGGTAAAAGGAGATTCTGACCCAACAAAAGAAAACTAACTGGAATTTGTTTTAATGTTTACCTATTTTTGAGAGAGAACAAGTGTGCGCACATGCACGGGGAAGGTACAGAGAGATGAAGACAGAAGATCCAAAGCAGGCTCTATGCTGATAGCAGCGAGCCCGATGTGGAACTCAAACTCACAAACCCTGAGGTCATGAGCTGAGCCGAAGTTGGATGCTTAACTGACTGAGCCACACAGGTGCCCCAAACCTGATTGGAGTCTTGCTGAAGGTAGGCCAGGGTCATCAGACACTGTCTAGGGGATGGTGAGGAATGAGGAACTTGGATATCAAGGGTATTGAGGGTGAGGGGTTCTGGTTAAATGACTTATGATTCTCGATAAAATTGGATGACACAGAGACAAACAGGGAAGTCCAAAAGTCAAGGCCTTGTTGAAAAAGAGCTCAGAGGAGCCTGTGTAGAGTTTGGTCAAGGAAAGACTCTTGGTCAGGATTGGCAAAACCAAAAACCTAATCAACAAAAAACCTCAATAGTGTCATAATGACAAATCAAGAACAGCTAAGGAATGCCCATACGTCTTCTATATTTTTTCTATTACTCTAAAGTCAAGATAACAACTCTGCAGTTACACACCATCATTTAAATAAATATTCGCTGCAAACTGGAGACAACCTAGTGCTAAGGAACAAAATATCGTATGAGTTCAGTGCATTAAATCTGTCATCACAAAATCATGCTTTCAATGAGTTCACCCTTCTTTTTCCTATCCTCTCCTGCCCCCACAGAAAGCATAGAACATTTTCCATTAGAATCTGTTGTTTATTAAGATTTTTAAAAATGTTTATTTATTTTTGAGAGAGAAAGAGAGAGTATGCATGCAAGCAAGCAGGGGAGGGTCAGAGAGGGGTGGCAGAGAATCCGAAGTAGGTCCTGTACTGACAGCAGAGAGCTCCACACGGAACTTGAACCCACAAACCATGAGACCATGACCTGAGCCGAAGTCCAACGCTTAACTGACTGAGTCACCCAGACGCCCCTGGAATCTGTTGTTTAGAATAAGATATGTGATTACCTCAGTGTAAACTGAGAAACGATGCCTGTGTATATTCTGAAAATTAGAAAATATGTCTCTCTTACACCTATAGGCATTTGTTTCCTAGTGTAGATCCCTGCACAATCCCCTTTCTGGCACCCCCAAAGTAGGAGGAGCCTTGAACATTTAAAAACCAATGAAAGATAAGGGGAACCTTAAATGCAGATTACGAAGTGGGAAAAAAAAACAATCTGAAAAGGCTACATGCTATATGGTTCCTACTATATGACATTCTGGAAAAGGTAAAACCATGGAGACAGTAAAACGATCGGGGGTTGCCAGGGAAGGGGGAGGGGGAGACCGATAAGCAGAGCACGGAGGATTTTTAGGGCAGTGAAACTATTCTGGGTGATACCACAATGGTGGATCCATGTCATTATACACTTGTCCAAACTCACAAAATGTACAATCAAGAGATAAGTCTAAGGTAAACTATGGACTTTGGGGGATTATGATTGTCAGTGTAGGTTCAGTCTTGATAAAAAATGGACCATCTTATGAGTGTTGTTAACAATGGGGGAAACTATGCACCTGTGGAGGCAGAGAGTATGTGGGAAATCCCTCTACCTTCCTCTCAATTTTACTGTAAACCGAAACCTGCTCCAAGAAATAGTCTTTAAAAAATAACTAATGAAATCTCATTATTTTGAATTATGCTATTTTGGAAGATGCAATCTTTTAATTTGCTTTCGGATGAAATTTACAGAACACAATGGCAGAAAGGTTTCTAAACCACTTAATAGCACACACACTGTAATAAGCCCCTGATATGTTCGTTCTTTTCTTGAGTTAACTATTGCTTTTGGGAGTAGCTAAGACAAACGCAAAACCCTAAGTCATCAAGTGCCCATCCTCAGATTTCCTGATGTGTGATTCAGTATAAAGGGCAGATAGGCAAGTGCTGGGGAGAGAGAAAAGGAAGAGTGGAAAGGTCTTGCTGCACCGCAGAATACTGAGTTGTGTTTGGTGTTGGCCCCCCCACCTCTGTGGCTGCAAAAGCCCATAGTGCGGGAGCTCAGGCTGTGAATGGCTCCACAACGGGGGGGGGGGGGGGGGAGGCTCCCCCACCCCCACCCGGTGAAGCTGGCATAAAGGGAAAGAGGCAGGCGGGGACACAAATACAACACTAAAGATCAAAAGGTGGTCTGCACAGTAAAGGTTGAGGGTCTGAAGGAGGAAGGGGGGAAAGCGGGGGCAATCCCTGCTCACGCTTGGCCCTGAACCCTGCAAAGAACTGCAGAACACTGCGGAACCAAGATGACTGGGGCAGCGAGCAGATCTAATGCCTTTGACGTCGGGAGTTTGTCAGCGCTAAAACCTGACGTGTGAAGAAAAAAGAAAAGAACAAAGGAAAGTCTGAAGGCTCCTGTATATCAAAGGAAAGGGGCTGGAAGAAATGTTGCAAAGAAATGATTCAGCCAAGATGTTTCCGGAATGTAGGATGCTGATGCAGCCGCTACCCTCTGCAGCTGCGACTCTGAGCGTTGTCTTCTCTTTAACTGCCACTTTGATACCACAGCCTTTTGAAGTCCTTTTTCATATATTTGTAATTTACTTCTGCAACAGAACTTACTGTTCTGGGGTTCACCCTCTCGTTGGGTTCTGCTGCAAGGCAAGACGAAAGACAGGTCCGTCGGCGCCCTCTCCTGGAGCTCCTGAGAAGCTGCAGCAAGTAGAGCTAAGAAGAGAACGCTGGTTTTCCCCTTTGGTGCAGCCAATTTTTATTAAAGTTTACCCCATATCTGTGGTTTTCAGACTTAAGCGATCACAAGAAACGCCCGGAGGACTCGTTAAAACAAAGTTTCTGGGTCTCACCCCCAGAGTTTCTGATTCAGTAATTTTGGTTTGCATTTCTAGCAAGTTCCCAGCTGATGCTTCGATGGGAGCAGAGTCCCAGAACCCACTGCTCTCTACACAAGGCACCAGGTGAGGTAGGAAGGCACTTTATGAAATTAGTGGACCTTATTCTAAAGCAGGAAGAGAGCTCAGTAAACTGAAAAAGGTTTCCACTTGTCAGGGTCATGCAAGATAGTAAGTGGTACCATCTGAATGAGAACTGAGCCGTCTCAACCCCCAGCCAGTGCACTTTCCATTATACCCTGCTGAGCCTTAACTAACCTGTCATGCCCTTGATGTGTGTAACAGCTCTAACTGCCACCCCAGGGGGAAAACACACGTCCGAATGTTGCTGAGGTAGGCAGACTTACCACACACGCACAAACCCTCGCCTCTGGCTGCTTTCACCAGCCACCCCCACATGGCTTCTGAAGCTCTGTGGCCCAGGAGCGAAGTCAGGTGTGGCTGTGGTAACCTTTCTCCCAACAACCCAGCATGTAGGAGCAGGTGTGAGAACGCCAGGCCTTTGTGGCTGCTGCTGCTTTTGACCCCTTTGTGGCTCCTCATTGCCCTCAGGATATGTTCATTAGCAGGACTCTGAATCACACCTCCCAACTCCCCTGTTCTTCTCACTTCTGTGCTTTAGATACTCTAAATAAGTAAGGTTTCTCTTCTCTCCTCATTGAATCTTTGTGCCTGTGGGCTTCTACCTGGATGGCCATTTCTTCAGCTTCTCAGAGACACCTCTTCCTACCATCACCCTTGTCTGAAGAACTCAATTCATCCATGAGAACTCAACTTCGATATTGTCTCTGGAAAGCTCCCTTCACCACCACGCCCCTCGCCAAGACTGTGTAGGAACCTATGCTACAAGTTCCCACTGTAACGCCGGGGCAGACCGCAGCCTCCACACACCCCTGGCAATTGCATGGTCACGGGCCCTCCCACTAGACTCCTGGAGGGCATGGACTATGCCCTTAGCTTTACCTTCAGATCCAGCACAATGCCTAGAATACAAAGGGTGCTCTGTACCTAAACTAGAAAGCGTGAACATAGTGACTAGGATGGAGAATTTCTGTGTCATGATCCCACATAAACTGAGAGGGAGCAGTAGGGGGTCAACCCAAAGGGCATTTGAAAGCCATGAAGCATCTTACTGTCAGCCCCCAGGCCATGCAAGGAAAGGCACGTGTCCTACAGAAGATAACCACAGGCATGTTATGCTGAGCCCGGCAATCCCAGAACAAATCAAAAACTTAGCAGTGTCGTAGTTGGAGGGAGTGCAGAGATTTGAGAAAACACAGGTGCATGAATTGTCCTGAGTCCCAAAATTTTTTTTAGCAAATGATAAGATGGAGTATCCAGGTCTCTGGATTCATTATCCAACGTTTTCACCACTCGTTGTGATAAAGACATTGGATAAGCCCAATGATGAAGAGGTGGGGCAGAATGATAGCAAGAGGGTCTCCCACAGAGGTGGCAATCCGATCTCCCTTCAGAAGATATCTTGTCAGCAGCTGCATGGGGTACAGTGAGCTGACAGCTTACATGCGTCAGCAACTCCAGGCTTCACCTACATTTTGAGTCTCATCCCCGGAAGCCCCCAGCCAATGAGCATAGCAGGGGACCTGGGAAACGGTCATCTCTGTCTCATATGGGAATTCCTGACTGGGTTGGCTGATGGTCAGATCTCTATAGTAGTCTGAGACTTTCCCTGCCCAGTCCTGTTTCTTCTCCCTTTTATCTTTTACAGGCATGCTCGTCCACTAAATCACTTCCACTCCTAACTTCATCTCACCATCTGCTTCATGGAGGACCTGACACGTTGGCCAGAGCCAGATGGGATCTCCTGAGGTAAGAGTGGGAACCAGAGAGGAAATGGAGTCCCTGTAGCTGCCGAGAACACCAAACCTGAGATCCAATAACCCACCTCTCACAAGACCACACAGCAGACTTCCTTGGAGAACACAGGAACTGGTAGGGGCATCTTCCACGCTGTTAAGGATCAGGTGTCATTTTTTAAAAAATCTAAGTGCCCAGAGGCTGTGTATCATGTGACCTTGCTTTTCTTCCTTGAGACCCTTTCTTTGCATGTGAGGAGATTTGAATAAAGAAGGAGAAATCAGTGATTCTAAAGAGGAAATCCTCATTCATATTTTAAGGCAAGCTCCCTCAGCTCCAAACTTCGTGCTATTCCCACTCTCACAAAACTATCCTTGGTGCCCAGGGAACATTCCCAGAATGTTAAGTAAAAAAAAACACCAGCCGCTGCATCTCAAACATAACCTTCACCCTTGTATCCTTTTCTAGCTCATTGTCAGCATGAGAGGCCTTTTGAAATGGCCTCAAAAAGGCTAGAAGAATGAAAGGATTCTCTTCTCCTATAGTTTCAAGTCTTCTCAAATCTACATCTTTTGACATCCTAGAACCGTTTGGTCTAAAAGCCTGAGGTGAGGTGGGGGAAAATAAAATAAAATAAGGAGGTTTATCTTGTACGATCATACCCAACTATTTCTACAGGCTCTCAACTAGCTGTCCACCTTTGATGCCTGTGACACAGGAGAGATGCCAGGGGTATCTCAAGCATACTTTCCCACCAACGCCTACCTCACAGGCCTGCATGCCTTCAAGATTCTGAAGAGAGAGGGAGAGAAGTTGCTTGGGTTGGAGTAATCCATCTCACTGAAAGGAGCTGCCCTTTGGGTGTTAATTTACAAAGTAACCACACAAACCAACTATACTTTGTACTTTATAGATTTCCTTAGCCCACCATTCAATATTGCAAAATAGTGTTGATGCAACTTTAGCCAGCCCAAATCCCAGATACATTCTCATCTTCAAATGTGTCCCTACCAGCCCTCATACTATTCATTCATTGCATCTTTTTTTTATTGGGGGGAGGGGGAAGGAAGGTCAAAGCAGGGAGAGAGAGAGAAAGAAAGAGAGAGAATCTTAAGCAGGTTCCACACTTAGCGCAGAGCCCGACACAGGGCTCTATCCCACGGCCCTGGGATCATAACCTGAGCCGAAATCGAGAGTCAATCCTCAACCAACTGAGCCACCCCAGTGCCCCCATTCACTGCATCTTTAAAAGATCAACCTAAGTATACCTTTAAAATGCCGCCTTCCAACACCATCATTCGTTGTTCCCAGCTGGCTTTCAGAGACATATTTCTTGGTCACAGTCGACCTAGGGACATGGGGTGGACTATATAGTAACTCTACTTTAGCTCTGCCTGTCAAAAACACTTGAGAATTAGGTCCATTTTCTTTGCCTCCAGGCTTTTATCGAACCCTGGGAATCCAAGGACAACACCTTCATCTACCTTCTTTAATCAGGGCCACACATAAGCCTTCCCAACAGAGCAGAATTTACGTTTAAAAAGAATTCAAAAGATACTGAATGAATAAAAGAGGTCATTTCATTAATTATATGGTGAGTAATGGACATTTCTGCACATACTTGGCATTGCCAGTGGCTGCCTGTAGAAATCCAGCCTGCACAGACGTGCTCACTTAGGAGCATAATCGCATCTGCGACACATTATCAGGAGGTAAGTATATAATGGGGCAGAAGTTACAGAGCATTCCCCAGTTTGATAAATGAATTAAGCTGACTTTCTGAAGTCGTCTGGGAACGTGTGTTAAAAAACTGGGAAAGGGAACATCCTTCTCTGAGAAGCTATGATCCAGTCTCAGGGCGTTTCCTGGGAATTCACAGCCAGCGAGGCTACTCACTGACCCAATTGTGCATGTCAAGCCATTAACCCAAAATTGGACACTCATTGCTAGGGAATCTATTATGCTTGAATCATTGTCACTATAATAAGGATAAAAGAAGAGGGCATAAGGATTTCTTCTGAAAGAAGCCTTTTTGCCTAGTTCTGGGGAGTTGTTTGCGGGGCATCAGCCTGGAACAATTCTTCTAGGCTTCATGACTCTTCTCAAAAGAGGTTAATGATTCGTTACCAACTGCACTGGAAAAAAATAGTACCTCATGAGTGCTGCTGTGGCAATTGATAAAACTGAATTGGAATCCCAGGTGGATCATTTACTGCATGTACATCTATGGGAGAGTTGTTTAACTATCAAAGTCTCCGTTTTCTCACCTGTAAAATGAAGGTTATACAATCTGCCATCCAGATGGTGGCAAGAATTGAATGAAATTCAGCACAGCAGCGGTGTTAAGAGTTTCTCTCTGGCATCGGACTCCTCGTGTTCAGAATGGCTTCTTACCAGCTGGGTGGCTTTGGACAAGTTAATTACCCTCTCTGTTTTTCAATTTCCTCATAATAATAACAGCTACTCTTGGTGTTGTTATGAGAATGAAGTGAGTTAACACAGGTAAAGAGCTGAGAGCAATGCCTGGCATACAGTAACCACCCCAAAATTGTTCATTATTGCTATTGTTGTGTTTAAAGAACCAAGTGTGGTGTGTGCCCTGCACATTCTAGACATTCCACAAACATGAGTTCTCTCTCTCTCTCTCCACTATTCTTTTGGCCAGCTCCAGGGGAAGTTTTAGGTAACATTACTCAGTACTTGTTCTTCTCCATAAATCAGGGGCATAGCAAAGGACTGTCCCCTTATCTCCATGGACACAGACCATTTTGCCTCATTTTTCACTGGAAATCTTTCACACATGGTTGACCCCTAGCCCAACAAAAGTGACCTCTAGAGCCCCCCGACACAAAAGACAGATCCCTCCAACCCACTTGGCCCCAATCAAAAACTACACTTGCCTCATCCTGCCAATCCACCCATGTGCTTCAAATATCCATGATTCCATAATCCAGTGTATTTGCAAAACACCTGCCACATATAAAGCACTAAGAAGGATACAAAGAAGAAGCAGTCATGAATGCTGCCTCCAGAACTTGATGACCAATAGAGAAACAAAAGACAGACAGTGATAGCTGCCAGGAGAGAGAAATGAAGCAGATCAGAAAGATTTCAGGAAGGAAATGCCATTGAGACTCTATCTTAATCAATATGTAGCATTTTAAAAAATTTATTTATTCTTAAGAGAGAGAATGGGAGAGGAACAGAGAGAGGGAAAGAGAGAGAATCCCAAGCAGGCTCCACACTGTCAGCACAGAGCCCAACGTGGGGCTCGAACTCACAAATATAGATCATGACCTGAGCCGAATCAAGAGTCAGACCCTTAAACAACTGAGCCACCCAGGTGCCCCAATATGTAGCATTTTTAATGGCATCCATGTAAATGGGGAATTCCGAATGGAAGAAAGAGTGGGAGTAAAGGTTTAGCCAGTAGAAAGCATGGAACATACACCAAGAAAAGGTATGTCAGCTCCTCAGGCAGGAGCTTAGGATAAACAAAAGGACAATGCTGGAGATAAGAATTTTTAAAGATGTTTAGGACAGAGCTGGGAGAGCATCAGGAAATCTATAAAGTAGGGAACCAATGAAAGTTTCCAAAAGGCGAGAAAGTGGCATGATTAAAGCTGATTCTTCGATGGGAAACTTCACAACACTGCAGAGGATGGATTTGAAAGGAGAGAGGAGTTGGGGGTCATTAAAATAGCACAGGCGAGAAAGTTGAAATTTGGTGCAGGTAGGATGAAAAAATGAGAAAGATATGCGATGTGGTGTCCACAGGTCTTGACCATTGACTGAATTTGGAGGCACAAAGAGAAAGACACCAAGGTTGAGCCTCAGACCTTGAGCATAGCTGCCCGGTGGAACAAAGGCCGATGCCCTCGACTGAAGTAGGGAAAAAGAAGATTCTGACTCTGGCACAAAATGATGCCTTGGATTCATCCCTCTGAGAGTTGGTTTTGCCCATTCCAATGTTTTCCTGATGCTGCAAACAGTGGGCCTTACTTTCTCAGTTCTTTATTTACAGGAGGGGCCTTCATGAAAATCACAGGGCTCTGGGATATTGGAGGAGAAAGAGTGACAAAAGCAGAGGCAAGATGGGAATAAATCTTCTCTTCCATCCTGAGGTTTGTGTGACAAGCTTGTCTCTTGCTCAAAGGGAGAAAGAAAGGACCACAGGAGGAACGTCCCCCACTAGAATGTAAATTCATGAGAGCAGGGATTTTTCTTGTCCTCTTTTGTTCAGCGATGTTATCTCTGTGCCTAGAACAGTCCCTGCAACAGTGGGAGCTCTGCCACGTTTGCCGAATGAATGAATGGTCCCTGCTTCTTTTCCTGTTTTTCTTTGGTTTTTGTTTTTTTGAGAGAGAGAGAGGGTGCAAGTGAATGAGGGGTAGAGAGAGGGAATCCCTTGAAGGGCAGAGAGGAGAGGGAGACAGAGAGGGAGAGGGAGAGAGAGAGAGAGAGTGAAGTGGGGCTCACCCGACTTGGGGCTCAAACTCACAAACCGCGAGATCATGACCTGAGCAGAAGTCCAATGCTTAACCAACTGAGCCACGCAGACACCCCGAATGATCCCTGTTTCTAGGCATATGAAGAAATAAATAGAAGGCCCCTCACAGCTAACTCAGGATCCCCCTTCCAACCCCAATCATTGTAGTCTTTTCATTCTTTTAATGTTTTTCATCTTTGTCCAAAAAGCACCTAGAAATAATTCCCAAAGAGCCCTCCTTTATATTCTCACAGTCTTGCAAAGCTTTCAGGAATTGACAATTGCAGGTAATATAACCAAGGAAATGGCAGCTCTCTGATGAGCAGGAAGCTGGATATTTATAATATCAAGCAAATATGGCCTGTCACTGGGGAGGGAGACTGGATTGGGAGGGATGAAAGTGTATGACTTATTCTCTTGATTTTATTTTCCATTTGTAGGCCCATTTCATTATTCTCATCATTGCCCTCTTAGAATATGACTGAGTGGAGAGGTGCGTGGATTGAGCATCTGACTCTTGATTTCAGCTCAGGTCATGATTTTGTGGTTTGTGGGTTTGAACCTCGCATCAGGCTCTGCACTGACAGCTCAGAGCCTGGAGCCTGCTTCGGATTCTGTGTCTCCCTCTCTCTCTGCCCCTCCCCCACTCACGCTCTGTCTCTCTCTGTCTCTCTCTGTCTCTCTGTCTCTCTCTCAAAAATAAATTAATTAATAAACATGAGAATATGACTGAATAGAAATTTGCCATTTGGAAACTAAAAAGCCATACAAAATAATGTGTCTCTTTTGATGCTATCAGAGGATACCTTACAACCAGTTTGGGGAAATCCTAGGCGTGGATTCTTCTATAGACTCTCAAAAAGCATCACAAGGTCCAGGAGCTGGTGTGAGAAAGTGGAATCAAGGTAAAATATTTTTAAATAGATAAAAAATTGTGAAGTGAAAGGATGTTATTCAAAAAAGTAGTTTATGAGTCAGGTTGGTCTGACATCAGAAGTCCTTAACATCAGGCCCACCCATCCGGACTCATTATGTTAAATCGTGTCTTATCTTCCTTTTCTGCTTCCTGAGACTTAATCATTGTTTCCTCAGTGAGTGTCATCAGCTGCCTAAAACTTTGTAAGATAAAAGGAGGTTTTCTTTTTTGGAAGCTGCCACTCAAGGACTGAAACTGATTTCTGAACCTACAGTTTTAAACCATATCATGTCTGACATGAGCCACTCATCCAACTCTATTCAGGTTATACTCTAGGGTCATTTATTATGTGCCTATTGCATGCAAGTCACCGTGGGAATACAGATACAGAGAAGAATATGACTTTGCTCTGCTCTGAAGGTAACCACAATTCCTGTGTAGAGAAATACATACAACCAACTCTTGCGTGACCGGCCATGACATGGGCTGACACGGAACCACTGAAGGTTTTGCAGCAGTGAGTTTCATGATCACCCAGGTTCAGCCTTTTTCAATGTGTCCTACTTTATCTTTGTCAGGACTAACCTCATAGCTTTCAAGAAAGTGCAACAGGAAAATAAAGTCATTTTGTTCATCTTCCAAATATTTACACGGGGGAGTCCATTCTGAGGAATTATATGGGCACCTACTTCTAGTTCGATCCTAATAAAGGAAAGCAATAAGAGAGAGCTAGAGCTGAAGGTGGGGAAACTAATCAAATTCAGGGGGTGGGGGGAGTTAACCTGGCTGAGGAAACTGAGAAGAAGAGAGGAAAATGGGGGCAAGTTGGGGGAGAAGAAGGGAGACACTTGTGGAACCTAGGTGAAAAAGAGACAAGAGAATCTAATTTAAAGGCATGAATACATCAAGACACATCAAGATGTATGTGATAGGGCCATGTCTGGCTTCTCCCCAAGACTTAGGACAGTGCCTTACATGTGGAGTTGAATGAATATTTGTGGATAAAGGTACTATGAAACAATTAATCAGGTGTATTTCTTTATAATCCTCACACTTGTGGCTCATACTTATTCTCTTTGGAAAGTAAAGCTTAAACTCTCTCTACCATCTCTGTGTCATTTCCCAGATCATCTTAACATATACTAGATTGCAACATCATAATGTGTCGTTAAAATGCTTTCCCACTGCAAATAAGCCATATCTTAGGGTACTTGAAGTGTTTGATTTTAATATTGTAAATATACAAAGGAAGGCAAGAAAGTATCTCAGCACTGCAGAGTGAGACCCCATGAGGAGCCCAAAAGCAAATCAGTAAAGGTTCCTTGCTGGTTTGGAATTCAAAAGCAATCCTGGTGACCTGCTCAGTCTTCTCTCCCTCCGAAGTAGGCAAGTCTGGTTCTGCCTCTGGTTGACTCTGCCATTTGTAGGAGCAAGCTTCTCTCTCCTCCTCTGCTTTTCCCCTGCTTCTCTTGTTCCATGCCCCCTGCCTGCCCTTCTATCTAGCATCAGATTTCTGCACGCGAGAGAACATGAATGGGTTAGTACCTATCCAATGAAGATTGCCCTCACTAGAGAGAATTCTTGCACCTAGGACCTCAAAGGCGCTCATTCAGAGGATCCCCTTGGCCAGGGTACCCATTCTCCATTCCACCCATGTGGCAGTGTGTGCCAAGGGAACTCCCTGAGGCTGCCTAAAGGGCTCAAAATGTACCAAGCTCTTGGGATTTCATGGGTTTTTATGAAGTTTACATGAATATAGGCAAACAAGTATCACAGAACTCTCTAGAATTAGCAGAACATTGAAAACATCATATATCCTAATCTGAACTCATGAAATTCCAACCTACCACTACCTACCCACTCCCAGCAAACCTGCTGTTCCCACAGACTTCTTCATCTCAGTTGAAGACCACTCCATCCTTCTATTTACTTGGTTCATGAAATTAGATTCATCCCTGATTACACTCTTTCTCTGACATCCCACATCTGATCTGACTGGCTATCCCACTGACTCCACTTTTAAAATGTACCCAGAAACTTAGAACTTCTCACCATTATCTGCACCATTATCACCATGGTCCAAATTGCTATCAGCCTAGATTTATCGCCGTAGGCTTCTTTTTTGTTTTTAAGTTTATTTATTTATTTTCTGAGGGGGCAGGGCAGAGAGAGAGAGAAAGAGAGAGAGAGAGAATCTGAAGCAGGCTCCATACTGTCAGCACATAGCCCAATTAGGGACTCGAACTTACAAACCAGATCATAACCCAAGCCCAAATCAAAATTCATATGCTTAACTGACTAAGCCACCCACACTCCCCAAATGCTGTAGGCCTCTAACTGGTCTCCATGCCTCCACCCTTGCTTCTCGCCTGTACTCACCCCTCCACCAGTCTAGTCTCAAAACAGCAGCCAAATTAATCCTTTTAAATATTGATTAGATCTTGTCACTTTTCTGTTCAAAACTCCTCAGTGGTCCTCATGTCTCTTAGAAGAAAGCCCAAGTCCTTACAAGAGCCCACAGTATTGACATGGTTTGGCCTCCCCACCTCCTCTCTACCACTCTCACTCTTGCTCATTCTTGCTCACTCTATGCCAGCCACACTGGCTTCTTTGATGTTTCTGGAACATATTGAACATGCTCTCACTTCTGGCCTTTGCACTGGCTTGTCCCTCATTCTGGAACTCTTTTCCCCCACAAATCCACAGGGCCAACTGCCTCAGCAACCCCAGGTCTGTGTTCAGATATCAACTTCTTATACTAACAAACCACCTTGCTTAAAATCCTCCGAGCATTCTCGGAGGAACCCCATACCTTCCCCAGGTGGCATTTTATAACATACCATGTAATTTTCTTATTATGATTTGGGGGTGGGGGTTCTGTAGAGTTTTTTGGTTTGGATTTCTTTTTCTTGCTGGTCTCTCTCCCCCTGGTAGAATGAAAGCTCCATAAGGAAACCTGGACCCATCTCTGAAACTTACAGATGCCCACTAAATATTTGTTGGTGGATACCTGATTCACCGGACAACTTAGACAGCACCCTGAGTTTATGAATTTAGAAGAGATCAAATATTGTGAAAATTCAAGTGCGGCTTGAGTTTTGGTGTGATGGGTTGAAATATTATATATATGATTTTCAAAAGAAACTCTTCTTTTTTTTCCCTACTATCTAACTTCTAATCACCAATCTGAACTGATGGCAATTATACAGATACTGATGTGCTAGTTCCCATAAATAGGTGCAAGCCAGTGAGTCAGTCCATCTGCTTATACACAGATCACTGTAATCTAGGCAGAATGAAATGGTAAATTTCTCATTCTCGAGGACCTTATATGCAGCATGCATGAATACAAATTGCACTATACTCAGATGCAAGAAATATCACATTGTTGGGTTTGTCTGTTTGTTTTCCCTGTCTCTAAATCAAATTAAAGCTGCTCCACTCCCTCTGAAACAAGCTTAGGCTGAGGTCTTCTGCTATGGGTCCCAAGGCCGCCACTTTTAACGTTTGGCCACCCTGGCTTCCACTTGTCCCTGGGGTGTTGCGATGGAGGGTGGCACAGGTCCCTGACACTCGTGGAATTTTCTGCCACTAAACCATCCTTCCTAAATTTGGGGGAAGCTCACCTTTCAAAGGGTTACCTCTTCTTAAAAATAATGTCAACCTCTAGTCCCTCCTTCTTAATGATCCTGTACCCCAGAGATTTGTTACTTCAGCAAGGCAGATGAAGTGTAGGTGGGGAGTTCTATAGGACACCAAGAATGAGATCTTAATTCATCTCTTTACCTGATGTAATACATCTGACAAGACAAAATAGCTTCAGAATGATTACAACAAAAGAAATTGTGTAATAGAGTTTCTAAATTGAATGCATAAATTCTCAGACAGTGTAAAATAAAGATTGATCCAATGGGCTAGAATTTATCCTAGAAACGTTCCTGGAAGAAGTAGATTTTGAATCAATCCTGGAACAGGGGGAGAGATATTGAAACTTTCCAAAAAGGCAGACGATTTTGTCTTTGTATGCAATAGGGGAAGGAGGGGGAGGACACCAAGTCGGGAAATAGTGAGTCACAACCTGGGGAGAAGGGTTAGAGGATCAGAATATAGGATACCACAGTCAGCAGGGGGATTCTTTACCAGGGCAGAACAGCAAGTCTATGGTGTGGCAGATAGCTGGAAATCTGAGCACATTAAAGCATGACTCAAGACCAGTTTAGATTCTGGGAACAGAAAGAGGGGAATGCAAATGCACTCCCAAAGCATTAGTGAAAGATGATCCACAAAAAAGGAAGAGACCAAATACTGCAATGAAGAATCCCAAGTGCGGTCTTGGGTATGGACTCCATTCCCACTGAAGCATAACTTTGCTACCCTATTGCATTTCCCAGAGCTACTTCAGTCACTTTTGATTGGAAATCAAATCCAATTTCTCCTTTCACTGGAAAAAAAAATTGAAACCACAGAAACTCACTAATGTAGGGAAACTTGGGGTCATCTGTCCTTCATTTCTGGGATGGTGCTAAACTTTGTAGCATTTCTCCCTCCCTCGGGAACTCAAAACCGTTACAAAGACCCAGAACGTTAATATCACAGGTGGCGTGCTTCCAGCAAAAAGATGCGCTTTTAACAAACGACAGGAATGCTGTCCCCTTCAATATAGTTTCTAAGTAGTTTCACTAATACTTCAAATGTGTAGTATATACTTCATACCAAATGCTGGTGCTTAGGCATGCATCTTTTATTATTCCTAAGATCTGTCCATATTTATCCTTTGCAGTGGATGCTTGCGTGAAATGGCTAAAAGTGCTTTGGTTCCAGCTCTAGTGACTAAGGTACGTGATTAGACTGGGTACAATGCCATAGTTATGACAGTAAATAGATTGATTGTCTCCTGCCTTTCCTTTTGGAGATTCTTTACAGAGAGCTGTTAATTTCTTATTCCATCAGCTGCTGCAGGGAGGACAGGATTGTTCCCATAGTCCCTGCCACCAGCAAGCTTACATTTTTAAGGCGGTATGTACTCAAGCAAGCATGTTGAATACCCACAAAAGTGAAATACCATGATGTGTGAGAAGAGAGTAAGCCATCCTGGTTTGAAGAACAGAGAAAGGCTTCACAGGAAAAGGAGCGCTTTTGCTGGCAGTTAGGGAATGAATGGCATCAATAAGCAAAGAAAAGGGACGAAAAGAACATTCCAAACTGAGTAAGAATAACAAAGTCACAGCCATGTGAAAGTGCAGGGTGAGTTCAAGCAATAGCAAACAGTTCTGTGGTTGCAGCAATGGGCACTTGGGAGATGGTGGTGGAAGACGAAACCCAATGTGGGGGGAGCATAAATATCAGACGTAGGATTGCAGCAGAGACCCAGAAGAGCACCCCCAGTCATGATCTGAACAATGACAGCCTTGGTGGAATAAATGGGTGCCTTCCTGAGATGAGCACGTTGAAGGATGGCACTCACCGGGACACCCAAGTTCCAGGGTCACTGTAACACAAATCAGTCCCCCTCACTTGATTAA
This sequence comes from Cryptoprocta ferox, assembly GCA_028646485.1. Classification (NCBI taxonomy): domain Eukaryota; kingdom Metazoa; phylum Chordata; class Mammalia; order Carnivora; family Eupleridae; genus Cryptoprocta; species Cryptoprocta ferox. The sequence continues at coordinate 19,192,586 of CM053570.1, forward strand.
TCACATCTGATATGATTGTGTCTCGGCAGAGGAAAAGTCACCAATTAGGTAAGAAATCAGGCTTCAGAGCACAAAATGAGTCATCAGCAGACCCACAATGGAGGAGGAGACTTTGTTCCTGCTGGGCGGCCTGTCATCTGAGGTTACAGGGTGTAAGATAAACTCTGCCAGGAAGCCCCCTGGAGAAAAATCTGTTTCTGCCTCAGGGGATTTACAGAGGTCTCTCCCAGGGTCAGGAGTCCCAGGGGATGAGGTGGCAGGGGTGGGGGGTGCATGGACTGAATTTGGGAAAAACCCAGCATGGTTAAGTGCTGAGGTACAAGGCAGAGAGATGGAGACGCTGAGTCTATTCTCCAGCACCAAGGTGAGATGGCAGCTGGCTCAGCCTGTGGGCACCCAAGACGCACACGAAGGGCTCAGGATAGAGCACCCATTGCTGCACAATTCATTCTGGATGCCTCCAGCTGGCGATCCAAGACTACCAAAACAATGCCCTGTCCTGGGCAGAAGTGGCCTCGGGACAGTGGCTCTCAACCTTGGGATACACCAGAATGATCTAGAGGGTTTGGCCCCAACCCCAGAGTTTCAGATCCAGTAAGTGTGAGGTGGGCTGCAGAATTGTATTTTCTAAGGATTTTCCCAGGTAGGGCTGATGCTTTCGTCCAAGAACCACACTGACCTAGAATCTGATGGGCCAGAGAGCTCAAGTAAAGTTTTCAGCAGTTGAACCCAAACAGAACTAGAAAAGGTAGGATTTGGTCATTTCTAGTTTGAACTACCTGAAGGGGTTTTGTATGCTCAGGAGACAGATGAATGTCAAAAGAGGCAACAACTCAGTGACAATGCAATAGAAAGAGCGGAGGAAGGGAAAGCTAGCTTAAAGGATTTTAAGAAGGTATCTGGCCATTTGCCCAGAACAACCACCGATTAGAGGAGGAAGGCACTGCATCACTGGCCACTCACTGATATCTATAGCTCTCCTGTCACCTGGATGCCTCTAGAATCATCTGGGGAGCTTTCCCCAAACACCAGGCAGCTCTGGGCCCCATGCCCAGGCAAATTATATCAGGATCCCTGCCGGTGGGGCCCTGACCGTCCAAGTTTCTGAAAGCTTCCAGATGATTCTAACAGCAGGTAGGGCTAAGAGCCACTGGTCTAAGGAAAATCTGATCCAGTTTAAAGGGGAAATAAAAATTCCATAGGAGATCATTGAAATAAGGGGTCCATCTCCAGTTAACTTAAAACTTAGCAAGATTTCTAAACTGACCAGTCCTCACTCTCTTGCTCTGTCCCTCCCAGTTCTTCAGGTCCCATTTACTGTTGATATTCCCAGTACCTAACCAGTTTCTTCACTGTGCTCCCCCCACACTTTGCCAACTGCAGACCACCATTATGGTTTACAGCAGCCAAATGGTCTAGGGCTGAAAGCACTGACCAAGGTGTTCTCCAAGAGATTGCTCTTTTCCTATCTCTCAGAAGCCTGACACCGAGAGCACCGTTCAAAGGGTGTTTGTCTCCACAGAGCCCCAAGTCCATGAATCATTTTTTTTTATCAAATCAAAACGTAGGTTTAAGAGTCATGAAATGCTCAAGTGAAAAGGAAGATTTATAGAGAAGCTAGTCAAATATTTCATAGATAGATAATCTCAGTATAGTGAAATCTATATGAGATTCCAGTGAAATGCCAACATAAAACAGATTTTAAAAGAGGTAGTATGGGGGCACCTGGGTGGCCCAGCTGGTTGAGCATCTGACTCCTGATTTCAGTTCAGGTCATGGTCCCAAAGTCATAGGATTGAGCCCTGCATCGGGCTCCTCACTGAGCATGGAGCCTGCTTAAGATTCCCTCTCTCTGTCTTTCTGTCCCTCTCCACTGCTTATGCTTTCTCCTTTCTCTCTCTCTCTCTTCCTCTCTCTCTCTCTCTCTCTCTTCCCCTCTCTCAAATAAAAAGAAAAAAAAAGAGACACTGTGAAACAGTGTGCATGCTATGTGTTAATAAAAGAAAGGAGAAGGGACAATGGTGGGGAGGAGGGGGGAGGCTATCTCTGGAAAGACAGACCAGAGATTGTGACCTTGGTTTCCTTTAAGGTCGAGAACTGGAGGCAGGTTAGTAAGACTTGTCACTGCATCCTGTTTTCTCCCTCTTGAATTTTGAATCATGGGCATGGATCACCTATTCAATATTAAATTTTTTAGCAATTAACTTTTTGTAGTGGAACTGTTCTTGTTGGAGCAGTCTGGGCTTCCCCTTGCCGCCCCTCCCCCTTAGCCTACACCCCCCCTCACCCCCACATGACGCAAAGACCCGTTAGTATTTCTAATCCCATGAAGTTGCACCATGGGATCTGGTTGGAGATTTGCTGAACTTTGTTGACCCTACATTTATTTTTCTTTTCATTTTAAGTTTATTTACTTGTTTAAGTAATCTCTACACCCAATGTGAGGCTCGAATTCATGACCCGAAGATCAAGAGTTGCACGCTCTTCCAACTGAGCCAGCCAGGCAACCCTCAACCCCACATTTCTTAACAGCCAGAACTGATACCTAGAGAGGCCAAGCAACTTACTCGAAGCCACACAACTAGTAAGTTAACCCAAATCTCCTGATTCTTCCTTCAGTGTTTTTTCCCCTGCCTCCTTGGACATGTAATCCCTTCTATATAGCATCTCAGATACTTGTTGAGCTTCTACAACTATGCCAAAAAGATACCATTAATACAAGCACACATCAGTGGCACAGAAAGATTATTGACCAGATACCAAATAAACACAGCCCTCACTATCACAGTATTGAAAGCATGACAATAACCCTGACAGTTTGTGAAAATCACCTTATTAACAATCACACAAGATGAAGGATTATGTAGTTTATTTGGGTATTTTGTAGCATGAGTCACAAGAAAAACATTTGGAAGATAAAAGCACCATATATAGAAAGCAACTCTGTAAGGTTTTCATCGATGCTGGCACAGCCCCAGTGACCACTAGGTGGCATAAGTGTCCTAGCAACAATAAAGAAGTAGGTCTACAGAGTTCTTCGTGAAACTGAATTAGTCTCACACAACTGACCAACCTGGCTACACAGCCTTGAGACCCAGAGAGAATTATTAGCACAAATCCCAAACAATTCATCATTGTCTTGATAAGCTGTGCTCTCTATTGTAACAGCCAAGAATGCTTTTGCCGATGTCAAAAAGCAGGCTCAAACCAGCAGCCCTTGGGCAGAACCTGGTCAGCCGCAATGTGTTTGCCTAGGTCAGTGTTTGTTTGGTTTTGTTGTTTTGTCTTCATCCAAAATGACGTTAGGTGGAGCAGGCTCTCTCCAGTTTTCCAGATGCCCCACCACTCTTTAATATCTTATTACAGATATTGAAGTTTCTTCCATATTTCTGAATGGCCCCTGAAGGTATTTGAGTATTGGGATCTCTGCTAAAATGTCTTTCTTAAATACACAGTAACTCCACAATTGCAATCTAACTGGTCTACTCCACTATCTTGAGCTCTCTTACCTCCATCTATCTTTTCCTGTATCATCCCTCTGTCTTCAGTGTTCTTTTCGAAGATGTGTCCTTTTTAAAAAATTTTTTGTTGTTGTTGTTAATGTTTATTTATTTTTGAAGGAGGGAGACAGAGTGTGAGTGGGGGAGGGGCAGAGCGGGAGACACAGAATCCCAATAGGGCTCCAGGCTCTGAGTTGTCAGCACAGAGCCCCATGTGGGCTTGAACTCACAAACCGTGAGATCATGACCTGAGCCAAAGTCAGACATTTAAGCGTTTAACTGACTGAGCCACCCAGGTGCTCCCAACCCTTCTCATTCTTGAAGGTCCAGATTAAATGTCACCTCCTTTTTCAATCATATCAGGCTGAAGTGCATTTTCCCTCCCTTCTGACATCCCAGGCCCCACAAAGCCTATAGTACTTGGTTGGTGCTTATTTTCTGCTCCATACCTTTTGCTATCTTTCATAGGCCTCAGCTATTTGTAAGTTCTCTGAGGAAAGCAAAGAAGTCGGCCTCTTCTTTGTGTGTGTAATGGTATTTTGTACAGAGCCCTCCCCAGCTTTTGATTTCTTCCAACTCAAAAATTATGCCAACACCTCCTTAATGGGGAGGAATGGGAGGCAGAATGGTTTAGAAAAAAGTATTGTAGGGGACTCTGAGTGGCTCAGTCAGTTGAGTGTCCGACTTCAGCTCAGGTCATGATCTCACAATCCATGAGTTCAAGGATGTCTATGCTGACATCTCAGAGCCCGGAGCCTGCTTTGAATTCTGTCTCCCTTTCTCTCTGCCCCTCCCCTGCTTGCTGTCTGCCTCTCAAAAATAAATAAACATTAAAAAAAAAAAAGATTATGAGTCTTAAAAAAAGAAAAAAGCATTGTATAAAATATCACTAAAAATATATAATTTTTGATACAAGTATATGAAAAATTAAAACTAAGATAAGACTCCATTATCTCCCCGAGGTGCTAAGAGGATATATTTCAGGATTTAAGATAAGTTCTGGAATGAGACAGCCTAGATACATATCATTGCCTCACCCTTAACAAGCTGGATGACTGAGCAAGTTATTTCACCTACTAATAATAGGATAATAATAGCACCTATTTGAGAAGATTTGGGTTTTTTTTTTAATTTTTAGTTTGAAATAACTTTAAAATTACAGAAAAGTTGAAAATTTTGTAGAGTATTTCTACACGCCCTTCACTCAGCTTCTTCTGATGTTAACATCTTACATAAACACAGTGCAACGACCAAAACCTAGGAATTGACACTGGTGCGATACTATGAACTAAATCTACAGGCCTTATTTGAATTTCATCCTTTTTCCCACCAATTTCTCTTTTCTGGCCCAGGATCCTATACTGCATTTAGGTGTCATGACTCCTTCATCTCCTTCTATCTGTAATACTTCCGGAAAGGCAGGCCAGTTGTTTACAAAGTGTTCCTCATGTTTTCTCATGAGTTGGTGGAAGTCATACATTTTTGGCAAGGACACCACCCCAGATGTGACACTGTGCCCTCTCACTGCATCATATCTGGGGGTACATCATGTCGATATGTCTGACTATTGGTGAAGTTAACCTCAAGAGCTTGGATTAGGTGGTGTCCGGGGTGGGGAGGGGGCTTTCTCTACCATAAAGTTACTATTTTTCCCTTTGTAATTAGTAAGTTTCTTGTGGGGAGACACTCTGAGGCTATGCAAGTACCCCGCCTCTCACCCTACTTTCACCCACTAATTGGCGTGTCCATCACCTGCAACAATTATTACTATGGTGTTTGCCCAATGGCAATCTTCTATTTCTCTCATTCCTTCTGCATTTATTAAGTGGAATTCTACTGCAAAGAAAAACTGTTCCCCCTCCGCAGCCCCCAGTAAATAAATGGTTAATGCGGATGAAATGAAATAAGACATGTACAACAATCCTGGCACACGGTGAAAGCTCAGTAAGTGTGAGCCACTTCTAATGTTATTATTGAGACAATGTGAAAGTCCTCTGTTGAATATGGCCATTTTTCTGATCGGGAATGAGTGCTTCTAAAATGTTTAAGGATATTCCAAAATAGTCTACTGTACTGGTTTGCTAGAGCTGCCGTAAACCAAATACCACAGACTGGGTGACTTACCTTTTCTGCACTTCTGGAGGCTGGAGGCCTAAGATCAAGGAGTCGGCAGATCTGGTTTCTTCCTGAGCCTCTCCCCTTGGCTTGCAGATGGCCTCCTGCTCCCCGTGTCCTTCCCTCTGTGTGCCTCCCCCTGCAGTCTCCTCCTGTGTCCACATTTCCTCTTCTTATAGGAACACTGGTCAGATTGGACCATGACCCTCCCTAAGTGTCTCATTTTATCTTAATCGCCTCTTTAAAGGCCCTCCCTCCAAATATAGTCACATTCTGAGGTGCCGGAGTTAGGGCTTCAATGTATACATTTTGTGGGGAACACAACTGAGCCTCTAATATTTACTTACTTACTTCAAAGAATGATTGTGAGGAAATAATTGTATATGTGAGGGTGCTTTCAGAATTGGAAAGCACTGGGGCGCCTTGGGGGCTCAGTCGCTTAAGCATCCGACTCTTGGTTTCTGCTCAGGTCATGCTGTTCGAGCCCCACATCGGGCTTTGTGCTGACAGCATGGAGCCTGCTTTGGATTTTCTGTCTCCCTCTCTGCCCCGCCCCTGCTCGCACGTGCTCTCTCTCGATCTCTCAAAAATAAACATTTTTAAAATAAAAAAAAAAAAGAATTGGAAAGCACTGTACAAATGCAAAGCAATGATATAGAAGTCAGTGCAACTCTGTAGCCACACACACACCTCACCTACAGACCGCATACGCATTCTCCTACAATGTCACTAGCACTATTAATCTGAGCAGCCCTTCAAGCTATCACAGAACTCTGGAAGGCAAACTTCAACCCAGCTGCTGTCTGCATTATCCCACATTCTCGTTGATTGGCACCCACAATTAGTGTGTTTTGGCTTTTTGTCTTCCTGAGGCTCGGGGCTTCTAGCAGCTCACTGCGGGCTGTGCCAGCTACCTCGACAGAGGCCCAACGCTTCTCCTTACCTCAGAGAGGAAGCCTGCCTGTGAGCCCTGCCAGCACAGCGCCCGGTTGCGCCATCCACCAGCTGCGTAGCCTTGGGCTAGGCCGCTCAGAGCAGCACTTTGTCTCAATTCCACAGCTGAAAAAAAGGGATAACAACCCTCACAAGCAGGCAATGAGGATGAATGAGTTAATCTTTATAGAGCATTTGGATAACACAAAACGGACAAATTCCTATTCATGTCTTTTGAGGACCCGCATCAGACTAAACACCTGCCAGGAAGCTAATCCTTTTATATAATGTTTTCTTGAAGGAGGCAATTTGCAGATTTTAATAAATCTTAGCCTCCCAGAAGTGGGAAAAGGGCACACACTTTACTCTATCTGTGTGAGTGACAAAAGGGGGAATGATCTCTTCCACTGAAGGTTTTGCTTATCAGAGGCTACCAGAGGCCAGGCAGGAGCTGTGACCCTCAGTCTGTCTTGCCTGTCCCGGATAAGGGAAAAGAACCAGAGACTCTCCCTCTGGGCTGCTGGATATTTCTTCAGCCTCTGACATCCTCGGGTCCACAACCTCCACGCTGAGCGTGTGGGAGAAGAGAATGGATAAAGTTTAACTGCTTTTTTGGCTAGCTTGCCAAGCTCACCACCATTCTGCCAAGATAACAGTAACCATTCCTTGCCTAAAAATCATGCTTGGAAGCTATTCAGAGTCATGGGTACTTTGACAGCCAAAGGAGAGAAGTCTTTTTTACAAGCTGCTTGGCCACTTCCAGAACATCCCAAGGGAACTTCTCTGTAGGAACTCTCTTTGTTTACTATAATGCATTCCCTTTTTTGGAAAAATTAATCACTCTACCTGGGACTTATCGCCAGTGAGTACTGGCACTGTTTTGTTGGAAACCCTACGTCCCTAGCATTTCCTTGCTCGACTGGCAGGTAATTATCACTTCCTATTCAGCAGCAGCCTTCTAGAATATCTCTCTAAGTCATCCTGCATCCTCCCAGCCTAGCCGTCCCTGTTCCTCTCCTCCTAGTCAAATCCTAAAATTGAAACAAAAATCTCTCCAGTCCCACCTCTATTCCTATATCTTCTGTGAAGTTCCATGTAGCTTGTTGTGGCTTTTGGCCATGCAGAGAGACAGTGTGTGTGCACGTGTGAGAGGCTAATGAGGGAAATGGAGAACAACAGGGGCTGATAGAGCAGCATGCATAAAATCGTGAAGTGAGCATGAAGCCCATTTGGAAAACTACATATAATTCAATCAAACTGGGACCTAAGCAGCAAGCAGGAAAGCTGGCGAGGGTACACGGAGCCAGGTCACACAGAGCCTCGGGCCCCACGTGGAATTCGGGCTTTATCAAGAAAACAGTGGGAGCCTTTGAAGGGTTTTATGGAAGGGAAGGTCACAAACAGGTTTACATGTTAGAAAGATTTCTCTGGGGCGCTTGGGTGGCTCCGTCAGTTAAGCATCTGATTTCGGCTTGGGTCATGATCTCACAGTTCATGGGTTCGAGCCCCACATTGGGTTCCATGCTGACAGTGCAGAGCTTGCTTGGGATTCTCTCTCTCCCTCTCTCTCTCTCTGCCCCTTCCCTGCTTGTACTTTCTTTCTCTCTCAAAAATAAATAAATAAAACAAAAAAAAAAGGAAGAAGAAGAAGAAAGATTTCTCTGGCAAGGAGCGGAGAATGCATGGGAGAAAACAGCTAGAAGCGGGGAGACCGTCCAAGAGGCTGTTGCAATAATCCAGAGTTGACAGCTGTGAGGGAGACGTGATGGTAACGCAGGTGACATTCTTCAAAGTGTTGTACTTGGACCAGTGCCACTGTCTGGACCAGTGTCAGTCTTCCACCTGTTTTTAGTGATCCACTATGAGATAAGAACTTTTGCTAGAAAGTAAACCCAAGGCAGTTCTTCTTTCATCAAGAAAGCCTTGCTTTAGAGGGAAACAAGTGTGCTTAGTTAAGTAGTTGTTTTATACTTTCCATTCTAACTCAAGTGCCTTATCTTTGTGGACCAGAAACCAGCAGTTCACAGACCAGCACCATGAGTGGCACTGATTAAAAGTCCGTTCTGATCCGATGATGATTTGGATCCAAGTGAAAAGTTCAGTCACGGTGGGCTAGGAAAGGGAAGAAGACAATATATGCTTACCAAAAAAAACAGTAACCCAAGGTGCAGAAGAGAGAAGACGCTGAAAGAGTGATGCATGAACTAAATCTTTGAGGGCTCAAATCCAGAAGCTGGATCCTAGAATGGAATGACTACAGGCTTTAAAGTAAAGGAGAATGGAATTCAAATCCCAGCTCTATGAGGTTAGTTAGCTGATCTCTCTGAGCCTCATGTCCCCATCTGTAGAATGGAGGAAATGAGACCAGCCTCACAAGAACACATTTCCATGATACAGCATCTGACAGGTGTTTGTGAACATCCTCAGATCTGGCACATGATAAGCACTTATGGAAATGGATTGAACACCATGAAAATTAAGCAGAAAGGTAATGAGAAGACTTTAAAAAAAAAAAGAAAAGAAAAATGTTGGGAGTATTAGCCTCTCTGGAATACCAAACTGTAAAAAAAAAAAAAAAATTAAATCCATGCAGAGATCTGCCCCATCCGACCTGGAAAGTCCTCTTTTCTACCTCCATTCCTTTCCCAGACTCTTCTTCCTTTTCTTCCTATTTCTAGCTCTGCTCCCACATTCTGTGGCCCAGCCTTAGGGTCATTCTGGCTAAGGGTCCATCTCCAACCTCTAGTCTTGTCTGATAACAGGGCTCTACTTTGGTGCCATTTTGGTCCTATTTCAACCCTGTTCATGTTGTGGGTACCTACCCATCACCCCAGGTACCTCTACTGGACCACCTGGGTTGCTCTTACTAATACCCTCCCCCAGAGATTCTTAGACTCATTGCCCTGACATCTACTTGCAGACAGATGCTCTTGAGAACACACAAGAGCCCATTACCTCTTTGTTTGGAGCTCTTTACAATTTACCTGCAAGACTCTTTTGAAATATTGCCACCACACTTGGGCACCAAATGTTGCAGTCAGATGGAAATGTATCAGGGGTTTCCCAAACCCTCAGTACCTGCCTTACACCCAGTGTAAAACTCCAGTTCTAAATCCAAGTCCTTCACTACACATATCTGGGGTTAAAAAAGCACACGGTACTTTATATTTATATGGCAGTTCGCAACTTACAATGTTCTTTCAAATTATCTTATTTGACCCTTACACTAAACTCATGATATAAAAAAGAATCAATTTCCCTATTTTACAGATAAGAGCAAGTGATGTAGCAAGTGACTGTTCCAGTTTTCCTAGACATTCCTGGGGAAACTGAGATAGTTTGTCACCTTTAGGTCCCAGAACTAGTAAGTGACAGAGCTAGGATTTGAATTCAGCACACATAGTTTAGCACTGGATTAGTTGCACTCAATAAATATTTGTTAAACAAATCACACCTTGTCTGCTTTCCACTGTATCATGTGCCTCTCACAAACAGCATCCCTGTTAGGCTAAGACATACAGGTCTTATTTGCCTTCTTGCCTCCTGAAATGGCAATCAGAAGAACGGATGGAGGAAGCAGTGCTTTGCATGAGAAAAGCATTCTTTTATTAACTCCCATGTAAGAATAAACACCGATAGTAATAATTTCAACAAAGGAATTAATTAAGCAGAGTCTGTGATTATCTTAATAAGAACTTGAAATCAAAAGTGATTGTGAATGGGCCACTAACCCAATCAATATACACACTCTGCCTCAGAATAATCAAAGCTGATTGCATATATGAATATTCAGTACATGTAAATTTTAAATCCTAGAATCACATCATAATAGAGGGTTGTAAGAGACACGAAGTGTATCTCTTTAAAGTCAAGCCTAGCCTCTGAGGCACTTGGCTGGTTGAGTTGGAGGAGCTTGGGACTCTTGATCTCAGGGTAGGGAGTTCGAGCCCCATGTTGGCTGTAGAGATTATTTAAAGAAATAAAACTTTAACAAATAAAACATAAAAAAAGTCAAGCCTAGCCTCACTGAAACCATCTCCGGAAAGATGACAATCTATGCTCCTTTCGAAAAGAGAGCCAAGAGCTTGTTCACGTGACACTTCATTTAATCATCAAGGAAGGATGAGAGTCAAGAGGATTTGTCGAGGGTACAAATTCTAATTCAACACGGAAAATCTTTCCCTTTCCCTTCACCCACCAAGTAGGCTTCTGCCCCTCAATAACAAAAAAAGAGAGAGAATGAGATAAGCCTTGTTATCCCGGGAGGTCTGTGGTTGCATACTGTTACTGGTGGTGACCCTTAGAGGGCAAGGGTAACTTTACAGCATCAACAAAAAAATATCCAAATATGGCCCCTCCAGGGCCAACACTAGCTTGCGACTTTGTGCACATCACAAAAACTCAGCTTCTCCAGGGGGACCAGTTATAACAAGGTGTCCCATCTTCCGAGATGCCACAGACCCCTTCCACCGTCGACAGCTAGTTGGGAGAGGGCCCAGTGTCAGCCCCAGGAACTTAGCCTCTGCCAGACTTATGTGCAGGCACCACTTCCAATCACCACCACCTCCCACCCCCAAGTCTCTGCCAGTTCAAGCTCCCCAATGTCCTCCAGGATGCAACTGTCCTCCAAGACTATATCCAGCCTTTCTTTTGACATTTTTCTTTCATTAACATGTATCAATATCACCTGTGGGGATATTGGGGATAATTATTTCCCAAGACTCAGCCACATTGTAGAACCTCCCTTGTATGCACCCAACATTTATCTTTCTCAACACTTTGCAATCTTTATATGCATCAAAAAGCTTCTGAATAGCCATCATTCATTTAACAAGCATTTATGAGATGCCTCTACTGTCTCAGGCACAGTGCTGAATACTGAAATCTACAGTGGGATAGTTATAAGGGGCAGGAGTTCTTGAGGCCATTAAGGGAGCAAGGAATAAAAAGACATTCCTGGAAGAGAGGACAGCAGCACACAGTTCAGACAAAATGCTCAGATAACTACAAGTTAGCTCAGAAGGGCTGCAGCCAGGAGTCTTTAGGAATTGGCAGACATGAGCCTGGATGACTCGGTCCTTTTCCAGGAAGCCTTCTCCAGCTGATCCCTAGTAAAGCAATAGCTTCTGCTCTCTCCTCTTTAATAAACATAAGGCAACCAAGGCTTCCTACCCTCCCTTTCCCATTTTCTAATTTCCAATACATTTCCACCAATGAAAATAGTTTATTTCCTATCTGCATTTTCTTTCCCTTCTGTCTTCTGTATATACCCTACATGTTAATCCACATCAGTGTTTTCTGCCTACATGTTAATCCACATCAGTGTTTTCTGCCTGTAACCACTGGGAAGGGTGGAGTAGTCAGTGTTTCCTGTGACCCAGGAAGAAGAGAAAACAGAGGTTATCAGTTCTGGGCTATACAAGCCACTGTTTCCTCAGAAACCTGGTTAACCTATCTTACTGTAACATCAAATACCTGTGTCTGCTAAGCTTACATTGTTAACAGAAGGAGCAAAATTTTTTACACTCCCAAAAATGCTTTCTAGTGGCAGAAAGGGAGCTAAGCAAAGGACTGGCTTCATTCAGCCAGGGTTAAGAGCAATACAAACCATGGGAAGGGAGAAAGGCTGAGAAAGGCAATGGGGGAAGGCGAAGGAGGCTTTATGGGTAGTGTTCCTGGCTTTGAGCATTGTCACGGCCATGACAGTGATATACCTGCCCCACCCATAGGCTCATGGACAGCTCTTCACCCAGCCCTAACTGCCAACCTGAGCTGGTTGGGACAGGAATAGGATCTGACCCAAGGGCTGTCAAGCCACAGGTTAGACAGTGAGCTGTGGTGCAGCCTGGGAATGATGACAACAGTGGTGATAATAACAGCTGTGATGTGTTTACAATATGCCTAGTAGATAGCTTATCTCCATTTAATCCTCACAACAATGCTATGAAGTAGTTACTATTATTATCTACCTTTTACAGATGACAAAAAACGTGTTTCCAGAGGCTTCACAAATCTCCCAAGATCAGAAGCTTAAGTCAAACCCTGGTCTGTCTGATTCTAGACTCAAGCTCTTGCTCACCTTTCAGTATTGCTTTTCATTCACTTTTGCATGTATTCAGTAAATGCTACCGAGTATTCACTGTCACCCAAGTACTGTGATAAGTGCAGATACAACAGAGACCAAGATTTAAAATGTCCCTGCCCCCAAGCAGGTTATACTCTTCAGAGGACCTAGATAAAGAACAATCAAATAATGAAAATAAGTACAGGTTGCATTAAATGCTATGAACAAGGTGAATGGAATGTTATGGTAGAGAAAGATGGAAGAGAACTAGTTAATTGTATGGTCAGGGAAGGCCCCTTGATGAAGGGACATTACACGGAGATCTGAAGGATGTGACACAGCCAGCCATAAAGTGACCTGAACAACAAAACCCAGAACAGGACTATCAAAGAAGAGGCAGGGGGTCAATGTGGCTTTTGTCTATAGAGAGTGTGGCAGGGACCAGATCATGAGGGCCTGCAAATGCTGTAAAATGAGTTAAAATTGTTTTCTGTGTGCAATCCATGCCATTGTAGTTTGTTAAGCAGTAGGGTGGTGGCTTTTTCACTTTTTATTAAAAAGAGAGACAGCATACATGGATTGGAAGAACAAATACTGTTGAAATGTCCATACTCCCCAAACAATCTACACATTTAGTGCTATCCCCATGCAAATAACAGCATTTTTCACATAGCTAGAACAAATAATCCGAAAATTTGTACAGAACCACAAAAGACCCTGAATAGATAAAGCAATCTTGAAAAAGAAGATCAAAGCTAAAAGTATCATAATTCCAGACTTCAAGTTATATTACAAAGCTGTAGTAATCAAAACAGTATAGTACAGACACAAAAATAGACACATAGATCAAGAAAACAGAAGAGAAAAACCCATAATTCTATTATTAATTAATGTTAGCAAAGCAGGAAAGAATATCCAATGAGAAAAAGACAGTCTCTTCAACAAATGGTGTAAGGAAAACTGGAAAGCAACATGCAAAAGAATGAAACTGGACCACTTTCTTATTTCATACACAAAAATAAGTTCGAAATGGAACTAAAATAAATTCAAAATGGATTAAGAACCTAAATGTGAGACCTGAAACCACAAATATCGTAGAAGAGAGCACAGGCAATAATTTCTTTGACATTGGCTGTAGTAACTTCTTTCTCGATGTATCTCCTGAGGCAAGGGAAACAAAAGCAAAAATAAACATTGGGACTACATCAAAATAAAGAGCTTCTTCACAAAGGAGGAAACAATCAACAAAACTAAGAGACAACCTCTGGAATGGGAGGAGATATTTGCAAATGACATATCTGATAAAGGGTTTGTATTTAAAATATATAAAAAACTTAGAAAACTCAAAAATGAATAATACAACTTTAAAAATGGGCAAAAGACATGAACAAACATTTCTCCAGAGAAGGCATGCATATGGCCAACAGATACATGAAAAATTGCTCATCTTCATTTATCATCAGGGAAATGCAAATCAAATGTACAATGAGATATCACCTCGCACCTGTCAAAATCACTAAAATAAAAAACAGAAGAAACAACAGGTGTTGGTGAGGATGTGGACAAAAATGAATACTCATGCACTGTTGGTGGGAATGCAAACTGGTGCAGCCACTGTGGAAAACAATGTGGAGGTTTCTAGACAAGTAAAAAATGGAACAACCTTATTATGATCCAGCAATTGCACTACTGGGTATTACCCAAAAAAATACAGGAACACTAATTCAAAGGGATACATGCACCCATATGTTTACAGCAGCATTATTTACAATAGCCAAGATAGGAAAGATGGGGTATGTATATATAATGGAATATAAAATAGAACATAAAATGGAATATTATTCAGCCATAAAAAAGAATTAAATCTTGCCATTTGCAACAACATGAATAGATTATTTTGCTAGGTGAAATAAGTCAGAAAAAGACAAGTACCATATGATTTCACTCATATGTAGAATTTAAAAAACAAATAAACAAAAACAAGCAAAGGGAAAAAAATAAGAGAGAGAGAGAAAGACAAAGCAAGAAACAGACTCTTAATTATAGAGAACAAACTGATTGTTACCAGAGGAGAGGAGGGTAGAGGGATGGATCGGTCAAATGATGGGGATTAAGGCATGCACTTGTTATAAGCATAGGGTGATGTGGTTTTGGAATGATGGGGGTTTGGAGCTGACAGCCAAGAAAGAATTCTTGAGACATCTTTGGTGCAAAAAAGGTGATTTTACCAAAAAACAAATAATCCAATAAAGAAGTGGGCAGAAGACATGAAGAGACACTTCTCCAAAGAGGACATCCAGATGGCCAACAGACACATGAAATGATGCTCAACTTCATTCATCATCAGGGAAATACAAATCAAAACCACACTGAGATAGCACCTCACACCAGTCAGAGTGGCTAAAATGAACAAATCAGGAGACTATAGATGCTGGAAAGGATGTGGAGAAACAGGCACCCTCCTACACTGTTGGTGGGAATGTAAAGTGGTGCAGTCGCTCTGGAAAACAGTGTGGAGGTTCCTCAAAAAACTATCAGTAGAACTCCCCTATG
>CM053570.1:19207850-19347384 GCA_028646485.1 Cryptoprocta ferox
GGCTCCAGGCTCTGAGCTGTTAGCACAGAGCCCAATGCGGGGCTCGAACCCACAAACCGTAAGATCATGACCTGAGCCAAAGTTGGACACTTAACCGACTGAGCCACCCAGGCGACCCCATAGCAGCACTTTCAACAATAGCCAAATCATGGAAAGAGCCTAAATGTCCATCAACTGATGAATGGATCAAGAAGATGTGGTTTATCTGTACAATGGAATACTACATGGCCATGAGAAAGAATGAAATCTGGCCATTCATAGCAACATGGATGGAACTCGAGGGTGTCATGATAAGTAAAATAAGTCAGGCAGAGAAGGACAGATACCATATGTTTTCACTCATAAGTGGAACAGGAGAAACTTAACAGAGGACCATGGGGGACAGAAAGGGGGAAAAATAGTTGGGGAGAGGGAGGGAGGTAAACCATGAGAGACTCTTGAATACTGAGAACAAACTGAAGGCTGATGGGGGAGGAGGAGAGGGGAAGGGGGGTGATGGGCACGGAGGAGGGCAATTGTTGGGATGAGCACTGGGTGTTATATGGAAACCAACTTGACAATAAATTATAAAAGAAAAAAAAAGGTGATTTTATTAAAGCATGGGACAGGACCCACGGGAAGGAAGAGCTGCACCCAGGTTGTGAAGAGTGACTGGTTATATACTGTAGAGTTGGGGGAGGTAAAGGCAAAAGGGAGGCCTCCAGAAAGACTTTCCTATGCTAAAAGGGACTCATAAGATGCCTGGGGCCTTGCTATTGTCAAGCTAAGGTTGTTTTCCCTCTAGTAAGGCACTGACATTTAGACAGCAGGGGGTTTGGTGGCACCTGGGTGGTTCAGCTGGTTGAGGTCTTACTGTGGCTCAGGTCATGATCTTACCTTTGGTGGGTTCGAGCCCCACATCAGGCTCTGTGCTGCCAGCCTGTCAGCACAGAGTTTGCTTCAGATCTTTTGTCCTCCTCTCTCTGCCCCTCCCCCACTTACATTCTCCCAAAATAAATAAATACATTAAAAAAAAAAAAAAGACAGTAGGGGGTTCCTGGAGAAATGTTATACTCTGTATTTGCCTCAAGTATTTGTCAATGGACTAAAGGTTATAAAGAAATTTTTCTTTTTTTTAATAATTTTTTAATGTTTATTTATTTTTGAGAGACAGAAAGACAGAGCGTGATCAGGGGAGGGGAAGAGAGAAAGGAAGAGGCAGAATCCAAAGCAGACTCCAGGCTCTGAGCTGTAAGTACAGAACCCAATGCAGGGCTCAAACTCACAAACCACAAGATCATGACCTGAGCCAAAGTCAGACCTTAACCAACTGAGCCACCCAGGGGCCCCAAAGATTACCTTTTTCTTATAATTTACTAAGATATTTGTAAACTGAAGGAGATTCATGTCTTACATAATTGTGATCTCTATCAATTAACCATTTGTTTTCCCCCTTTCCTTTGTTCTTGAGCAGCCAGAAGTGCCTGAGGAATATCACACCTAGGACCTGGGAGAGGTTGGTGGGGAGGGGGTGGGGGTGGGGGGGTGTTTGCAGAGTCTCAGATTGCCTTGTGCTCCCTCATCATTAACTAACTGGAGTTAAAATAAAAACTTTAAGAAAAAGAAAGGCAGCATAATGTTCTAGTTAGAAGCACAGATTCTAGAAACAGAATAACTGCCTGCAAATCCCTGACTTGCTGCTTGCTAATGTTAAAAAAGGGACAACAGGCCCCAAATGGAGTCACCTGTGCTAAGCCCATGTCACCAAACCAAGACTTAATACTGAACTTAATTACACTTTCAACCTCTCCCAGAAGTAGACTTGGGCCAGTTAATTTGAAATTTCCTGATCAGCACTGAGATAATCTGCATGATAGACCTCTGCTATCCCCTAAAGGAAGATGAGCTTGCCACAAACAATCCACTCTTTGCTAATGACTTCCTTGTCCTGTCCCCTTCTGCCTATAAAAATCTTTGATTTTGTCCAGCTCTTCAGAGCTCCTGTTTGCTAGATGAGATGCTGCCCAATGCATCAATCATTGAATAAAGCCAATAAGAGCTTTAAAATGTACTAAAATAACTCTTGCTTTTTAACAAATTTGGTGGCAGCCGTGGGATCTGAGAGACTTTCAACAGTTTGGGGGACAACAAGAAACACAGGCATGGTACCCTTGTACCCTTTGAGTTGTCTGTCTTTCTCTCTGTTTCTGAGGGCCATAGGTTAGTTCCTCTGGGTTCTGAGCTCCACTCTCTCTGCATCACACTCCTGATTTAACTGGCTTTCCAGTCCAAGGCTTATCAGGTGAGCTTGAGCTGGCACACAGTTCCATCTGGAACTTGAGTCCCTCGCCCTTGGTTCAGTCCACAGTTCCCCATTTGTTTGGAATCCTAGTCCATAGTCCCTACTTGTTGGGGTCTGCTTGCTCTGTCCATTCCCCAGACCTCAGTTCGATGTTGGGAATTGTTGGTGGTGCACACAAGGGTTTCTACTGACCAGTCCGCAGTAGTATCTGTCGTTACTACTGGCATGTTAATGTGAATGTGTTTATCTGTCTTGCTTTGTATCAGTTAAGGCTACTGCTAAGGGAATCTCGGAAGCCAAAAGCTATAAAATTGGTGAGCATGAGCCAGGCATCAGAGGACTCACCACCTAACTCTAAGACTCCTGTGTTAGGATAAGTTGGTCACAGAATGAGTTGGAATGACACTAGGTCACCCACCAACCTCAAGAAATTTCCATGCAGTGAGGTACACTGTAAAGCACCACACAATCCCCAGCCTTGTGGCCCATTCCTTTTAGGAATTAGCTTGGCTCCCAAGGGCTCAAAGGCTTAGCTAAAAAAATGGGATCCTTAAATTCCAAGGAGTTGAGCATGCACATCTTCCAGCACATCTGCTTATTTTATGTCCAAAAACTATGATCCTATAAATATAGGATGTTTATAACTATAAACATCTACAAAAGTGGCAAAATCTGATTAAATTCGTGTCCTAAACTTGGCTCGCTAACTCTCAGGTTGGGAGCTCCGGAAGATGGCTGGACAGAAATGTGGGTTGCACCCCCATTTGCAGCTAGAGATGTGTGGACAAAAATGTGAGTTATACTCCACTTGTGGCTAAGGATCCTACCAAATCACTGCCAACCATCAGGGAAATCCCAGCCTAGAATTACAGTGGCCATTATGGAGAACAGTTCAATGAGGGAAGTTTATTCACTTAAACAGTACACTCCAAAGCAAGGGCTCCCAAATCAAACAGAATGGGATACCTAATTTAATTGCCATGCAGAAGCTTCCTAAAGGCTTCAAGACTCCAAAACGCCTTCACTGAAAAAGTCATTGTAAAAAGCTAAAGAAAAAATTAAAGACACATGTGGTACCTAAAACAAATGACAGATGAATGCAACTCTTACTGCTCCCTCGATTTTTCTTTATTCAAGTACTCATTCTAGTAATGCTCCATCTGAATTGTCTTTCCCCCTCTCAAGAGGCTACATGACCATAAGCAAAAGTACACCAAGTTAGTGGCCACTTACAGACACTCCCAGAGCTACCCTTGAAGGAGAGCCCCTTGTCGGCCCTGCCCAAGGTTGATGGGACTCTGAAGGATTTTCTGGTAAACTGCTACATTATTCTCTTAAACAGCCAGGGGAAACTAAAGTTAAAATTAATAAAAACTAATCAGAAACCTTGCCAAATTCTAGTAGATACCAGACTTACACTCTCCACTTTTAACCCCACTCGGAGACTGTGGATGGGCTCCCAGGAAAACTTCCTTTGTGGAGGATTTACTAAAATATTCCAAAGACAAGCTCTAAATCCAGAACATAGGAATCTTTTTATTTCCATCTTAGTTGGAAATCTCCCTGATATAAAAAAGCAAATTGATGAAAATGTGATAGGATGGAGGACACTCACTCCTTGATGTCACTTAGTCACAACCCAAGTCTCTGAGGAATTAAAAGCAACTTTCCTTATTTTACCAACCTCTGCAAAACCAGAAATGTGGCTCCAGAAATAATTTAAAGACCACCTATCTGTGTGTCAATCCCCAAAACTCCTCCAGTTCATCTTAAAGAGCTTGTAAATATTGTAACAAGTCTGGCCCTAAGAAACTAAAGTTCTTCTTAGAGGAACTGGCATTCTGTCCCTATGCTTTTGAGATGTAAATATTTTACCTGATCTTCTCCAGGAGCTCTTATCTATGCCATCTCTTTGAAATGCAAAGTTCTGGGAGGTAATTCTTATCAAAAGGAAAAAAGAGGAGAGGGTATTTGAAACTTAGGTGAATACAAAATCTTAAGAGGTTTCTCCACAAATATTAGTAAAATAGCCATCTAAGCAGGTAAACTTAAGTTATTCCATCTACCAAAACCACAATTTGGATTCAACATAGTTTATAACTAGCGACTTCTATATTATTGTACTTGATTCATGGATAGCTAAAATTTTAGAATAGACTATAAGATCTCTTTTGGCATCTGTGTGTGTGTGTGTGTGTGTGTGTGTGTGTCTTATATACATATGTATATGTTATATACGATGTTGTTATATACCTAAATAATGTTGTTGTATGTATATATTAATGATACATATGCTGCATTCCCAACAACCATAATTAGTCCTCCATGCCTGAAGGGACATTTGAGTGCTGCATCACACTGTCTACCACAGGAATGCTCTTGGAAATATCTGCAGGGGAGTAGGGGAAACATGACTGGGCAGATGGAGAAACTGAACTGCGATGTAGTTCTAACAGAGACCTCCTCTGGTTCTACAGGGAATTCTGGAACTGGCATGGCCCTTCAGAGTTTTCTAGAGGGCCTTTGTACCTTTTCCTCAACTAACGTTGGATGTAGACTGTTCCTGGGGTAAGGGTCTAATCTTGAGCTGAAAACAATACTCAATGAAGTAATCAATTGTGAATTGCCAACAGCCAACAGTTCAGCTGGAGGAATGAGTGCTTTATCTGGATGTTAGACTACAGTCTCCAGTAGGAGTTATCAGCCTATAGGAATAAATGCCATGGACTACGTGGATGGTATCCTGGGGACAAAATGCAGAGAATAAAGAGAATAGAAACCAGGACCTAGCCCTAAATCTATATTAGAAGCCAGAGTGGGAGAGCTGGTAAAGAGATGGTAGAAGAGCAGCCAGAATTGTGGAATCTAAATGGGGTGTGTGTCTGATCGATTGGGGCCCCCCAAATGTGCAACAGTTGGGTGGAAGCCAATAGCACTTGAGGCAGAAGAATTCTCTGGAGGCAGAAAAAAGGAGATAGAAGGGCGTGGAATACACTGCAAGGGAGCAGCAGGCAGGTCAGTAGAGGTGAGGCTGTCTGCAAAGAGGTAGTGGATGGAAGGGGGAAGTTGAGGAGGTTTGGTGAAGTATAGAATCTTCCCTTTTCTTGGTAACTGTGCCTGGTTGTAAGTAGCCCATTGGTCAGTTAGGGTGTCTGGATATTTTGAGGTGGGTTGCCTGCTGGGCCAGTCTGTATTCAGCCAGGAGGTGGCTGTGGGCCCTTTCCATTGCTGGAACAAGCTTGCCTGAAAGTGGCCTCTATAAGAATGGCGGGAAACAACCCAGGGGAGCAAGGTGTCACTGAAATCAGGGATAGGATAGAATCATCCCCACGGGGAATGATGCTGAGGGTCTGGCAAAGTGTAAGACACCACATGCCTGTTGTCTTACCAGCTTAAAGATCATTGGTAACGTTGACTAAAGCTATTTTAGTGACTAGTGGAGAGAGAGGCCAGCTTAGAGTGTCAGGAAGGATGAAATGAAGTTCAGGAAGTGGAGACTACTTATGAACACAACTTTTTTGCGATTTACTTAAAAGGGAACATAAAAATAGGTGGAGGTAGTAGCTGGAGGTAGATAAGGGTTCAACATAGGATTTTGCATCTGTTTTATTTGTGCTTGCCTTTTCATTTGATAACTACTTGAGTGTGTTTGCATGTTGAGGGGAGATATGGATGCTGCTGGAGAAAAGATAAGAGAAGGACAAGGGTCACTGTCTAGCTGGCAGAGGCAATGGGTCTCAGGGCCAAATGGGAGACACTAGCCTTTGGTAAGAACAGGACCATGAGGTAAGATGAGGAAAGATGTGAGCAGAATTATTGATTGGGTGGTAGGAGAATAAACACATTCCCAAAGATGTACTTTATCTTCTCAATGAAATATAATTGCCTTGAGTAGGTTAATATCTGCTTGTACATTGCAGTTCTGCTCCCACCCTAAACTATAATGGTCCCAGACTCTGCTTCTCATATTAAACAGGAAGAGAGAAACAAGGTGTGGCTTTGCAGAGCTAACAGCCGCTGGCATATGTTGCTTTGCTTCTTTGCCTTCTTTCTTTTTTCTTCCACTTACAGTCAGGGGTGCCAGCTTTCAGACTAGTAACAGAGGGTGGGGCTAAAGGTCAAAAGGTGACAAGATTTCAATCTGAACTCACTGGAGTGATCAGCTGTGCCTCCTCATTATAATCAGGAAATCCTGGAGTGACCTAGCCAGCAAGAACATATCTGGGGAGACAGACAGGGGAGGAGGGAAAAGAGAAGAAGGAGGAGTCATTTAGCAAGGAAGGGAGAGGCTCATCTCCCTTCTCTGGGCTCAAAATGGATCATTTCTTTAGTTCATATCTTTGCATATATTCAATGTGTACACATTTGATCTCTGCTGTACCTTTTCCCTTTGAAGCTCTGTTGTTTTTATAATCTCTTTTCTGACTAGAGGGGATTTCATTGCATTCCTACATAAGGTCTCTTGATTTCCAGATGCACCCAAGATAATCAACATTATATCTTGCTATATTATAAAGCATACAGATATTAGTGGTAGAACAAAGAAAACAGTCCCAATATATTGATTAACAATAAATGTAGGTTTTTAAAAGTATAGATCAGGGTGCCTGGGTGGCTCAGTTGGCTAAGCATCCAACTGTGGCTCAAGTCATGATCTCATGGTTCGTGGGTTTGAGCCCTGCATCAGGCTCTGCGCTGACAGCTCAGAGCCTGTAGCCTGCTTAAGATTCTATGTCTCCCTCTCTCTCTCTGCCCTTCCCCTGCTCAGCTCTGTCTCTCTGTCATTCAAAAATAAGCAAATATTAAATAAATAAATAAATAAATAAATATGTAGATCAATAAATAGACATGTATTCAAAGATATATATAATATATATACTTTTAAATGGCTAACACTTTTTAAGTAGTTATTATATGCCAGTTATAATGTTAGCTCTGGGTTTTGAAAATAAAAGTGATATTTTTCTTTAAAAATTTTATCAGTAGTTACTAAATTTTCCATATGCATTACTTCTGTAAATTTTTTTTCAGTGCTTATTTTTGAGAGACAGAGAGTGTGAGTGGGGGAGGGGCAGAGAGAGAGGGAGACACAGAATCCGAAGCAGGCTCCAGGGTCTGAGCTGTCAGCACAGAGCCCAACACAGGCCTCGAACTCACAAACCACGAGATCATGACCTAAACCAAAGTTGAACGCTTAACTGACTGAGCCACCCAGACACCCCGTGTAAATTTTTAAATTTTATTAAAACATTTTTTTCTGTAAATTTTTTAAAGTCAATTTTAGAGCCAGTATCAGTCTCTGGTAAACCCTGTCATTTACATCCAGATTCCATGATTCCTTCTCCCATTTGCAACCTATAATTGTATCAGACATGAGGTTGGACAATTCTTCTGCTCTGGTCTGACTTTCCTCTGCTCTTTTTAACATTTGCCAACACTGGGTCTGAGTTTGGAATGCCTGGTAGAGCTGATTATCTTCTGGGCTCTGTAAATTACTAAAAACAAATTTCATGTGTTAAGCAACACTAGCTTAATTTAATTTCTGTTCTCTTCTCAAAGAAGCTCTCTGATTTTTTAAAAGTCTGTGCATGTTTCCTCATTACTTCAGTGTTTGTGGCTTTGATCTCAAATCTCTTAACTACTTGAGTGCCAGAAGCAGTTCCATCCTGTGACTCCCTTCTTGCAATTTATCAGAAGAGGGTAATAAGGGCCTCCTCTACACCCTTAATTGTCTCATTTTCCACTCTACCTCTGTTGCATCTTTTCATACAATGAGAAAGAAAACGTGACTCTTTCTTTCTCATAGAGTTTGGGCACAAGAAGAGAGATGGTAAACATGTGCTCAGAGGAACAACAGTGTTTTTGTATCATGTGTCAGTCACGTTCCAATCAGGAAAAGTTATCCTGACAACCAAATAACTAAGTAGTTTTTAACACTCGTCTCTGTCTTCTATAAATTTAGTTCTCTGTTATAGAGTTAGCCTTCCTCCTAAATTCTTATAGATATGATACAGTTAAGCCCGCTGACAATGACAGGTATATAGTTAAAATTGCTAGAAATCTTCTTTCTTATTTCTCTCTCTTGAAGTTGAAAATTACCTGAATAGTGGCATCACACATCTCCTGTTAAATCTCCCTGTTTCCTAGCAAAACCTTTCTGAAGGTGCTATTTTTAAGAGAGAAGTTGGGGGTTGGGGGTAGGGAGAGAGTGGGAGCATTCCTAATTCCTGTTAGAAAAGAAAGGGCCAGAGAACCACTAGAATCATGTTTCCTGATTTGTCCTGCGAGCTTTTTGACACCCTACTGGCCAAACACCCTAACACTGTACTACTTTGTCATAGTTTCCAAAGAATAGTTTCCTGAACTGATTATGCTTATTTGACTTATAGGAAAAGTCTAAGACTTTTATAAATCTAAACTTTTCTTTTTGGAAGCTACTCCTTGCACATTGAATAAGACCGTATTTGAAGAGAAAAAACAGTAAAAGTATAAGAAAACACACTGAGAGGTTAAAATGTTGTGTTTTATTTCCTAGCCTGTGTCTGCTATGCACTCAGTTTGTTCTATTTTTGTAATTTAAAAAAATGTTTTTAATGTTTATTTATTTATTTTGAGGGCAGAGGAAAGGGTAAGAGGGAGAGAGAGACAGAGAGAGAGAAAGAGAATCCCAAGCAAGTTCTGTGCTATGTTTGCAGAGCCTGACACAGGGTTCAATCCCACAAACTGTGAGATTATGACCTGAGCCAAAATCAAGAGTCAGATGCTTAGCCAACTGAGCCACCCAGGTACCACCGCCCCCCCCCATCCCTGTTTGTTTCTAATTACCCCTGCATGTATCTGGATTCGAAGACCCCTACCAGCCAAGTAGTGTTTCTTAACTTTAATCCAAATGCCTATTACTGGTTAAGGGTGGGGCTGTGCCTAGTAAAGGAGGATGAATGGTAAGGCTAAACCGAGGTCACAATTAGAAACATGACCTGGAATGCATCTCCGTTCCAAGTGTATTGATGACCTCTTCTTTGTGAGGATCAGCATATTCACTGTGTAGAGGAAGATAAGTTTTCCTCTACTACTCTAGATTCTTTCAGTTCATCTATGTATTAGATTACATAAGACAGATTAACTGTAGAAAAACAAATTTAATTACATTTGTAAGGGAGCCCCATAAAATATATGAGACCCAACAACAAGTCAGTCAGTTG
The DNA here is from genome assembly GCA_028646485.1 of Cryptoprocta ferox. Lineage (NCBI taxonomy): Eukaryota > Metazoa > Chordata > Mammalia > Carnivora > Eupleridae > Cryptoprocta > Cryptoprocta ferox. The sequence continues at coordinate 19,217,334 of CM053570.1, forward strand.
AAGCTTATATGCCATCCTGATTTAGGAAATGGGATAGGGACCTGGGGCCTCAAAGGGGAGGAAGGTGATTCACAGGAGGATAGGAAAAGCAGATGTGTGGGAATTAGATGTTTGCCCTGCCATATAGACAGGTCTTTCAGACAAAAAGTTGTCTTTGGTAATAGCTCTTTTTCTGGACCATTCTCCCTATCCAAATTCTTTTAGGTAGTTAAGGGAGAAGAAAAAGTTTTTCTTGAAACTACTGGATCTTGATTGTCTTTAAATCAAAATAATCTACATGCCAAAGTGGCATATTTCAGAGTCATGTATTTTGCTCCTCCTGTTTTACCTTTGAAACTTCCCTAAGAAGTTTCACAGTCCAGAAGTTGAGTTGGTAGATTGCTTCACCTAATTGAACTAGTCTCTTAGTCCTAAGAAGAGGTCAGTTCAGTGAAACAGTTGTGTCTCATTGCAAGATGTGGAGATGCAAGTGGGCTTATGTTAGGCCTATGGTGCAAGCAACCTGGTATTTAATAAGAGGTATTTCTATGGAAACAAAAGAAAACCAATGGCTAATGATCAGAGCAGACTATAGTCACAGTTTGTGAGTTCTGAAGGCAGCCAGCTGAGATTTCTAGATGTCCAGCTTGAAGCATCTTCAGATGGAGTGAGGGCAGGCAGTGATAATATGATAGATTTTCTTGATTTACAATTTGAGTATCTCTGGTGATCTTTCTAAGTGGCTCTTAGAACAAATTACCCATGCATGAACTGTTGTCATGATTTCTCTGAAGTTTGCATCAAGCTGTCCAACATAGCTTGCAGGGCTTTAGAAAAAGGGGAGCTTTAGTTCTCCATGACTCCAAGTCAGAAGGGTGAGATAAAATTGGAAATGTTAGTTTGGAGAGTTGTAGCCAAATATTGGAGAACACTGGAAGAATTCAGGATACGTTCCAGTGTATAGGTAGAAAAAAACCCTCAAAGTAATGAACAACACTAGAGTCTGATGGCAATGAGTGCTTATTATAATTTCTACTACACCATAATTTTTTTCTCTGTTATCACCCCTATTTCTATCAAAGAAAACGATCATGAGACTAATTTGTTTGCAAAGTCAGTCTAGTGTCAATAAATTTTGCCAGATTATTTATAAAGTGCAGCAAGAATAGTGATTAACCATAAAGGCTTTTTAAATCTACTTTGTTAGACATATTTCATAAGGAATCCCAGATTCCACCTTTTTAAAAGCCTCTGGAGGCTAGAAAGACAAGTCAAAGACTTGCCATTAGAGTTTGCCTGCAAAACCTATAGATTTGGGTTAATTCCTCTCTTCTTGAGGTCCTCCAATTATCCTGAGATTCCTGTGCCTGCCAGAAAGTGATCGTCCTTACTCACCTGGTAAGACTGTCAAAAACCCTACAAGCAAGGCAGAGCAATTTTTGCAAGGGCTTTATTAACATAGACTCAACCTTAATTTCTTAAAGCTATACAGTCATCTGAATTTATCTCAGATGTCATTCTCGAATATGACATTCTAGTCAAAGTGTTGGTAATATAACCAATGTTTCTAATTGTGTCTTATTACAAGAACGGATTCTTACTGAACTTACACAAATGCATATATTGCCATGAAAATATAAGAATACTCAATAATTTTCAAATTCTGGAGGGATCAGGTAGGGAGAAAATGTAATTATGTCATCTTTGTTCACAAAGGCATATGTTACCAAGTTGTTGATGGCTTAAGAGAAAAAAAGAAAAGCTTTCCTTAAATCTGGAAAAACAAAACATAAGGAACCAGCAATGTTTCAAACAAACAAGTCATAAAACTTGAAATCATCCTCCTCAGTTCACTCAGTTCCATGTAATTCATATTTGTTCTGCTTGAATCAGGTTTTTCCACTAGTTTTAGAAATTCCTGGGGTGCCTGGGTGGCTCAGTCAGTTAAGGGCCCAATTCGGCTTTGGCTCAGGTCATGATCTTAGGGTTAGTAAGTTTGATCCCCACATCACTCTCTGCGCTGACAACACTGAGCCTGCTTGGTTTCTCTCTCTCTCTCTCTCTGCCCCTCCCCTGCTCAAGTGCTCTCTCTGTGTGTGTCTTTCAAAGTGAATCAATAAATATTTTTTAAAATTTTCATTACAATATGATTTTGGGAAGTGTGTCAAAAATATCAGAAGGTTTGGACACTTGACTAAATAGGATCACTGACCATCATGAAACAATACTCAATTTCTATTTAACCAAAATGACAAAAGGTTTTAAGGCAAATACAAAAGGTCACATAGTTGTGAGCAAAACCAGTAAAAGACCTGATAAAGCATAGAAAATTATTTTGATAAAACAAAGAATATTTGCTTTCTAGCCAGGTAACTGAAAAGGTAAAGACAAAGCTGGGTATTATACATAGGAGATGAATCACTAGAATCTAGTCCTGAAATCATTATTGCACTATAAGCTAACTAACTTGGATGTAAATTTAAAAATAAATAAATAAAATAAAATAAAATAAATTTTTAAAAGTAACAAAAGAAAAACAAACAAGTTAACAGCAAAACTTCCACAATCTCTTAGCAGGAGCGGTACAAGAAAACAGTACTTTCAGGCACATGAAAGAAAATTAAGGTTTAGTTTTACATAAATACATTACTGATTTTAAAACTTAACTTTATAACCCTTATTTGATAAGGACAGCTGCTCTCAAGTCCTCAAATAACTGGTTCACAGCCTAAATGACATCTTAAATGGATTCACTCACCCAACTATATTATTTTCATTTTACTTTTTTTTTATATCAGGAAACTTTGGAATACTTTAATAAATCCTATTACAAAGGTTTTAGAAGGTTTTTCTTTTCTCTGGGTACATTTAGCTTCATTTTACCTTCGGGGGAGAGGATCCTAAAAAAACCCATTCTTCCTTTTAAATATCTTATCAGTTTTCACCAGGGACAAAAGTGAGTATTTCTGGCAGTCTTGAACAACCCACCTTGGATGTAAGAGGGGTCCCCAAAGAGGGTGCATAGGATATTGAAATTCCAAGATCCAAAGCCACTCCCAAAGACAACCAAAAGAGAAAATAAAAAATGTGCATGCCCTGGACAGGCAGAAAGCCAAGCCAAGTTCTTAGGACACAACACTAGATAAGCAAGAAAGCCAAACTGTGTAAACAACCCAAATTGCCATCGATTGATGAATGGATAAAGAAAATGTGGTATATATACAATGGAAAATTACTCACCCATAAAAAAGAATGAACTCTTGCCATTTGCAACAACATGGATGGAGCTAGAGAATATTATGCTAAGTGAAGTCGGTCAGTCAGAGAAAAACAAAACAAATGATTTCACTTAAATGTGGAATTTAAGAAACAAAACAAACAAGCATAGGAGAATTAAGACAGTGAGAGGCCAGCCAACCAAGAAATACTCCTAACTATACAGAAGAAACTGATGGTTACCAGAGGGGAGGTGGGGTAAACAGACAATGGGGAAAAAGGAGGGCACTTGTGATGAGCACAGGGTGTTGTATGGAAGTGTTAAATCACTAAATTGTACACCTGAAACTAATATTACACTGTGTGTTAACTAACTGGAATTTAAGTAAAAACTTAAATTAAAAAAAAAAAAGAAGACAATAGCTATCCCAGGGAGGGAAAGAATTAATAATCAATAGCCCTAGGGTTGTAAAGAAAGGAGCAATGTGAAATTTTACTTCCTTCTTTCCAGGAGACATGAATTCCTTGGTGTTAGTCTAGGGTACATCTGTAAAGGACATTGCATAGGAAGACCTGAAGCTGGCAGAGGCTGGTTATAGCACTCAGCACAATGACCCCTACTGCCTGTCCCAGGTGCTTCTGCCAAATTCACTTTCTCACTTTCAGTATTTTTACAAGTAAACTGTATACCCTGGGCCTGGCCATCAGGCTGAAGTGCTGTCTGTAAATCTTTTAGGGTAATGAAAGTTAAAGCAGGCAGATGTGGCCATATTTTGAGAAGGTAAATTTACTTTGGATTTAATTCTTCTTCTAATTTTAATGCTATCATCTTCTTAAGATGACTAAAGTTAGCCATTATATCTCTCTGTGTTCTCTTTTTAATTTGATCTTTCCATATGTACCAATAAGACAATTTTTTCAGGGTTAGAGCTCTCTAATTTTTTTTTCTTTCAAATGTAGCCGATTCAAAGGATCCATCATCTGGCCATTGGTGCATAGGATTTTATATTAATGTTAATGGCAACTCAAACAGATCAACCTTTTTATGGCTTACACATGGATGCAAGAGGCAGACCCAAACAAGAGTGGAAAGAAAAAAAAAAAGCAGCTCTCACAAGATCCAGAAAGTTCACTCCTAAAGTTAGCTTAAGAAAGATCTAGCTGCAAATGGGGTGCAATTCACATTTCTGTCACCCCAAATTAGTGACAACTAATTTGAAGGTAGAGATGACAAAGACCCCTTAAGGACTGGGACCTCTTATGACAAACTCCCCTGAGAGCTGGCACAGTTGGACAAAGAGAACACTGCTTATCAAATCCACAGTCTATTCAGCTGTCCACCAGATGCATGCATCCTCTGGTTAGTGGACCAGAAAAAAATATTCTCACTGGTCATAAAGCCAAGCTCTCAAAGTATAGAACAAGATGAAAAGGAAACCTCATCTGGTTTTTCTTATATGCACATTAACAGTTCTAGCTAAGCCTTGGGTCTTTTGGAATCAAACAAATACCCAAGAGGGATGTGCTTCTAGGTTGAGGTTTGCGTGGCATTTTTTTTTTTTTTTTACAGAGTACCTTGTTGCACAGAAATTTTCTTGAGGTTGGTGGGTGACCTAGTGTCAATCTAACCTGTTCCATAACCAAGTTATGGAGTTAAGTCCAAGTTATGACTCCAAGTTATGGAGTCTTTGAGTTAAGTGATGAGTAGTCTAATAGCTTTTATGTGCTTTACCCATTCTCACCAACTTTTCAGTGTTGGCTTCTAAGATGCCCTTTAGCAACAGCATTTACCTCATGGGCACATTAACCCACACCAAATTTTATCTAAATAGACATCATTCTGGTGAGAACTGTGAACTCATCAGTCTGTTAGACAGGCTTATAGGGCCTATCCCCGTATTCTACCTTACAGCTTTCATCCTTATGACAAACGATATGACAGAGACAAAGAAAAACAGTGACCATCTCTGGGAGGAAAAGGATCAATAAAAATCAAGAGTACTTAGATCAAATCTTTACCAGGGTTACTATACCCAAAACTAGTTCCACAAATATTTTTTCTTGCTACTCTAAATTCAGAAAAGGAAGAAAAAGACTCTTACCTCTCTCACTTCCAATGCTCCCTGTAGGCAGAGATCCCAGAGGCTGATATTGTAAGAATTCTTAGCCTTTTTTGTCAGAGGTCCCAAGATCTCTCAGGTACAATAGCCTCAGAACAAGCAGTGTCCAGCCAGTAAAGCTTGTCCCGTGTGGGTCGCCAACTGTAGGGGAAGAAAATTTTTTTCTCTCTATTTTAGGTTCTTTTGGCTGGTCTATGAATCAAACTGACATAAGATAGATTAATGGGAGAAAAACAGATTTAATTATGTTTGTAAAGGAGCCCCATAAAATATATGAGATCCAAGGACAAGTCAGTCAATGGAAGCTTGTATGCCATTCTTAGCTAAGAAATGGGATTGGAAGAAAAAAAGGAAAGAAAAGAAAGAAAAGAAAAGAAAGGAAAGGGAAGGGAACAAAGAAAGAAAGAAAGAAAGAAAGAAAAGAAAGAAAGGAAAGAAAGAAAGAAAAAGAAAGGAAAGAAAGAAAAGAAAAGAAAAGAAAAGAAAAGAAAGAAAGAAAGAAAGAAAGAAAGAAAGAAAGAAAGAAAGAAAGAAAGAAAAATGGGACAGGGGCCTGGGGCCTCAAAGGGGAGGAAGGTGGTTCACAGGACGATAGGAAAAGCAGATGTTTGGGAATTAGATGTTTGCCCTGCCATATTGATAGATCTTTCAGACAAAAAGTTACCTTTGGTAATAGCTCTCTTTCTGGACCAGTCCCACTATTGAAATAGTTTTAGGTAGTTAAGGGAGAGGTAAAAGGTTTTCCTGAATCTGCTGGGTCTTAATTGCCTTTAGCTCAAAATAATCCACCTGCCCAAGTGGCCTGTTTTGTGGTCACATATTTTGCTGCCCTTCAGCTGCATTTTCTTTTTCCCTGTCAATTCTGGTAGGATGATATGGCACTGCTTTCAAAGAAAGTAGAGTTCTTAGGGAAGGGACCAGAAGCAGCTCATTTGGACATCCCACCTGTCTGCTCAATTCTCGGTAGAATCTTTTTTTTTTTTTTTTTAACATTTTTTCATTTTTGAGAGAGACAGTGCGAGTGGGGGAGGGGCAGAGAGAGAGGGAGACAGAATCCGAAGCAGGCTCCAGGCTCTGAGCTGTCAGCACAGAGCCCGACAACGTGGGGTTCGAACTCACTCACGAGGAGTGAGATCATGACCTGAGCCGAAATCGGATGCTTACCCGATTGAGCCACCCGAGTGCCCTGGTAGAATCTTAAAAGGAAATAGTCTCAGCCAGATATGTGCACCATTTGTCACTTCAGGCTGGATGTCAAGGATGGCTCTAAATACTTAGAGGTCACCTGTCCATGTGTTCTTCATAGGACTCATGAATTAAATGACATTAACATGAAATAAACACAAAGACGTAGATGTTATGTGATTCAATGATAGTCCTGTTTATACAAATAATTTCTTAAAATTGATCAGTTAATAAATAATACACATTGAAATTGGTCTTCACTAACACCTTGTGCCCATCAATAATTATATTGCATCAGGCTTCATTTCCTCCAAATGCCTCTGATATCACTAGTAGTGAAGATTCCTGAAAAGTCACAGAAGTCTGAGGACAAAAAAATATTGTATCTCAAAATAACAGAGAAACTTGAGGAACTAACCTTAGTTTCTTCCAAGCCATAAAGGATTTGCACCCTCCCCCACCCCCACCCATTCACTTCCTCTGAAACAGGAACCTGTGAAGATCTTTCTTTGTTCTCAGAAGAGGAGCCTTGTAGGAATAATCCCCATTCTCCCTTAAGGACAAACTAATCAAGGAAATCAGAGGGAAGAGGAGAACATCAGCAGCAGGAGAGGAAAGAGATTAAATATGCTTTAGTTTTAGTTTATATAGTCTTTTATGAAAACTCTTTCTTTTTTCCCCTCTCTTCCCTAATCCTTAAAATGTCAGTCACTCAGGGCACCTGGGTGGCTCAGTAGGTTAGGTGTCTGACTCTTGATCTCTGCTCAGGTCATGATCTCAAGGTTTGTTAGTTCAAGCCCTGCATTGGGCTCTGTGCTGACAGGCTGGAGCCAGCTTGGGATTTTCTTTCTCTTCCTCTCTGTCTTTCTGCCCCTCCTCTGCTTGCTAGCTCTCTCTCTCTCTCTCTCTCTCTCTCTCTCAAAATAAATAAATAAAATATTAAAAAATGTTTTTAAAAAGTCAGTCACTCTAGGGGTGCCTCAGTGGCTCAGTCAGTTAAGCATCTGACTTCAGCTCAGGTCATGATATTCCCACTTGGGAGTTTGAGCCCCACATGGGGCTCTGTGCTGACAGCTCAGAGCCTGGAGCCTGCTTCCAATTCTGTCTCCTCTCTGCCCCTCCCCCGCTCATGCTCTGTCTCTCTCTCTCTCTCTCTCAAAAATAAATAAACATTTTAAAAATTTTTTAAAAAGTCAGTCACTCTGAATCATCATTTTGATTTGATACTAATGCCTACCTTGATTCAAGAGGATACTGAGAAGTAACTCATAGCAAATAACTATACATTCTTTTGGTAGGATTCATCTTCCTTCTCAATCTCAAAGACACACAGACACACACTGATTGATTTTTTTTTCCGGGTGAATGCTCCTTCAGGTTTTCTCATTGAACCACCCATTATCTTTCAGCCAACCTCACAGAATAAAAAAATATACCACAAACCACTCCCCAAATGCTACAGTGGCACAAGTGTAACTGGTGGATGAATTGGCCATCCAATAACAAAGCTGAAAGCAAACTTCAAAGGACCTGCTTATGATGGCCAGGAATTTAGAGATAAAGATTCCAGTATATTTTATTTTCAGTGACTTAAAGGGGCAGAACACTGTGAGCAAGGATGGAAGAAACAAAGCAAGAGAAAGAGGGAAATAGGAAGAAGAAAAGGGAGGAATAAAGATGAATGGTAAAAGATGCTAAAAAATTGGGAAGTTAAATATGATTTTAAAAGTGAATAATCACCTAAACACCAAAGGGGGAAATAATTTGGCCTGCAAGAACAAAACAGAAGAATGGAAGAGGAAGAAGGCTGGGTTTCAGCCAAAAAAAAAGCTGGAACCAAAATAATATGGAGACCTCCACTGTTAGCAATTTTGAGCAGCTAAAATCTGTGACCTTCTTTCCATTTCCTGATTTGTACTGTTCTCTTTACCAACAGCAATTCAAAGTAAGCAGTCATCAGACCATTAGTCAGCACTTTTAATAGAATTGCATCAAAGATTAATCATCTCTAAAAAGGAGTTCCCCCTTATTCCTTCAAAGGAATGGTTTTTAGACTAGTCACCATAAGACAATGTTTGAATTCCATGTTCATAGTTATTGTAGGATAAGTCAATTTATATGAAATCTTTACATGGAAGTCTACATTATTGTTCATAACAGTGTACCTTAGTGGAATGGGTTTAGAGACCAATGAAACCTGTATTCAAGTCCTAGTTCTGTAGCCTTGAACAAATTATTTTTTAACTTCTCTGAGCTTCAGTTTCTTCCTATGTACAATGGAGATTTTTTTTTAAGTTTACTTATTTATTTTGAGAGCCAGATGCAGGGCTCAAACTCACAAACCGTGAGATCATAACCTGAGCCTAAATCCAGAGTCAGACAGTTAACGGACTGAGCCACCCAGGCACCCCAAACAATGGAGATTTTTTAAATTAAATGACAAAGGCAATATAAAAAGACCTTTCTCATATCTACTATGTAATAGGGCCTCAACAAATTATAGCAATAATTATGATTACATTAATGAATGAATCCTCACATATATAGAAGGACAAAAGAGAAAGATCTGAAAAAAGAGCTAGGGTGACATAAATGTGTACACATGGACAAAGAGAAGAGAGCAATGTGTGTGTTTGTGTGTATGCATGTCTGTATATATGGCCTGTGTGGGAGCAAAGTTCAAGTGTCAGATCAAAGAGAAAAAGAAACCCAATAATGAGAAAAGGATAATGAAGAGGAAGAGGAAGGGAGATCCTACTGGGTACAAGAGGATAAATTTGACTGAAGAGCAAGTAATCTGCCACTGATGCCAAATCAAGGGCCAGTGGGACAACTATCCAGAGCTACCTACATCAGAGCAGTCCAGTCACCTGGAGAGTTAGAGTACCATAATGCTAAAAAACAAAAAAACAAAACAAAACAAAACAATGAGTTCCTTGAAGGCAACAGCTGTGGTTCTATATTAGGGGTAAATTTTTGAAGTGCTTTTCACTTATTGTCTTCCTAACCAGAAATATTTACACCAGTCTGCCCTACGTAATGATTTGTCCAAAAGGAAGGTTTGAATTTTTTTACAGAAGGAGAAGAAAAAGAGCAGTGTTCTGCTTCTGTTGTTCAAAAACATAGGGTTAGGCAAGCTTCTTGAAAAGGGATTTGCTGGACTCTTTTATGAGACCTTCATATCTTATTTAAAATGTTTATGTATTTTTGAGAGAGAGCACAAGTGGGGGATAGGCAGAGAGAGGGAGGACAGAGGTTCCAAAGCAGGTTTCATGCTGATAGCAGAGAGCACGATGCGGGGCTCGAACCCATGGACCATGAGATCATGATCTGAGCTGAAGTTGGACACTTAATCAACTGAGCCACCCAGGTACCCCAAGACCTTTGTATTTCAACAACGAATCATGGAGGCTTCAGATCATAGAGGTCTACCACAATAAGGTTAAAAAAAAAAAAGTAACCTGTTTAGCACTAAGATTTAGCCAGGTGAATGAAGTCAGGAAGAAGCAATGAGGGAAACAAAGATCTGCTCTTTGTTAGTATAGGGGATTGTGGGAAGTTAGAAGAGCCAGGGAGAAGTATGGGTAGTTGGGGATGGGTGTGTGTGTGAAATGGCCCGGAGAAAGAAAGGTGCACTGGGAAAGCAAAGTTATCTCCAAAGGTAGGGCAGGGGGCATTTGAAGATACCTCCCCGTAGGCTCCGGAACAAGGTGGCCCCCTGTGTGTCATGTTCCATACAAACCTAGGGACCCAGCCCATCCTAAGGCAGTGTGGTAGACAGAGAGATGAAGACAGGAGCCAGAAATAGAGCCTCTGTGCTTGTCAGAGGTAGGTGAGGCAGAGGCTGGAGAGGCCAGCCAGACTTCAAAGGGCTCTCTAGCACCAGAGGAAACTGAAATGAGGGCATGTCAAACAGAGCACACTACAGACTTTGACCAGTCAGATCAACCACAAGTCACACCCACCCAATTTTCAGCCATAAACACCCACAGATCGAGCAGCATCCAATGGAGAAGGGACAACAGCCTGGGGCCAGGGCAAGCTGAGAGCTATGCCTGAAGACACCAACCCCTCCCACCACCACTGCCATGAGATTGTGTAAGCCTCAGCCCTTCCCCCGCCACCCCGCCCCCCGCCCCGTTTCACAAGCTGCGGAGGAAGAGGTCAGTCATCTGAGAGGCTGAACATTTTTAGCTAAGGGAAGCAGAACAGTACCTGAATGGATTGAATTATTGAATGGGACTACATTTTAAACCGGTGTTTAGTTAATGGTATTCCTTCCTCTGTCCAGAAAGTAAGGGCTTACAAAAGAAGCCAAAATAGTGTAGACTAAATAAAGTTTATTTTTTGCACACCCAAGTTGTAATGTAGGTTACATTTCGCAACCCCATTACACATTCTTTCTTTGGTTTCATGCGGAAAGGCAATCTAAGCACAATATGTAATGGTTGACTGGCAGAACTTCCAAAGGAATGAATTCTTTGAAAGAAAAAGAATATTCATCCTATGTGGTCTGGCTTTAGTGGAGAGGATTGAGTGACTGGGATGGAGGGAAAGAGAAGAAAACAGAGCTGGCTGTGGACAAGGATTTTGTCTATTTTATTCACTATCATGCATGCCTGGAGCATAGTAGGTGCTCTGCAAATCTGGGTCACATGAATGAACACTTATACTCAACAAATAAACATTTATTGGGTACCTGTTTTATGCCAGACATTGTCAACATGATCCTATTTAATTCTCACAACAGCCTTTGAAGTTGGTATGATGATCATTAGACACTGTGACTTCTCGAAGTATTTCCTCCAATGGAAGGAAATATCTTATAGGATAAATTCCAGTGATAACTCTGCCCTCCATTTTATATTACAAGAAAGATTCTGATGTTTTCTGCCATGTCCTGACTCCCACTGAAAAAATAATCCTTCTGCTGCCCTGATCACAAGGCAAGGCAACATGGTTGCTGTATCTACGTTGAAATGCTAATAGAATAGTTATCTGGGTAAGAAGAAATCACAGGAAAGTAGAAAGATCTGTGTGGGAAACCGAAATGCAATCCTAGAAAAGGAAAAAGAAAAAAGGGAAATCATAACCGTAATCAGTACTTTAACTGAAATAGCATTTTTAAACGTCAAAAGAATCCTTGAGCTTTGTGTAATCAAAATAAACAAACAGAAAAATAGGCTAAATTGCATAAAATAAGCCCTTTCTTGGGTTTCCAGTGACGTTACAAACCGCAAGGGCTCCACCATCTATCTAAATTACAGCATGGGCCTTCACCCGCTGGTGGGTGGTTTGGTCAAACGCAGACATCTACATTGACATTTGCCACGCCCTTCTGCTTTGATCTGAGGCCCCCTCTAAATTCAAGAGACGTTCAAGGGGTTGCAGAAGCAAAATCATTGTCATTTCAGACTTTCATTCCATTTATCCCAGCCATAAAAATTAGCAAAGGGCCAATGGCCTAAGGGTCTAAAGAAAATCTGGCTGGATCTAAGTGAAATGAAGCTGGAGGCACAAAAATGGAAATGTCACCAGCAACACAAATAATTCACTTTCGATCATTGCTCTTGCTAATATGACTCTGATTTCCAAATGGCACAACGAAAGGAGAAAAGATTACGAGTCAGGAGCAGGTCACTTATCTCTGAAATGAGACAGCCAGATACATTAATCTCTAAGATCCCTGCCAACTCAATGAATCTGTAAGTCTGAGGAAGCCTGAGGAAGTTCTCTTGGCTTCACTGTGTAATGGAAAAGCAAAGCCCAGCTTTGCATGGGGACTCGGCATGGGGAAGTTATTTAACCCCAGTAGTTGAAGAGTCCTCATTGTCCGGGGTCAGATGGATACACAGTTCACAGGATTGTTGTGTATAGCTACTGAAAAAAATGGGGAAGTCAGACTTGCTCAAACACTTTTTAAAGCCTTTAATTTTTAAAGGAATTTTCCAAAGGGAGGATGAAGAAGGGAACTAGCATTTGGTAAGTGCCTAGTATGCAGCATAGGATGTGCATGGCTGGCTTTCTCAACGTGCTACTTCTTTGTATAATACAGCACCTTTTAGAAGGGTTGAGATGCTACTATTTTTGAACCCATCATCACCACGCAGTGGAAATGCAGGAGCTGGAAACCTCCCATTTAGATATGTGGCAGACTCCAATGATCAGACATGCCAACTTGGAAGCCTACCTAACACTCAGTCCCAGAACAAAGGCTGGTCTGTTCTCTTACTCCACCCAGGGCTCTCACACCCCAGGCCGCCAAAAGGAGATGTCTCTGAAGTGGGACTGACTTAGTACCTATGGTGAACCTCAGCTCTGAGATCTCAGTTATTCCAATTTAAATCGGGTGGCAAAATAGGTCCCTGAGGTCACATACGGCTACTATCATGTTACATTAAACTGTATAAGATTTTTTCTTAATATTTTTAATGTTTATTAATTTTTGAGAGACAGAGAGAGACAACGCACAGTGAGGGAGGGACAGAAAGTGAGGGAGACACAGTATCCAAAGCAGGCTCCAGCACAGAGCCCAAGGCAGGGCTCCAACTCAGGAACCACAAGATCATGACCTGAGCCACCCACGTGCTCCAAGATTTTTTGAAATTGAATGAGTGACCAGTATTTAAAAATCAGGAGATCACACATCAAAATCCATATTTTCAGCTCCTTGTGGAACACCTAAGCACACTGGGCTCATGTTTTCAGCTGCAAGGACTGGAGGGAGATAAAGATGTCTCCAGTGAGACATTTACTCTCAAGTTCACCCCAGTCCCCACCTGGTGCACTTCGCCCCAGTAAGTTCTGTGTCTAATTCCTAGAGGCATTTCAGTGCAATCACTGATTCAGAACATCTAGACTAGAAAATTTCTTTCTTTTTTTTTCAAGTTTATTTTGAGAGAGAGAGAGAGCACTAGGGAGAGGGGCAAGAAGAGAAGAGAGAAAGAATCTCAAGCAGGCTTCACATGGTTAGCACAGAGCCCTAGACATGGCTTGAACCCACTAATGGTGAGATCATGATCTGAATTAAAATCAAGAGTCACACACTCAACCGACTGAGCCACCTGGGCCCCCAAACTAGAAAATTTCTGACTGCCCTCAGCTGCCAGGATGCAATTGCCTCAGGATCAAAGTGGCTACTTGGGCATCTAGTTCATCTAGCCAGAGATCTGTTCTAGGGAGCCCTGAAAACCATATGATGGCAGAACACTGGCAAGGTAAGTAATGTAGCAAATGGGCTGGAGATCCTTATAACACTGACAAGGAATCAGGTCCAGGGCAGAAACAATTGTTGTAGGTGGGTTTTTTTGTTTGGTGGTTTGATTGTTTTTTTAAGTAGGCTTCACACCCAGTGCTAGTCCAACGCCAGGCTTGACCTCACAACCCTGAGATCACCACCTGAGCTGAGATCAAGAGTCAGACGCTTAATGGACTAAGCCACTCAGGTGCCTCCCAGAAGCATGATTTTAAAATTGCAATTCCTTTTAGACTGTTCTGCCATGTATGGAATATAAAATGTCATAAGACATCATGTTAATTAGCTGACAAATATAGGGAGACATTTCCACAATATAAAGGAGTTTTTCAGCACACACTTCAAGCTGAATTCAAACAATGGTTCACTAAAATAAATGCTTTCTATATCCCACAATTCTCTTCAATAAAAATAAACCCAGTTCCATGGAAAATACTATAAATTACAGAGATCCCAATCTTTGCAGAGCTTAACAAATAGATCCTTATTTTCCCAAAGCCCATACTTGGCTCTTTTCGGGGGAATTACTTTTGTTTCTCTGTGCTATTTCCCAATATATGATGGTTGTCAGCCTGAATGCCAGTCCCCAAATCAGGTCCTGCTTGTGGGAAAGAGCTCAGTGCACTTAGACTTTTATGTTAGTTCATCCCATTAAAGAGATTATGCTTTGTTATCCTTTTCTGAACCTTGGCAGTGCCTCTTCATTCTCTTACAAGTTAAGTGAAAAGCAAAACTCTGCACTGGGCTGTTAATGATTCCTAGTGAGAGCCATGAAATGTGAATGGTGTTCATCTTAAGATTATTCAAGTAGGCAGCCACAAATCCCAGGGACACTTTGTCAGTTCAAAAACATGGAAAACATAGTTGTACCCTCAATTTATGCCCCTCCTTACACCTACCAAAAAAGGAGTCTGGGAAGGGGAAATGATACTGCCAACTTTATTTGCTTTAGGCAGGGTGTTACAGCCTCTGAAACGAGAGTTAATGCTATCGATTTCCTCCAAATTACAGAAAAGTTCATGGAGTGACACATAAAGAAAGTGGATAGTTTAGAACACAGAGAAACTATAGTAATCTCTGATGTCTAAGAGTCCTTTTATATGGAAAACAAATTGCTCTTTTTCCTCTTTTTCCTTCAGATAGATTGAAATGAAAGTAGGAAAAAAGTAAAAGTGCTTTCAGCAATAAAAAAAATGTAATTACTTTGCTCCAAATAGAAGTTTCCTACCAGTTACCCGTGCATTCTTAATTGATAATGAAATGCAGAGTCTAAAGTGAACTCGCTGTGGTAACACAGACAAACACAGTTCTATATGAGTCAAAATTCTGCAAACCACCGAATAGCATCATCCTCAATGCCAGACTCAACCCTGACATGACTGAAAGGCAGCTGCAGTGGCCTGAAAATCATCCTCTCCAGGAAAGAAATCATAACATTTGGTCACTGCATGGTTTTTCAGTGAAACTCATCTTTTGTGTGCTGTTATTTTCCCTTTCAATGTTTGTGTAATTCCTCCAAATTCCCCACAGGCATATTCTATCCATTAGGCAAAAATGATGAATAAATAATTGCTTCTTGTAAGAGACTCTGATAAAATCATATAGAGCTTCCAAAAAGCCAATGATCCACAAGTCAAGAAAGTTTTAAAATACAAAATATTATATCACAAAGAAAAATACCTGCCCATGCCTTAAGTTAAAATTATTTTAGATTTTCAATGTTGAGCACTGCATTGAATTAATATATGTATTATAAATTTTTTTACTTTGGGGAGGAACTAGTTAATTCATTCCTTTTCTAAGAAGACAAACAAAAGATTGAGCAATTTTTTTTTTCCTAGTGGAAATCCGATGTGTATTTGGGCAGCCAAGATCTCATGCTACCAATTCTCCAGCAGTTAGCTGCTATGAGGGTTTCAGTACTAACACACACACACACTTCAAATAGGTGCTCTAGCCCTGTGACTGGTATTTAACCAAGACTTTCTGAGAATACTCAACATTGGCCTTCCTATAAATCTAATAGAAAACATCTAATATAAAACAGATGACCATAGAAAGATACCAAATAAACAACCCTAGAAATCAAAATCTCATCTGCAGGACACATACATCTCAGCCCAGTTCCTGTCCCTGACAATACTCCTTCAAGGAAAGAAAGTGTAATCCATATATCCTTTAACTTTTTCCTTGGTAATAAGTTCAGTAACTAAACTGGCTTATATTGAATGCCTTAGAAAATGAACAGAGAGGGGCACCTGGGTGGCTTAGTTGGTTAAGCATCTGATTTTTTTGTGTGTGTATGTGTATTTAATTTATTTATTT
Organism: Cryptoprocta ferox; assembly: GCA_028646485.1. Taxonomy (NCBI): domain Eukaryota; kingdom Metazoa; phylum Chordata; class Mammalia; order Carnivora; family Eupleridae; genus Cryptoprocta; species Cryptoprocta ferox. Next base: position 19,233,414 of record CM053570.1, read on the forward strand.
GTTGAGAAACAGAGAGAGACAGCGTGAGCAGGGGAGGGTCAGAGAGAGAGGGAGACACAGAATCCGAAGCAGGCCCTAGGCTCTGAGCTAGCTGTCAGTACAGAGCCCGACGCGGGGCTCGAATCCATGAACTGTGAGATCATGACCTGAGCCGAAGCCAGACGCTCAACCGACTGAACGATCCAGAAGCCCCAAGCATCTGATTCTTGATTTCAGCTCAGGTCATGATCTCACAGTTGGGCTCTGTGCCAAGTGTGGAACCTACTTGGGATTCTCTCTCCCTCTCTCTCTCTGCCCCTCCTTTGCTCCTGCACAGGCAGCATGTTCTCTTTTGAGCAATCAATCAATCAGTCAGGCACTTTACCGTCTCCAGACCCAGAGTGACATTTAAAAAAAAAAAAGAAGAAAGAAAAAAAGAAAAGGAACAGAGAGCAGAAGTCCATTTGATACAAATTACCTACAGATGTTTAAATCATTTCAACACATTTCAATTTTTGCAACTCGGGGCTACACTTCAAAATAACTGATTATGAAAAGAAAAACACTGAATAAGCATCTTTTTAAAAATAAAAACTAATAAAATATGTAAGAAAAGATAATGTATATAAAACTTTTTCAAACTATATGTTATTATATGGGTCTTTTTGCCCCTTCCAGTTAGGAGGTCTTGTGGGTATGTCTTCTTTATAAATGCCGTATAATTCTGCAACTTTTACTGCAGTGCTTAATAGAATATAATAATTCAGTTGGAAAAAAAGTTGACATTAAACATTCAGATAACTGAGGCAAAGGATTTTATGGATTGAATAATCTAGGTAAGTCTGTGCTATCCCGATTCACTTTGCGCGTGTGCATGGGAATATGAAAATCTGTGTTTTTCTAAATGCTGCCCTGACTGGCATCTAGACAAGGAAGAGAAACCAAGAACTATTTGTGCAGGTGGCTGCATGAAGATAGCTGAAGCAGAACAACATGTGAGCACTAACCACTATTTCTGGTGCCACCAAAGAAGCTTGAGTTGAGACTCTCTGGGCATAACTATGTGAGAGTTAATGTCTTTATACGCCTTCTCTTATTTTAGAACATAACTTTACTGGTGATTTAAATTTGTTTTTCTCTCAGGTGTCTAGACAGGCACAAGAGAGGCCCTGAAATTAGAAATAAATATGCTTTCCTTTGTACAAAAGAATGAAACCGCTAGTTCTGCCTCCAGAAGGCCTCTGAGGGGTAGATCCGGTAATGGTTAGCAGGCATCTGAGCTATTGGCATTCTCAAGGGTCCGCCTTACAAAAATGTCCCTCACTCTGGTGCAGTGGGTTTAGGCTGCTGGGAGTGCTCCCTGGCAGAAGTGGCCACTGAAACATATAGAACACAACAGGGCCTTTCTCTAGCCCTCTAGATGATTTGCAATTGCCCACCATTAGGTGGATTTGCTCATAATGATATTGATCATGAAGGTCGTGTCATATTTCCTCTTGACTGGTGCATTTGTGTCTCCTTTCTCTTTCATCCAGGTTAAATAAGGACGCCATCTAAGAGTTATTCAAATGTAGGCTTCATTTGCTCATTTTTACCCAGGTGGCTACACCCAAAAGAGTTCATAGCGGTGCTCTAGAAGGAAAACGCAAATGAAGGTGAGATGCTGGATGCTTTGATTTCACATGGGGTCTAGGATTTGAAAAACTGAATACAAATGCTGATACTTACAACAGCATCCAGTAACAGAAAGGGCTTGTCTCCATTCCAAATCTAAAAGTTAATGTCTCATTGGTTAAATGAGAGCTGCTAACATTAATTGTATTTGTTAAATAAAATTCTTTTACATTGCATAAGAACTCAGTATATTAGGGGAATGGTACAGGAGTGAGCAAACTCATGAAAATAACTGTTTCTTACCATAGCAGGTGCCCTGGACCCAAAAGAGAAGGAGCCAATGAAGCTCAGAGCTGGAGGAATGAATCCTGTCAGCTCTGTGAAGTCAGGGACCGTTTAAATGGTTTTCTTGATAGCCAGAGCACGTGGCCTAGGGCAAGCTTCTTGTTGAAAGGATAGGTGAATGGATGAGCGTACCCATCTGAAGGGGTGGGAGTGGACTGAGCCACACCAGTCTTCCTCAATAGGTTCTTCTTTCTGCCTTGGTATCACAAAGCAGCAGAAAAGTGGAGTGATAATAGGATCAAAGCTCTAGGGAAGTAGATAAGCAACTACCTACCTCCCCCTCTCCTGTCCTCCCAGTATTGCTGCCCCTTTTTTCCTCTTCCCATTCCTCCTTCTATCTAATCAGCCCAACCAAATAACACTGCAGCACCTGAGGCAATTTGCTGAAGGAGGGAATCCTTAGAGCTGAGCACAGGCAAACAATGTATCTAGCCACAACAAGCTTATAAAGCCCTCAAGAACACCAGCCTGGCTTCCTTTTATTTTGTGTCTCTGCCCAGGACTTCTAACAATGCAGTGCTTGCACCCAGGACAAGTGTTATTATCTGCCTGAATGCTTTTCATAGGTTTGGTCAGGTGGTAAGAAATGGTTTGACACACTCCAGTGTGTATGTCATCAGTACTAATATGTTTCGGTATCCTTGCCAGCGTGTTAAAGCCCACTCTTCATAAGGTGATTTACAATACATTATATATTCCTAGGACCTAAATCTGAATGTCAATAAACTTTCATTATAACCCTAGACTCTTTCAAGACGCAGAAATTCTCTAGGTATTACAAATAGCAATACCAAGCCTAATTCTCATCCTATAGAAGCAAAGAGAATGTTATGTTGTCACAATTATTTAGCATTTTAACGCTTTGGTTCTGGTACTTAGGAGACTGTTGAAAGAGCAAATGGTCCTTCTATGGAACAGTTTGGAACTCTTGCCATGTTCTATTGAAGTCTTTGGAATCTCATTGCATAATTTCACAGAGAAAGGCCCATATAGCCCTCATATTCAGGTGGAAATCTACCATACTGATTTTTTTCTAATTTCACAGGCCTTAATAAGGTTAGAGAAGTTTACATAAGTGCATATATCCAAGGAAACAACACCCTAAGAATGAAGATACAGAGGGTCACCTGGGTGGCTCAGTTGGTTGAGTGTCTGACTTCAGCTCAGGTCATGATCTCGCAGTTTGTGGGTTCAAGCCCTGCTGTCAGCTCAGAGCCTGGAGCCCGCTTCGGATTCTGTGTCTCCCTCTCTCTCTGCCCTTACCCCGCAAGCGTTCTGTCCCTCTCTGTCTCTCAAAAATGAATAAAAACGTTTAAAATTTTTAAAAAAAAGAATGAAGATACAGAACATTGCTAACAACCTAACAGAATTTCCCTCATGTTATTTTCCCTTTATCCTCTCCACGAGGCAACCACTCTTCTGATTTCCATCTCCGTAGATCAGTTTTACCTGTTCTTGAATTTCACGTAAATGGAATCATGCAGTATGTTCTTTTTTAGTGCTGGCTTCTTTTCTCAATAGAATGGTTTTGAGATTTATGCAAATTGTTGCAATTATCAGTAGTAGTTCCTTTTTTACATTTCTGACTAGTATTCCACTGTACGAATTTACCACAACATGTTTATCCATTGTCAACACAAAGGCTGGTTGGGCACATGATGGTGCTTCAATAAAACAAAATGTAGCAATTTTTTTTCATTCAAATATGCAATCAACACATGCTTTTGCTAATGATTACACCCAGAGCTAAATCTGATTTTCAATCCTTCAGTCCTCAGAGGGATTTGAAAAAGAGAGCATGAGGAAAGCAGGAATCACTTGAAAGTCTAATTCTAAGAAGAAACCACAAGGAGTATTAGGTAAGATGTCTTCAACAGGAACCAAATTTGCTGTTGGTCCTGGCTTTTGTCAAGGATTGTGAAAAGGCTAAATTAAATGCAGGTCTAACCCTCCCTCAGTGTTACCATCCTCTTTATCTCTCCTAGCTCTTTTGACCAAAAGAGTCTTTTGACCAAAAAAATTCTCTTTTTTTTGTAAACAATCTAAAGTCTTTTAGTAATTCAAGTAGACCTTGCTTGCTTGGGTATTCTGAAAGATGACTCTAGTTCCAATCATTATGGCAGTGAAGGCAATGGTATGTGTGAAAAAGCATTTTCAGTCCCTTTCCATGGACCTTGAGCAGCACACATCTAGAAAGCAGCAATGTTGGAGGAAATGATGTAATCTATTAGGATTTCTCATCATAAAGAACTTACTTTGTCCACAGGGAAAGAATACTCTAATAGGTCCTACAAAGATTTCTTTCGGATATTTGTGATTCCTCCCCCCAGACGTTTTAAAACTATTTACAGAAAACAGGCAAATCTAGTTTGATGTAGTTAGTTAAGAAACAAATGAGATCTATCTAATTGATCTATTTATTTAGTTAGGTGTCCACAGAAAACACCATTCCAGCTGAGTATGGAATAAGCAATATATTTTTTAAAAATCTTATTTATTTATTTTGAGAGAGAGAGAGAAAGAGAGAGCAAGCAGGGGAGAGGCAGAGAGAGAGGGAGAGAGAATCCCAAGCAGACTCTGTGGTGTCAGTGCAGAGCCCAGCACGAGTTTGAACCCACGAACCGTGAGATCATGACCTGAGCCAAAACCAAGAGCTTAACTGACTGAGCCACTCAGGTGCCCCTGGAGAAAGCAATATTAAAGAAAAGAATAACTGAATGTTACACTGAGATCACAGAAAGTCATTATTGGAAATCATGTAAGGTAAATAAGAATTCCTAGTTAGAAATCAATTTTTGAGCCAGTGGCTATTTACAAGTTCAATTTTACAGTTTTGTAATGAAAACAGTTTTTAAATGTGTCAGTTATTATCCCTTGTTTCTCCATTGTAAATGGTGTTGCTGGGGCTCAGTCGGTGAAGCTGCCAACTTCGGCTCAGGTCATGATCCCCCTGTTGGTGAGTTCAAGCCCCGTGTTGGGCTCTGTGCTGACAGCTCAGAGCCTGGAGCCTGCTTTGGATTCTGTGTCTCCCTCTCTCTCTGCCCCTCCCCAACTCACACTCTGCCTCTTTCTCTCAACAAAATAAATAAACACTAAAAAAAATTTTTTTTAAAAAGAAAGAAAATGGTGTTGCTAATATTTAATATTACTTGAACTTCAAGTCCTCACTTTGTAGGACTTCCCCAAAAGAGCTAATCATCTTTTTAAGTTGCTATTTCAGAGTAGTGGCTCCCAAACAGAGCTACATTTGTAGTTACTTAGAAAATGTGAGAGGTCTCGGTGATACACTAAATGGAGGCATGAAGAGCCAAAATCATTCAAAAAGTACAGTCTGGGTTAGAAGTCCTATAAGGATATTACATTGGGCACATACTTATCATAGGCAGTGTCTATAGAAGAAATTAATACAATTTATAAAAGTAAGTTAAAAGCTTCGTCGTAAAGGGGCGCCTGGGTGGCTCAGTTGGTTGAGCATCTGAATCTTGATTTCGGCTCAGGTCATGATCCTAAGGTCATGGGATCGAGCCCCACATCACATATGCTGTGTGGACCCTGCTTGGGATTCTTTCTCTCTCTCTCTCTGCCCTTCTCCTTTGCTCCCTCTCTCTAAAATTAAAAAAAAAAAAGAAAAAAAACCCTTCCTAATAAGACTTTTTACATTGGGGAAACATTAAAAATGACATAAATCACAACCAAACTGCTGTTATTACTAAAATAAAATCCAGTCTCTAACTAACATAAATGCAAATTTTCTATTACTATAAACTTTGGAATTTCTAATATCACTAGATTAACTTTTACTTAAGAATTTAATTTTCCTTCTTACAATGAGGAGAAAAAGCAAGAACAAGCATTTTTCTTATACACAATTTCTGTGTGAATGTTCTGTACAATCGTAATCACATTTAATACTGTTGGGAATAAAGTATTGTTTGATGTCATTTTGTAACTTTCCTGAATATTTATGAGCCAGAGGCCCATTTACAAGAATGTATCAAGTATTGTTCAGGCTGCCGGTTTTATTCTTCTTAAAAAATACTCCGTAAGTTTTTTAATCAAAACTGTATGGACATTTATTTTAGTATAAAAATAGTTCCTGAGATTTTTGGTTTCATCCTCAATTCTCAGGATATACTCAATTAAAACCAGATATTCATGTTGAGATACGACCAAGGATTCTTTGACCCTAGCCATTGCTTCTCAGCCAGAGGGAGGATTCTGTCCCACACCTGCCCAGGGAAAACCACAGTCCACGACTGTCTAGCTCTCTTGGAATGAAATGCACGGTCTGGAACTTCCAGGAAGAATGCACCTATGATGACTGGATAATGTGCTGACAGGTGGGCAAGTAAGGCTGTCCTCTCTGTCACTCATTGTCATGAGCCTCCCAATCCCCACCAGGGTCAGCTGCCTTACCTCAATTTCCCCATGTTGCATGAGTCATTGCTTTGCTTATAAAGATAAAACCAAGAGTGGGAACACTTATCTTCCACAGAAACACAAAATGGATGTGCTTTTCCATTATGCTTGACTCTGTAATGAAAGCTCTAGGAAGTGAGTACAACATGAACTCATTCCTTCCGCCTCAGCAGACAGATGGATAGAGACATTCCAGTTTGTTTCCAGTCTTTTGTCTTCAGCGCATTTTTGGCATTTCCTTCAGGAAACTGGAGGTTGTGACCTAAGGTTTCCTTCATGAACACACTTCTGTTTCCCACAGTTACCCTTACCCAGAAATGACAGCTACTCTGTTAGGTGAGGTTTATCTTCATGTCCCAACTGTGTCCTGTGCATATGCAATGACAGTTGAAAGCACAGATTCTCAAATAATAAGAGGACTTAAGAGCCAAACACACCAAAATCCTTCAAATTAATTCCCAATGAAGATAATAATAATATTGAAACAAGAATGAGCTATTACAGTAATTCTGTGATGCTTACAAAGTGCCATTGGTTTCATTGCATAATTGGGAGAAATTAACGGCTAGGGTGCCAAAGCTTTCGGATATTATTGAAAGTTTTCAGATATAAGGGGTATACTACTCAACCTACATTCTACAACTTGCTACTCCATGGATACTGTGTAGTCCCATATTGTTCAAAAGATAGTCTGGGAGAAGCCAGGAACGTGTCTTGAGAAACAGTGATTTAATATAGTATCTCCCAGATCCATATCCCTATTTCCCCGGTATGTTGGTGGAAAGCCAAGAATGTAAGCTTTTGTTGATGAGTTTGAAATGACCATTGAGTTTCACAATTTAAATTAGATTTACAACTACATTGTTGTAGATTATTTCTTTCAAAGCCCGTGTTTTAGGACAAGAATTATTGTGTATAACTTAGTTTGGCTTGAATGCAATTTAAAACTCCAATAATGACATTTACTTGTCAGCGTGGTATTTAGAGGTTGGTGGTTTTCATCGCATTTTTTACTACTCTTCAATGTTAACTTATTGAAGTTTCTCTTCCTGAAAAAGATAGAGTGGTTTTTAACAAACCACATTTTTTTTCACACCCTAGTTTATCAAGGTAAAATCCTTTAAAGAATAACAGAAATTTGCCCTTAACTTTGATTCTAAAGATCCACATGGTCAAACAGAATGTCTTATTTTTTAAAAAATGCTACTCACAAAGGAATCTTTAAAAAAATCAGTTTATTAATGTTTAAAAGTTGATAAAGCTATGTGCAAAATGATCCACAAAAGTCAGAAACCTATTAAATACTATTTTTTAAAAGACATTTCTCAGTTTAATTGCACTGAAAACCATACTAAAGAGACAGCAATATATTTTATTTTTTGTAACATTTATACACATCTTTAATTAACTATTTAATGAACAACTGTATTGAAAAACTTCTGGTATTCCCTATCAGTTAAAGTAATGCTTTAATGGCACAAGAGGGTTGTATTTTCTTAGGAAATACACGTTCAACGGTGTTAACACAGGTTAGAAAAGTCCAATAAAATGCTGAAACAAATACATTCAAAAATCACAGGAAGTACTTTTAACACAACAAAATAGAACCATCCTGTTGGTTGGAATTCACACAATGCTCTGAAATAAACTTCAACAAAAGTGCCAAAGACAGATGTTGTATTTGTTAGACAAATTCATTAAGAAATCTCTCTTGGTTTACAAAGCCACACCCCAGTCAGTTTTCACCTTGTTTTGCTGGTTTGATTCTCCTCTGACACAAAGGATCCCGGTTGATATCATTTACATAAATTGGACTTATGCAGACTTTTAGCCACAATGGATAACAATGCTGTAACATATTTCATTGTAAGGTCGTCAAAAGAAAAAAATCAAAGTGACTTGAACCAAATTCCAAAAACGGATCCAGTTTACGTGGAAACTTTGGCCTCAGCAAATAAAATTGCTTTACATCTCCAAACCACATCCATTCCTCACGGTTTACCTCCTGAACACAGCCTACCTGCACAGCCGATCAAGAAATGGACCGTGCCACACCCCCGGCTCTGATGAACGCCAGGTAGTTCAAATATAAAGTAACAGAATTTTGAGGAGGGGTGTGAAGGGGAAGGGAGGGTGGGATATGCAGAGCATACCCAGAGACGCAGAAGTGCACACACTCACTTGGGTTGGAAACTAAGGTGAGAGAAAACGCCTCCTCAAAACTCTCCACAGATGCTTTCACACCGGGGGCGTTAGTCTTAGAGGAGCGGCCAGAGGAACCCTCCAGGAGCTTGACAATGCTAGACCTTTGGCTCAGTGCAGAATCAAAGCTCCAGGGCGGGGGGGTAGGAAATAGGTTCCAGGCGAGGACCTGATCTCCACCCTTCCCAGTGCATTGTTCACAGGAACTAACCCACCAACACCCCGGCACCACCAGGCTGCTCTGACTCTGCCCCTTCCCCCCTCGTCTGGCTCCCAGCAGCTCCTCCCAGGCAGCGGTGGAGGCACAGAGATTTTTTTTTTTTTCCAAACACTGGGTGGTGGGGTGACCATGCAAGAACTCTCCCCATGGGCCGACAGCTTTCAGTTTTAGGAAGAAGAGTTGACATTTCCAGAGGACATAATGGTCTCTGGGTTGTCCCCATCGTCCTTCTGGGGGTGGGAGGAGTTGTCCGACTTACTGCGGCTGAATTCCATGCCGGCAATGATGGGTCGCTTGAATTTTCCGGCGGGGTCTCCGCTGGGGCACTTGCAGCAGGACAGGATCCGGATGAAGGCCCGGCGCATCTCCTTGTTGGTCAGAGTGTAAATGATGGGGTTGGTGCCGGAGTTGAGCACGGCCAGCACCAGGAAGTACTCCGCTCTGAAGAGGATGTCACAGGTCTTCACCTTGCAGCCCACGTCCAGCAGGAGCAGGATGAAGAGGGGCGCCCAGCAGGCGATGAAGACGCTCAGGACGATAATCACGGTCTTGAGCAGCGCCAGCGACTTCTCAGAACTGCGGCTGGCCTTAGAAATGTTCTTGCGGAAGGTCAGCCGGCGGCTCCGAGTCCTGACCAAGGAGTAGATCCTGCAGTACAGGATGACGATGGCGAGCAGGAGCAGAGTGAAGACGGTGGTGCAGAAGAGGATATAGTGCTTGTGGTAGAGTGGCAGGACAGTGGAGCAGCTGGACAGCGTGTTGATGCAGTTCCAGCCCATGATGGGCAGGCCCCCCAGGATGAGGGAGATGACCCAACAGGCACTGATCAGCAGGAAGGAGCGGAAGCTGTTGCTCCCATTGTGGAGTTTCATTTTCAGCATTGTGATATAGCGCTCGATGGCTATGGCTAGGAGGCTGAACACCGAGGCAGACAAGGCCACGAACATACTGCCTTCGCGCACAAACCACTGGGCCGGGGTGAGCCTGTAGGTGGTGGCCCCAGACAAGAGCAGGTTGGCTGTGTAGGCCACTCCTGCCAACAGGTCTGAGAGGGCCAGGTTGCCAATAAAGTAGTACATGGGTCGGTGGAACTTCTTGGTTTTCCAAATGGTCAGCAAGACAAAGATGTTCTCTAGGATGATAAAGCAGCAGATGAGAATGAACACCACGGAGCTCAGTTTAATGCCATTCTCCTCCGCGCTGATATTCAGTTTTCCCGTATAGTTATAATGCCGGACGATAATGTCATAGTTGACATAGTCGGAGACATAACTCCGGTGGGTCTTCACCAGCGGGATGCTGGTGGACCCCATGGTGCGCAGGGTCTCCAGGAATCCGGGGGTGGCGCTTCTCCAGAAGGACGCTAGAGGGCGAGGCCGAACACTTGCCGCCGGTGAGGGGGTGGTTCGGTCAGAGTTCCAGGCTTTTTGTGTAGCTTTTCCTTGGCTGGAGAGGGCCTCGGAAACAGCAGCTTTAAACAAGTCACAAAGAGGAGAGAGTCAGGGAAAAAGCCACAGCACACTGGCATAATTCATTCTAGCTAAGGCACTGCTCCAGTTTTGTCGGGGATTTGTTTTAAGGAAACTTGGGGAAAGCGCAAAGAGAAGGATTTGAAAAAAAATCAAATTCTCATTTCTTGCCAAAAAAAAAAAAAAAAAAAAAAAGAGGGAGCGGGGTAAGTTAAGGGAGAAAAAACCAAAAATTTACCTAAACTGAAAACTCCCAACTCGACAAGAGGAAAACTCTACCTTGTGTCACATCCAAATGGAAATGGGAACACTAGAGAAACAAGCCCCATTAACAACCCTTCTGCCACCTCACTCCCCCACCTCTAACCCCCTCCAGGTTTTCAGCTTGGAGGTTCTCTGAAGCATTCGCCCTCTCAGCAGGGGGTTCACCACCAGCCCTTGGTCTCTCCTCGGAAGAGACCCAACCGCCAATGTGAGGGTGGAGACGCACACCACCACCCAGCTAAAAGAACAGAGAACCACCTCCTAATTGCCATGCAAGACATTAGATTTGCACGAAAATCATTTGACAGAGTAAGTCATTCTTTGGGCTCTATTAATAACTCTCTAGGAACAGGTGTGCTTAGGGTCCGAGGGCGCCGCGTGGTGTGGGCAGCCAAGCCCGCCCTGGCCTTGCGGTAAACAGGAAAGCTTAACGCCTCTCTGAAGCAACTGCCTTTTCTTTCTTCTTCTTCTTCTTCTTCTTCTTTTTTTTTTTTTCTTGTAAGCCAGTACAAGAAAATATAAAGATTCCGTGAAAATCATTCATAAGAGATGGCAATAAATCCCAGGAGTTTCGTGCATCCATTGATTGCATAAGGAGTATGTTTACTTACTGTGGGTTTGGCCAACACACACGCGCACACACACAAAAGAGATAACTTCTACTACTAACGATAACAATACATGCCACTGCATTCCTAATTCCAAGTGCAAAGCTACTGTCCAGAAGCATGAACGGACGTCTGATGCATTGCTAAACTAGACGCGGCGGTTTATTTACTGCCCTCCCCCAACATGTTGCCTCCTCTCACACGGCTACAAAGTGTGGAGAGAATGAAACATGGCACTGGTTCGCAGAAGTCTACTTGTAACTCGTTGAAATGTTTCAAGGTAACGCCGCAATGTGATAGAAGTGGCGTAACAGAGAGCAGCTCCTGGGACAGCAGAGGCTGCTCGTGCCCAGAAACTCGGCATTTCTCCCATCTAATTCCGCACCCTCCTCGCCGGCAGTGCAAGTTTAAGCCCTAACCCCCCCCCTCCCCCATATTCTTTGTCTATAAGATTTCCAAAAATAAGCCTCTTCCCCCACCCCTCTGCGACCAACCGCAGTTTCCACTCTCCCCCACCTCTAGTCGGTTTTACAACCGGACTGAACGCTTTTCCAAACTTCGTAAATCACAAGTGCCCCCAAGAACAATCCGATGGACTGGGCTTAGTAGCCCAGGGATGAATCTTTCTAGCGCCAAGAGATGGATGTTTTAGAAGTTTCAGTTTTGCTTCGTTCGGTTTAAAAATTCGTTTCTAACACTGAAGACTTCCTGCAGCGGGGGTCCCCCCGCACCCCCGGCCCGCGCTGGCAACGCGCTCAGTCCCCTACCTCGCTCAGGCAGGACGAAGTTGCGTCGGGAGAGCTGTGGGTCTCCACTGCGCGCTCGGCATCTTGCTGCTGCCCCCGACTGACTGCGACGCACTAGAAACTTAACTCGAGTCGGGGTCCCCTCCCTCCGCAGCCGCACACTCCAATGGCCAGCCCTGCTCGCCGCGGCCCGCGCCGGCCCGCTAGCTGAAGTCACCGAGCGCCCCGTTGAGGCTGGGTGGCTTCCCTAGGAAGAGGCGGGGAGGGGTTAATGTCTCAACCCCCACGCCCTCCGCCTGCGGCTGCGGGCCTCCGGATCTCAGCTTCGGAGACTCACTGTCCAGGAAAGATCTGGGGCAGAAGCAAGCCCAAGTGCGCGCACACACACACACACACGCGCGCGCACACACACACACACACACACACACACACGTGCGCACACACCCTCCTCCCCCACAGGCAACCGAAAAAAAAAAAAAAAAAAGGAAAAGAAAACAGAGAAGGGACGGAGGCTGGTGCCCCCTGGACTCTGATGCATAAATCACAGCTCTCGCCCTGCGGTCCACCACTCCCGGAGACCATTCTCCCAAGTCTTAGGAAAGAGAGGAGGTGGGGAGCCTTTGGAAACTTTTCTCCTGAAAAGTCTTAGGGGACAGAGGACGGCCCGGAGCCTCGCAGCGCACCTCTCTGGTTCCCTACCCCCGCCAGCTCTCGATTGCATCGGAGTCCCGAGATCGTGGCGGGGCGCCCCCCGGGACCGCTTCTGTGCGGACAGGGGAGAGAGGAGCCGAGACCCCGCGAGTCCCGGCCGCGCTCTGGAGGAGAGGCTGGCAAGGGGCTGCGAGAGACATGGAGGAGATATGCAGCAGCCTAGAAGGGAGAATGGCCCTACTTCTCCCCACCCCCATCCCACTGCTGCCCCAGAACTTGTGGTCTGAAGGGCAGAAGGTGACTCTTGTGGGGCTCGTGACGAAATGAGCTAACGCCGGGCGAGAAGTTGGGCTGGTGTTCCCCTCACTCAACTGGGCGCAAAGTCAGGCCGCGTGTCCCTGATTCTGAGAACTTTGGGGAGGTGGTCAGCTGCTGGGGCCTGCGAAATTTAAAAAGCTTGGGCAGTGCAAGAATTTCCAAAAGGGAAGAGCCACAAGACGCAGCCGTTCTAGTCTGAGGCCGGTGACCTTCTCTCCCTTTCTACTTGGGAGTGATTCAGAAGCCCCCACACATCAGGCTCCCAGCACGCCCACTCTTTTCTTTCGCTTTGATGCTACTTCAGAAGGTGAGACTTAGAGAGGCGTCCTTGGTCAGCTCCGCCTAAGGTGACAAGCTCAGAGCACTCCTGCCCTGCTCTGCTGCTGCACAGACTTCCACCCAGTCCCTGGTCGCACAGGCTTCCCATCCTGGCAGATGTGAACGCAAAACTTCTCCGTAGGCAGTTTCAATTGACAGACACACCCTGTACCTGAATGACTCAGAAGGAGGTTGAATGAATAAACAACAGACCCCTGACTTCTGGGATCTTATGATTTTGCAAAAGAAGAAATCTAGCGACAGTTAAAATCAAGTTCACAGCTGCCTTAAATTCTTCATCAACGGAGTTGCACGGAGCTCATGGCAACAAAACAATAGTATGTGCATATAACGTGGAAATGAAGATAAGTGTCCTCTAGACTCTAGAATAGGCTCTGGTTGAGGACTTACTTTATTTAAAAAAGGGGTATGTTAAGTCTACCCTGCACCACATAAGGTGTGGACTTGGCAAAACCCACCCCATCCACTAATTTATGATTTCTTTGAAGGGAAAGGAATTAAAGTTTGCATACCCAAACTCTATCAAGATAGATTATCTAAATATGTTTTTTTTAATTTTTAATTATTTTTGAGAGAGAGAGAGACAGAGCATGAGCAGGGGAGGGGCAGAGAGAGAAGGAGACAGAATCTGAAGCAGGTTCCAGGCTCTGAGCTGTCAGCACAGAGCCAGACGTGGGGCTCAAACTCATGAACCATGAGATCATGACCTGAGCTGAAGTCGGAGCTTAACCAACTGAGCCACCCAGGCGCCCCTATCATGATAGATTATCTAATTTGAACAAGCATTGTTAGTCATTCTATTGATGATAGAAGTGTCACTCAGACAGCTTAAATCACTAGGTATCCCAGAAATGGGTTCCAAAACGTAATGAGTGCAGATGCCGTGTCTCCCAGTTTAAACGCCTTCAGTCAATACACAGTGAAGGAATTGAGGTGTATGTCCCTTGAAGGGAAGCAAACCTCCAGTTTAAAAATTTTTTTAATTGTGGGGTACCTGGGTGGCTCAGTCCATTAAGTGTCCAACTCTTGATTTCGGTTCAGGTCATGATGCCATGGTTTATGAGACTGAGTCCCCCCTGGAACCTGCTTAGGATTTTCTCTCTGTCTCTCTCTCTGCCCTTTCTCTGCTCTTTCTCTGCTCTTTCTCTCTCTCTCTCAAAATAAACAAGTTGAAAAAAAGAAAAGAAGAAAAAATTTAAATTGTACTAATCTCTTGGCTATATCTGTATAAGATGTATACAAAGATATGCCAGTGAATGTCCTTTTAAAATCACTTATTTCCTAACCATGCAAGTCTATGAAACATATATAAAAGTATGCTAAGAAATTCTTTTTCACCAGAAAGCATTTTTTTGCTGAAATGCTTTGTTAAATTAAATTTGTTTTTATTAAATTATTAAATGTTACATTATTTATGTATGTATTTTTATTTTTACCACCTTTTAAATTATTAAGACTTTTTAAAAGAGTAGTTTTCGGGTCCCAGCAAAATTGAGTGGAAAATGCAGGCATTTCCCACAGCCCCCATGCCCCACACATACATGGCCTCTCCCGTCATCCACATCCCTACCAGAATGTACCTTCGCTACAGTCGATGCGCCTACACTGACACGTCGTAATCATCCTTGGTCCGTAGTTTCTGGTGTGGTTCACTGTTGATGTTGTACATTCTGTGGGGTTAGACAAATGTATAATGACATGTATCCATGGTTCTGGGACCATGCATAATATTTTTACTGCCCTGAATATTCTCTGTGCTCTGCCTATTTATGTCTCCCCTCCCCCGTGAATGTCTTTTTTAAAAACCACTGATTTCCTGACTATATATTTCCTGACAAAGTGTATAGAAATGTATAATTATGAATAATGAATTAAATAATGAATATTAAAACTTCTCATTATCCACCTATAACATCTAATGTACATTTGGGTACCAGATTCTACGTATTATACATATTAATTAATTTAATCCTTCCGATGACCCTACAAGTTAGGCATTATTCTTACCCTAATTTTACAAAGAAGGAAACTGAGTCCCAGGTGTATTATGTTAAGTAACTTGGTTAACGTGGGCTGTGACCATAGATGGGCTGTAGCCTCTTAACCACTAGTACAAACCACCACAATAAACCTCAAACATGTCAAAGAATTACGTAGAGGAGATGAGTCTTTTTCTTGTGAGTACTGCTGGCGAGGACAACATTCATTCGGTATTAATCCAGTGTTTTAAAGAGCTCTAGTCCTTTGCAGATGATTACTTAGAATTCTCCATCCTTAGTGCAGACCTTTAAGATATAAAATGCAAAATTTGAAAGCAGGGCAAAACAATTTGCAGCAATGGCTTCCCTGCCGGTTCCCAGTCTCTGGTTCCCACACATATCTCTTCCCATTACCCTCAGGAGAGGCCCTAAGAATTGCATCCTCAAGCTATCTCCTGGCTCTCAGCCCAGCTGCCTTTCCGCTGCTGCCTGGAAGGCCAGCCCAATGTTTTACCTCCTGGCAATGAGGTTACCATCTGATGCCCCACTCACACTGAGGTTGCTCCATTCCACATTTCTTATTTCAAAGCAACTTTATTGTTCTTTATGCATGCGCTACTATCTCTCTTTAAGGGTTGCCAGAGAAAATACCATGTAATATATGGGACTTATACCAAAAACATTATGTGTCATTAATCTGCAATTCAAATTTAACTGAGTGAGCTGTATTTTTATTTGCTAAGGCTGGCAACTCTACTCTCTTTCCTAAGTGCTCCAGGTACTTTCCAACTCCTCCCCTCCACCACAATCCCCTGTAAAGATCCAACCCTCCCCTTCCTCGTCTATTCCTAGGAGAATAACTAGCCTCCAACTTTCATGGAGAAAACAGTGTCACCGCTTTGACTTCTCTACTCTGAGTTCCACCTTAATAGCAGCAACTTCACCCACCCTTACTTCCTGCCCGCAGCTTTACTCCTTCCCAAGACAAACCTTTGCTCCTATCACTGTGCTACTCCCCCCAGATTTCTTAAGACTTGGCCTAATTATTCCTCTCTCTCTTGTACTTTCCATTCTTGGCCTCTGATGACTCTTTATCTTCAACTTATATTAATATTTATGTGTTTCCTCTACCAAAAACTCACTGTCCTTTCCTCATACTAACTAGGTCCAAATATATATAAACCTCTCTTCTCTTGTTTGCCACCATTCAAAATTATGTAGTGGAATTTCTGGGAGATTTCTTCTCAACTTTGTCTTTTTTTTTTTAATTTTTATAAATGTTTACTTATTTTTTGCGAGAGAGAGAGAACTGACTGAACCACCAGGCACCCCTCAACTTTATCTTTTAAATATTCTGTTAATATTTCCCTTTGTGTTATCAGACTTTTGATTCTAAATGCTCTTTTTTTCCACTGAGTATTTCATTTTTACAGAAATCTGTTCTTGTTTTAATTTTTTAAAGTTTTTTATTTATTTTGAAATTAAGAGAGAGGGAGAGAGAGAGGCAGAGAGAGGATTCCAAGCAGGTTCCACACTCTCAGCACAGAGTCAGATATGGGGCTCAAACTCACAAACCATGAGATCATGACTCAAGCCAAAAATCAAGAGCTGGACGCTTAACCAACTGAGCCACTCAGGTGCCGCAGAACCCTGTTCTGTTTCAGGGATCCCATATCGTTACTTACCTCTAAGAATATTAGAATGTCATTGCTGTTGTCAAGATTTTCTCCTTTTTTTAAATTGTCTCATCTTCCTCTTTGTTTTGGTTCTTTGTGTTAGCGGCTTTCTCAATTGTCAGGTGATCTCTGGCTGTCCATTCCTATTTCAGAGGAAGGCACTGAAAACTAATTAACACTCTTTGTGGGAAGGCTTGTTAATGGAAAAGTGCTAGGTAATCAAGTTGTGTTCTTTTGCTGGAGTACCCCAACAGGACTCTATTCCTGGACTGGTCAATTTTGTCAGAGAGGAATTCTAAAATCTCTTGTCTGCCTTCTAATATTTTCCCCAGCAAATCAAGGGAGGCAGGGGAGCAAAGCAGAGAGTTTTATGATTCACTATTTCAATTTGAACTGAATCACAGTGATGGGGATCTCTGTACACATGCTATCTGCCCTGCCAGGTGCCATTGTGTCCAAACACCCTCTGACTTAGCCCGTTTAGAAAATAAACCTCCAGTCTTCTGCTGGAATGGTGGTATTGGCACTTGTCCTATTGGACAGGTTGGAGACAGAGGGCTGTAGATTGGCAGCTAATTTTCATCCATAAAAGATAATTTTACTCAAAAACCAGGAAAGAAAAAGAGTGGAAAGTGAGATATTGACAACAACGAGAGAAGTGGGGGATGGTGTGTGAAGCATTTCTTCTCTCCTAGAGTCTATGTTTCACCCTCAGGCGTCTTGTTTTGGTTCTGGCATTTACCACCATGTTCAGAAATACCTGGGGCTTCCATTTCCTGATCCTATTTGTGGATCTGCAGTGGGACATTTGCTTGCATCTAGATCCCCTGCTTCTAGCTCAGGTTTCAACTTTCTCTGGTCTGACAATCCATTTACACACATCAATTTGTTTTCCAAAATTTCACTGCTATTTTAGAGGCAAATTAACCTTGAAGCTAAATGTTGCTTAAACTTTAGAGTTTCGTTTCCATGGTCCTGGTAGGTGTCCTAGGAATATGTCCACATGATTATGTGAATATTAAAAGTGAGGTGTTTTAACCGTGATTGGCTAAGCTTGTTGTCTCTTTCAATCAGGAATTCTCCCCTATTTCATTTCCCTATGTGTAGGGGTGGTTTGGGAGTCACTGTGGCATTTTGGGGTCTGACTAAGGGGAAGCTGAGTTTGGGCTTCATTTAGGTTGAGTTTAGAAGGGTATCGAGTGAGAGTCCAGTTGCTTCCATGTTATTACCAGCCATACTAGTGTAGAATGGCTTTCATGACTGTTTTTACTGCCCTCCATGGCTACTCCTGCTGTCATGATATAAACACGTGGGACTGGTGTCACAGGACTCTGAGTCAGAAGCTATTCTGGGGAAAGCTACTCCAGGGATTTCATGTGTAAATTGTAATTGAGGAATCTGATTCTCATTGACTCTCATAGTTAAAACAGAAGTTCTCCCAGAATTTTTTGATAATATATATATATAATTATTAAACATCTCATACATATTTTCTGCTATTTTTAATTTTTTTTTTCAAGAGGGAGAAAGAGAAAGAGAGAGCATTCATGAGCAGGGGAAAGGGACAGAGGGAGGGGGCTAGACAGGGGAAGGGAGAATCTTAAGCAGGCTCCACACTCAGCAAGGAGCCCAATGTGGGGCTTGATTCTAAGAACCTGGGATCATGACCTGAGCTGAAATCAAGAGTCAGACACTCAACCAACCAAGCCACCCAGGTGCCCCCTTTTTTTTCTATTTTTGATGGAATTCACACAAAAAAGATTGAGCAGAATTTGTGTATATGTCTGGTATTTGTAGGTTATAACTATTGCAATTTGGAGATAAATTTAGGATAATTTCAATAAAGCACGTGAGAAATTACAGAATCCTCATCCGGATAGACATATAAAAGATACTCTATTTTGCTATCTATAAACTACTTAATAAAGGATTGAGAGCAAGTCCACACTAAAATTATTGAAATATGAAACAAAAACAATAAAACTGAGCAGTTAAATCAATAGGAATTATTCTGGTGCTAAAAAACAAATTGTATCAAAACAGGTTTCAGCTCATACCAAGAATACAATAAGACAAGTACCAATATCCCCATTCCATGATTAAAAGGAAGATACATGTTTTGCATTGAAGCAATGAATATGTTCTTAGAGTGTTGATAATCCATAAAATGAAGAGGAATGAATCATAAGAACTAGAAAAAGATTAATTTCCAGCTGATTTGACATACAAAAAAACTGGCACTATCAAGTTCAAAATATGTCACTATGATGTAAGGACACCAATGAAAAAATGGTTAATGATAATCTCAATTCAAATGCATTTATAATTAGAGCATAAGAAAATTCAATATGTTTTTAAGTTCTAGAGGTTATATATGAAACAAAAGGCATAGCAATTTTCCTAAATTTGGCAACAGTCTGGAAATCTCACATGTTACCAATAATCAATTTTGAAGCTGCAAGAAAGTTTTCAAAACCGATAATAAAATATTTTTTGATTACATGTATAGAGGAAGACTAAATTTGTTCACTCTAAAGACAATGATATTTTAACAGTTTATTCCATGAAGAAGAGATCAAAAGATAGAAAGCCAAAGATGTCAGAAAAAAAAAGCATTTTAAAAAGTTTAAGGCAGTTAATAAAAACACTGTCATTTTGGGGGGGCACCTAGGTGGCTCAGTTGGTTAAGCGTCTGACTTTTGATTTCTGCTCAGGTCATGATCTCACAGTTCATGGGATTGAGCCCTGCAATGGGCTCTGTGCTGACAGAGTGGAGCCTTCTTGGGACTCTCTCCCTCTCTGCCCTCCTCCACTCATACACTTGTACTTTATCTCTCTCAAAATAAATAAATAAATAATAAACTTAAAAAAAGACTGTTATTATTTATTACTTACATTTTTATTACAATTTTTAAATGTTTATTTTTGAAGGAGAGAGACAGAGCACGAGTGGGGAGGGGCAGAGAGAGAGGGAGACACAGAATCTGA
This sequence comes from Cryptoprocta ferox, assembly GCA_028646485.1. Taxonomy (NCBI): domain Eukaryota; kingdom Metazoa; phylum Chordata; class Mammalia; order Carnivora; family Eupleridae; genus Cryptoprocta; species Cryptoprocta ferox. The sequence goes on from CM053570.1 coordinate 19,253,231, forward strand.
AGCAGGAGGCATCAGCATAGGGCATGATGCAGGGCTTGAACCCACAAACCATGAGATCATGACCTGAGCCAAAGTTGAGTGCTTAACTGACTGAGTCACCCAGGCACCCAATGCTATTATTTTTATAATTTCATGATGTTTGTTAGATTTTTTAAATTTTTATTTATTTATTTTGAGAAAGAGAAAGCATGAGCAGGGGAAGGGCAGAGAGAGAGCAAGAGAATCCCAAACAGGCTCCGCACTGTCAGCATAGAGCCCAATGTGGGGCTTGAACTCAAGAACTGTGAGATCATGACCTGAGCTGAAACCAAGAGTCAGACGCTTAACCAGCTGAGCCACCCAGGTTCCCCTGTTAGATTTTTAAAACTAGTACCTTGTTGTGATGTCTTTTCTTCTTCTAAACTCATTTTCATACCTAATTTTGTATTTTTTTCTAAATGAGGGCCCACTGTCTTTGACTGTATAAGTTCTTACCTAGTTTTCATTTCTTCTTCCATTTTCTTTGTCCTTGTAAGTTGATTTATTGCTTTCAGTGGGATTGGGAAGGGAAGAAAACATTTGCAAATCTCCATATTTTGACAGAAATTTTCATTCATGATTTTTTAAAATAGTAATTTTTATTTAAGTCAACTATGTATACAGTTTTTAAATGAAATATTTCCATAAAAGTCACTAAGTAAAAATAATTTATCCTCCAAATTTTGCTCCTCAATGGCAACCTCTTTTACCTCTTTCACTTTTCCTTTGCATATTTGTTTCTACGTTTTCTAATAACTTGCTTATGTTGACTTTTAGACTATTTTCAAGTTTAAATATTATGTGTTGAATTTGTCCTTTGGAAATTAGGATTTAGCTCTCCTAAGTACACTGCACCCCCCACAGTTTCCTGTCCTCCAAATAGAGATTTAATTTTTTATATTATTATTACTATGCAGATTTTACTCACTGTTTAGCCATGTATGTACATATTTACTTTCATGTAAATCTTCTGGTTTTCCCTAGACTTAAACATTGTCTTTTTCTTGGTTTTCTCACTTGCCTATGTACTTATCACTCAGGGCATTCAAACATGTCAGAAAATATATCTCCTTTATGGGGACATCGCTCCTGAGTCCTCTGTCCTCTCTAATCCTAATTACTGCATGGTTGTCATTCTAGGGGATGCTCCCTTAATTTCTTCCTGTTCAGAGTCTCAATTCCTGGCTCTCCTTCCTTCTCTGTTTATGCCTTCATATTGATGGAGCTTCCAGGAGTTTCCTTGCTAAGGGATATGCAAGATAAATTCCTTGGGAAGTTGAATATAGGGGCGCCTGGGTGGCTCAGTTGGTTAAGCACTAACTCTTGATTTCAGCTCAGGTCATGATCTCATAGTTCGTGAGATGGAGCCCCGTGCAGGGCTCTGTGCTGACAGAGTGGGGCCTGGTTGGGATTCTTTCTCTCCCTCTCTCTCTCTCTGCCCCTCCCACTTATGCTCTCTGTGTCTCAAAAAGAAATAAACTTTTTAAAAAGTTGAATATACACAAATGTCTTCATCCTGTCTTAACTCTTTAGTCATAGCTTGGCTGAGTATAGAAATCCAGGTTGAAAGTTATCTTCCTTGCTCCTCATTGAGGCAGTGTTCCTTGTTTGCCGGCATCCAGTGTTGCTGAGGACTTGTGATGTCATTCTCCTTTCCCATCCTTTGTGTAAAAACTGTTGTTATTGCTTTTTTGTCTCCTACTCCATGTGTCTTTCTTACAGAATAACAACTTACACTCCCCCACCAAGGGTGAGGACTCTAGGTGAAACCGGTGGATCTTTGTAAGCAGAATGATGTACATATGATGTTGGGTAACTTCCAAAGCTAGGTCATTAAAGGTGATATAAACTTGTCCTGGCTTGTTCTCTTTGGCTTTTAGCACTCACACCATAATGGAGACACTATAGAGAAAGATGAGAGAGATAGAGAGAAATACCCAAGGTGACATTTGTCTTTTGTTAAGATTTTAGACACACACAGAGAGAGAATATGGACGCGCTCTGCACATGCACAAGCCTTGTTAACTGGTGGACATCACTGTAAGATGATCTGGCTGAGTCATTTCATTGGGGGACCCCTAAATGCCAGTATCTTTAGGTCATTTCTTCTGGGGCATTCACACATCCAGAGAAAAAGTTTTCCATTCTTCTTCCCAGAAGATACAAACTTGGTTGGCAGCACCTGGGAAGAGAGTGAGAGAATGAAGCTGGGGTATCCTACCATTCTGCATGCGGACTTCCACTTAACCTTTCTGTTTTCACTGTGATATTGCACAATCAAAGTCATTCTCTTCACCCTCTCTACTGCCAGGTGTCTGCCCTAGTGGGAGAGTTTCAGTCCCTGGGGCCACACAGGGCTGGGGAAGGTCATGATGGGGCAGCATGAGAGGGGAAGGAGGAGTCTAACTGCTTCTAAAGCAGACCATCTGTTTTCATCTTCACTCTCAACCCCACTTTCAGAGACCTCTGAAATCCCCAATTTTTTGGACCTTTCTGGGGTTCTGTAGAGCAACTCAGCTTGCTTCTGACCTTCCCCCATCGTTGCCTTAGTTTTCAGGGTTTTATTTATTTATTTATTTTTGGCTGTAGTAAGAAAAGTAACACTCATCCTTCTTTTCAGTTTCCAAAATTTTGTTGTTCTTATCTCTTGTCTTTTCCTTCTCTTTGTTTATGCCCAAAGCAAAGCAAAGCAAAACAAAACAAAAACCCTTTACTCTTATGTCAGTGGAGCGTAGGAGTGGAGGGAAGTGAAAGTGTTCAATTTACCATCGCTGCACAGAGGTCATTTCCATTTCTGTTAAACCCATGCAGTCTGGCTTCTGAAACCGTTCTTCTGAGCCTGCCCTTTCTAAGGACACAAATGACTCCCTAACCGACAAAGTCAAAAACTTCTCATGAACCCTTATTTAGGGGAACTTAGTGTAGCATTTGACACTATTGGTCACCCCCTTGCTGAAATTTCTCAGTCTGCTCTCGTGTAGACCTGTTCTCTCACATTATCTTCTGACTCAGATTGCTTTCCCAGTACTCTTAACCGGGATATCTTCAGATCCTTACTTTAACAATGTGAAATAATTATAGAATCTGCATGATGTGCCAGGCACTGTCCTAAATAAGCATTTTGTATACAATGAATTCATCTCCCCAACACTCCAAAAGGAAGGTACTACTATTAAATAACCCATTTTACAGCTATAGTAACTGAGGCACAGAAAAGTTAAGTAAGTTGTTCAAAGTCCCAGCTTTTTCCCACTGAGCATATTGCCTCTCTAAATTCGACATCTACAGTTCTCTCTCTTATCCATTTGCACTTTCTTGGCTTTTCTCATTTACTTCTAGGGCTTTGTCTATCACATACGTGCAGACAACTTGGAAATGTCCACCTTTACTTTTCCACCCTTCTCCTAAGCTCCAAACTCAACCTCCAAATATTAATTGGAAACCTCCATTTGTGTGTTTCACAAGCACCGCAAGATCAAAAGGTCCAAGGTCCAACCATGTCATTCTGATCATTCTCTTCCCAGAACAATTCAACCTGCTCCCTGTTGTACGTATCTGTGAATGGCATCAGTGTTCACCTCATTAGACAAGCTAGAATGTTCAGACTCTGTTCTGTCTGCTTGCTCTCTCTCGCCCATGTGAAATTTGCTATCAAGACTGTTGTCCTCTGAAGGGTCTTCTGAATTCATTTCCTCATCCTCCTCCCATGTCCTTGTGAGGTTCTTACCATCCCCCCGCCATCTACAATAGCCTCCTTCTTAGGGGTCTCCGCTCTGAGCACCCACACTACCATCATAGCTGCTTTTCCAAATGCTTAAGATCTATTCATGCTACTTACTTAAGGTTGACAGCTAGTCTCCGTGGTAGGAAAGCAGTTCCTTACATTACAAAAGAATAACAGGATTTATTAAAGAAACATCTCTTGTGTATGTTTGCAGATCAATAAACATACACCAGGAGAAATGAAAAGATGTAATGTTTCAAACCATTGACATCTAAATACCAATCAGAAACTAAGATAAAACAATTCTGAAATTATAGCAATAAAAATGGATACACATTTATTTATTCAGTTTTGCTCTAAAAATAAAGCCAATTAACTTTTTTAAAAGTTTATTTATTTATTTGGAGAGAGACAGAGAGAACTTGAATGGAGAAAGGGCAGAGAGAGAGGGAGAGAGAGAATCCCAAGCAGGCTCCGTGCTGTCAGAGCCTGAGGTAGGGCTCAATCCCAGGATCCTGGGATCATGACCTGAGCCAAAACCAAGGGTCAGATACTTAACCCACTGAGCCACCCAGATGCTACATTAATTCTTTTTTTAATTGAAAAATTACTCACTCTCTGCCCCTTCCCTGCTCACACTCTGTCTCTCTCCATCTCTCAAAAATAAATAAATGTTAAAAAATTTTTAAGAAAAATTACAGGGGCACCTAGGTGGTTCAGTAGGTAGAGTGATCTCATTCTTCATTTTGGCTCAGGTCATGATCTGGAGGTGGTAAGATTAAGCCCTGCATTGGACTCTGGGCTGAGTGTGGAGCCTGCTTGGGATTCTCTCTCTCTCTCTCTCTCTCTCTCTCTCTCTCAAAAGAGAAAAAGAAAAAGAAAAATCACAGAGGCCCCACTTGTTGCCTTTGTGATGTATTCTCCTGCAGCTGGTCACTTTAGTCTTTCCTCATTCCATTGTTTCAATGCACCAGAGGATGCTAACTCAGTCTTTTTTGGGTATCCTGGAACGCCTTAAGTTTCTGTCTATTTTAAGTCAATCCATCTTAATCTCTCTTATTTTGAGAAAAATATGTCTAGTTCGTTTTTCATGAAGATGGAAATTTTGTGGGCATAAAGTACAATGCTATTAGTGCCTGCAAATTTGTTAATATCAACATTGTAAAATCACCTTAATCCTTATTACCTGGAAAGGCTGAATGAGATCAGTGTGACATTTAAATTAGAAAGTAGGTGAAAAGTAATTTCGACCTAATTCCTTTGAAATCCCCTAGCTTCGGGGCGCCTGGGTGGCTCAGTCGGTTAAGCGTCGGACTTCGGCTCAGGTCATGATCTCACGGTTTGTGGGTTCGAGCCCTGCGTCAGGCTCTGTGCTGACAGCTAGCTCAGAGCCTGGAGCCTGTCTTCAGATCTGTGTCTCCCTCTCTCTCTCTTTGTCCATCCCTGCTCATGCTGTCTCTCTCTCGCTCTCAAAAATAAATAAAACATAAAAAAATAATTTAAATAAATAGAAATCCCCTAGCTTCTAAGAAGGAGGGTAACCAGGTATCGTTCAGGAGCTGGCCTGGGTAAAAGGACCAGGTCAAAACCAGCTGTCATATATACGAGGTAACCATGTGCCATCGGCGCTTCAGGGATCCCAATATGTGTATTCAGAGCCCGTAAGTGTTGTGTAGACAACGGGATTAGAAAAACTTTGTCTTCACAGGTTATTTTGCCCTCAGCCCACCCTAACTCTCGTTCTCTGCTTGTAATTTTTTTCTATCTTTTTTCTGTGGCAGGAGGGGAACTGATAATTGAACAGAGAGACAAAACAATAAATGGATAAAAGGATGTGTATGTGTTCCCACAATCCAGCCAAGGGTTTCCAGCCACTGGACTTTTGTCTCTATCTCTAAATTTGAAATGCTGCAATCTGAGGAATTTTGAGAGGTTATATGGTAATTACTACCCTTGCATCTTGCATGTTTGACATAAAAGCATCTACTTTAAGTAATAACAAAGGAAAATAACAGAAGCTTGTTATTTAAATATACTCATAAAGAATTATGTGCCAGTCTCTCAACTCTAGGGCTTTGTGGCTGCCATTCTTTCTGTCCAGAATGTTCTTATTAACCTTAAATAACTCCAACACTCACTTCATCCAGGTTTTAGATCAAGGGCCATGTCCTCTGAGAGGCCAGCCCTGACCCCCATCTAAAAAATGCACACATTCTCTCTCGACTCCACCTCCTTGTTCCTATTTCATTGATCTTCATAGCACTTACATTGTCACCCAACACATGATTTGTTTGTAATTTGTTTGTCTTCTCCTACCAGAGAGCAAACTCTAAAAGGGAATTGTTTTGTTGGTAGCACAGAGGAGTCCTTAGGACAGTAGTCAATCAAATATTTGTTAAGTGTGGGGGGCCTGGGTGGCTCAGTCGGTTAAGCACCCAACTTCAGCTCAGGTCATGATCTCAGGGTTCGTGAGTTCTAGCCCCACCTCAGGTTCTGTGCTGACAGTGCAGAGACTGCTTGGGATTCTCTCTCTCTCTCTCTCTCTCTCCCTCTCCCCTGCTTGCACACTCTCTCTAAAAATGAATAAATAAACTTAAAAAGTTTTTTAAAATATTTAAGTGAATGAATTAAAATCACAAAAAGTTAGTGCTATTTCTTTTTCCTTAAACACTAAAAGACTTTTTTAATTTAGAAAGTGAATATTCGCTGAGTGAAAGAAAAAAGCCTCTCATTAAAGGCCAATAAATGCATCAAAACCTCTAAAGCTCTAAAGTAAAATCTGGAGCTTTCATAAAAGTGTCTATGGACATTGTCAAACTATACCTAACATGGACATTGTATCATCCTTAGAGGAAGGAGTATCTGCTCGATTACTACTAAACTATTACATTCAGTCAATTCAATAAAAGAAATCATTAAAACTAGTTGTTTGCCATTGCATAGAGAAAACAACTGGTTGCTTGGTTAATGTTACCATTGACTTGACTTCAGGTAAGAGCATGGAATCTATATGAAAAATCCAGTGGCTGAAAGTTGGCTTTCTTCCTGGCCCTTCCCATTTCTTCTCATAACTTATCTCTCTGTAAGGAATTTATTTGTTAATCCTATAAACAAATATTCCAATACCACATATATGCTAATGCTAGGGGTACAAAAGCCCTGGCCTTTACATGCTTGGTCTAGTAAGGACGACTGAGAAATAAACACCTATGTACCATGCAGGGTAATAAATTGTGTAATCGGTGTGTGGTGCTGTATCCCAGCAGAGCTTGTGTTCTTCTGTACCCACATTCTGAGAATGTTCTTTCTACTAGACCTTTTTTTTTTTTAAATGCTTACTTATTTATTTTTGAGAGAGAGAGTCATAGCACGACCGGGGGAGGAGCAGAGAGAGAGAGAGAGAGAGAGAGACACAGAATCTGAACCAGGCTCCAGACTCCTAGCTGTTAACACAGAGCCCAATGTGCTACAAACCATGAGAGCATGACCTCAGCCGAAGACAGACACTTAACCAATGGAGCCACCCAAGTGTCCCTGGAAGAAGAACTCTGTACCTGAGCCTGAGCTATCTGAAACTTGGCCTCAAAATCAAAACCACTGTAAGCGGTGGAAATAGAGCTGGAAAAACTCATACCAAAACTGCAAGCAATTTTCTGGAGAATTTGACACTTGATACATATTTGAATCAGATTTGTCTTTTATTCTTAAAAAAAAAAAAGATCCCTTCAGTTATGCAAAAAAATAAAAATTAAAAAATAAAAAAACCCAAAGCAGGAAAGGTCACTTTTAGGAAACTATGGCATCAGACAGTGAAGTTTCTATTTTCACAAAGTAAAACAAACAAAAGATAACCTACTTAGTACCTCCAGCTGACTATGTCAGACATCTCACACTCAACGTAACTACACTGGAACTCTTGACTTCCTCCTCCAAAACCCCCTGTGTGCCCCAGCCACTCCCACTGCCCCATTTTCCATTTCTCAGTAAATGGTATCACTAGTCACCCAGGGGCATCCAAGATTGTCCCTTTCCTTTGACAGCAGATTCAACCCCTCAGCAAAGTCTGTCAGTTCTATCACCAAAATAGATCTGAATCTGTCCACCTCTCCCTTTCTCTGCTGTCACGCTTATTGTACAAGTTACTGTCATGTCTCACTGAATTACCACAGTGGCTCCTTCCACTCCCACCCCTGCTCACCTCCAGTCTGTTCTCTGCTCAGGAACCTGAAGGATCTTCCCACCTTGCCCCACCTCCTGCCTTTAACTTGATAGTTCCATTTTCTTTTTATTTATTAATTTGTTTGTATGTTTATTTTTGAGAGAGAAAGAAAGACTACACAAGGGGAGGGGCAGAGAGAGAAAGAGTGAGAGACAGAGAGACAGAGAGAGAGAATCCCAAGCAGGCTCTGCACTGACAGATCATGACTGATCATGAGATCATGACCTGAGCTGAAGTCAAGAGTCAGGCACTTGACAGACTGAGCCACCCAAGTACTCCCAGTTCCATTTTCTTTTTAGTTAATAACATTTATTTTTTAGAGCAGTTTTAGGTTCACAGTAAAATTGAGTGGGAGGTACAAGGAGTTCCCCTACTACCCCCTCTGCCCATGCACTGCCTCCCCTCTGCCCATGCACTGCTTCCCCACGATCAGCGTCCCTCACCAGAGTGGTATATATGTCACAATTCAATGAACCAATACTGACACATCATAGTCACCCAAAGTCCATGGTACATTAAGGGTCACTCTAGGGGCTATACATTCTATAGTTTTGACAAATGTATAATGATATATATCCACTATTATGGTATCAGATAGAATAGTTTCACTGCCCTAAATATCTTCTGTGCTCTGCCTATCAATCCCTCCCTCCCTACTAACTCCAGACAACCACTAGCTGTTGATGGCTTCTGTAATTTCGCTTTTTCTAGAATGTCATATAGTTGGAATCAACTTTTCAGATCGGCCTTTTCCACTCAGTAATATGCATTTTAGTTTTCTCCATGTCTTTTCTTGGCTTGACAGCCCATTTATTTTTAGCGCTGAATAATATTCCATTGTTTGGATGTACCACAGTTTATTTATTCATCCACCTATTGAAGGACATCCTGGTTGCTTCCCAGTTTTGGCAATTATGAATAAAGCTGCTATAAATATCTGTGCACAGATTTTTGTGTGGACATTACAATTCATTTGGATAAAAACCAAGGAGCACAATTCCTGGATCACATGCTACGAGTACGTTTAGTTTCGTAAGAAACTGCCAAACTGTTTTCTATGGTGTCACTTTACACTCCCACCCACAGTGAATGAGAGTTCCTATTACTCCACATCCTCACCAGTATTTAGTGTTGTCAGTGTTTTGGATTTTGGTCATTCTAATAGGTGAAAAATGGTATCTCGTTGTTGTTTTAATGTGTAATTCCCCAATGATATATGATGTTGAGTATCTCTTCATGTGCTTACTTGCCTTCTGTATGTCTTCTTTGGTGAGGTATCTGTTCAGGTCATTGGCCCATGTTTTAAATTGAGTTGTTCATTTCCTTATTGTTGAGGGTTAAGAGTTCAAGGTGTTAATAAGTACTAGTTGAGCAAGTGAATAATCGAAACTTCTAGCCCATATTTACATAATCACATATACATTAGAACAATGTAAGTATGTTCCAATGAGATCTGTCAGTCTTTTCAGTACTACAACTTATTCACAAGAATACAATTCATATATAATGAGTAATTTTTATATATTTGGCTAGTAATTAGATAACATAAAACAATACTTTATTCTGGCTTTCTTACTTATAAAAAGACTACAGCCATAATGAAAAGTAAGGTAATATTCATTTTTTTCTTTGAAATAGATATTCTGCAGAAAAGACAATTATTCCCAATTATAATGCTACTACTAGATCTCTTGAGCCTCCTAGAAAACAATTCATGAAGAGCCCACCAGCCAGCCTTTTGTTAATTATATAAGGACCAGGGCCCCAGCTACTACAAAGGTGGTATCTTTGTCTATGGAGACAGAAAGGGAAACTAGCTGGTGGAGCATGATTTTCTTTGTTCTGGGTTTATTTTACTCTGTAATACCTTTTATATTTTTCTTAGGCATGTGAATGTATAATCCTCAACAAGTTAACTGATCTTTGGAATGTGGATACCACTGAATTTCATTTTTAATAAGGATTAAAATTAAGTAGGTATTATATTAAAATGCAGTTTTAAAGAAAACCTTTAAAGTTTTATTAAATGTTGTAAATAAATTTTTGAACTATGAACTTGAGAACATAGAGGCTCAGCAAGCACCTGTTCTTGAAATTGTTCTTGGAATAGGGAGTGGGAACAGATTGTAATGAGCTTCAAATCATGTGTGAATTCTGCAAATAGCTAAGAATACGGTCCTATTGTACATGTTCTTTTTAAAGGGTATCATTATAAAGAACTTATCAAATGCAACACACAAAAAAACCAAACAACCCAGTGAAGATATGGGCAGAAGACATGAATAGACACTTTTCCAAAGAAAACGTCCAGATGGCTAAAAGACATATGAAAAGATGTTCAACATCACTCATCATCAATACAAAATCAAAACCATACAAATACAAATCAAAACCATAGTGAGATGCCACCTCACACCTGTCAGAATGGCTAAAATTGACAATACAAGAAACAACAGGTGTGGCGAGGATGAGGAGAAAGGGGAGCCCTCTTGCACTGTTGGTGGGAATGCAAACTGGTGCAGTCACTCTGGAAAACAGTATGGAGATTCTTCGAGAAGCTAAAAATAGAACTACCTTATGATCCAGCAACTGCGCTATTAGGTATTTACCCAAATGATACAAAAGAACAGATTTGAAGGGGTACCCCTTCAAATTGCACCCCAATGTTTATAGCAGCATTATCAACAATAGCCAAACTATGGAGAGAGCCCAAATGTCCAAGGACTGATGAATAGATAAAGAAGATGTGGTATATATGTGTACAATGGAATATTACTCAGCCATCAAAAAGAATGAAAGCTTGCCATTTGCAATGGCATGGATGGAGCTAGAATGTATTATGCTAAGCAAAATAAATCATTCAGAGATAAATACCATATGCTTTCACTCATATGTGGAATATAAAAAACAAAACAGATAAACATGTAGGAAGAGGGGGGAAGAGAAGAGAGGGAAACAAACAAGAGACTCTTAATGACAGAGGACAAACTATGGGTTGATGGAGGGAGGTGGGTGGGGGATGGGCTAGATGGGTGATGGGTACTAAGGAGGGCACTTGTGCTGAGCACTGGGTGTTGTATATAAGTGATGAATCACTGAACTCCTGAAACCAATATTGCACTCTATGTTAAGTAACTAAAATTTAAATTAAAAAAAAAGGGCGAGGGGGGGCGGTGAAGCTATCTTTAGTTGAACTCATAGAAATAGAGAATAGAATGGTGGTTACCAGGGGCTCTGGCTGGGGAGAACTAGAGAGATGTCATTAAAGGATACAAATTCACAACTAAAAGATGAATAAGTTTTGAAGATCTAACACACAGCATTGCGATTATAGTCAACAATGCTGTATTACAAATTTCCAAGTTGCTAAGAGATTAAATCTTAAATATTCTCACCACAAGAAAGAAATGATAACTATGTGATGTGATAGAAGTGTTAACTAACACTTTGGTGGTAATCATATTTCAATTTGTAAATGTATCAAATCAATATGTTGTACACCTTAAACTTGTACAATGTTATATGTCAGTTATATCTCAATTTTAAAAAGCTATCTTCAATAAGGAAATATTATGTGAAAGCTTTAATTTAGCAGCGTTCTAAACTTTTAAATATGTTTCTATAATTTGGGGGACAGAGATGGATTGACTTATATTAAAATATTTCATTCATTCATTTATCCATTCATCAAATATATACTTGAAACAAAACATGTGGCAGGTCCAGTTCAAAGTACTTGGGATAAAACAGAAAAATATCCCTGCCCTTATGGAGATTATATTCCAGTAGGGGAGACATCCAATTAACCATCTGTATAGTAATAAGCAAATTATGTAGTGTTGAGCCATTTGAAATATTTATTGAGCACATACTAAAAGCCCAGCAGTAAAAAAAAACAGGCAAAGATGTCTATCTCTGTGCAGTCTACTTTCTGGCAAAGGGAGATAGGTAATAAGCATAATAAATAAGTTAATTATATCGTATGTTAGAAAGAGTTTAAACTAGTTTAAACTAGTTTAAACTAGTAAGTTTAAATCCAAAACAGAGGAAATAGTTGAAATAAATCTTCTTTCCTTCTGAAAGTTTTTAGCTTCTGCATAGTCTGAAAGCAAAAACTGCTCGATTTTTAAAGAAATATTTTAGAAAACAAACAAACTTGTCTAGTTGTAAAATCTCTTTTGTAATAGTGGGTAGGTTCATTCAGTTATAAAAGTAATATAATACCTTTATTCCCAAAATATGTATCAAGTGCCCATTTGGCACAGAAGACCAAAACAAGCAATACAGACAACATCCCTGCCAGGATGGGCTAATCCTTTATTTCATCCAAGAATTTCATGGAGAACAAATGGATCTGAAAAAACGTGCATCTACGTAGCACATCTGCCCTAAAGTTTATAACCACTCTTTAAAGACTTATTTTGTGTTTGCTTGGTCAACCAAAAATCTCCTGAAATCCAAACTACTGCTTCTAACTGGAGGGATGGAGAAAGGGACAGTCTTTGCTGCTGCTGCTGCTGCTGCTGCTAATACTGTTTCATTTTCATTGTGACAAGGAAACCTCTCCTGCTCCTTAACCAAGATGTGTGAACTGAACAATGGAGGAAGGTGTCAAGGAAGGTATTCCCAACTGCATACTTCTCAGGGGAGTCCAGGCGAATAAACTGTAGTTTCTACAAGCATTTTTAAGAACCACCTCTGTGGCCTTCTTACATGAACACTAGGTCCATGTAATAGTCTTAATGTTCTAATGTCCAAATAATGGAAATTATTAAGAAAGAAAAGATACCATATCCAGTATCTTAACATGTCATAAAATGCTCTGAAGACTTTTATGGTAGTATCAGTTCTTTTTGCTGGCCTACAGTGTCTTCCCCCTCCTCCTGGTTCTAGCACCCCACTTTTCCTTTGGCAAACAACCCCGCTTTATTCCACATGCCAGGACTGCCAGTCACGTGACCCAACTCCCTTGGCCAAGCAGTGTGTCTGGGACCTGAGCCAGACCAGACTGATTCTCCTGGGATTTGAATCCTGAGCAGGGTGACTCAAGGTCAGAAAATATTTATAGCCAAGACCTTCTGATGGTGGAGCCCTGAAGAAGAGGTTCATTCACTCCTGCCATCTGGATCCCCAAGCTTACTGAACTACCCCCATATATCCTTCCAGTACAATTCCTTTTACTTAAATATGCCTGAGTTGACTTCTGTTGCTTACAACAAAGAATTTTAATAGGCCTACCCACATAAATAGATTGGATAGTGTACTATAAATAAGTATTGCACCTTGAAGAAGAAATTTGTTGAAAATGGCAAAAATGAGAATTGATTTGTTTTCCCTTAAGTGTCATCCAGTTTACTCCTCAGGGCACAAGAGCACAGTTTAAATATATATGCAATTGGCATAACTTTTCTTAATGTATTGAGAGAAATTGTATTCTCATAAAAACATTATTTTAAAATAGAAATTTTAAATAAGCTTACCTTTTTATATAAAATTGTTAATGTTCAAATAAATTCTGTCATGAATATAGACTCCTACCTCCAAAAGGAGATCTTTATTGCAAAAAATAAAATGAGTCACTGTAATAGCTCTATGTGGACATGATTGCTGTAGTTTCTTCACAAACAGGTGCATATGTGTGTGTGTGTGTGTGTGTGTGTGTAGACAGACACACACACAAATATATATTTACAAAAACAATATTTACCTATTTACCTGTTTGACATTTAGGTACCAAGTCCTTGAGGATGGAGAGTTTAACTATGATTGGAAATCCTTCCATTCTGTTAACTAATCAGCTTTCTGACCATTTCCTAATTTATCAAGGGGAAGCAAACCAGATCCAAGGGCACCTTATTGAATATAACCTTGATCTGGTTTCTGATTTTTAAATTTCCTTCTGATTTTAAATCTGGGCCGATACAATATTTAGATAAACCAGGGAAGTTTTGCAAACTTCAGAATACAGTATTGATGATGAAAATATGGTCCGGTAATAATAAGTAACACTCATTTGATATCTTTAAGGATGGTGCTTTACAGTTTTCAAAACTTTTTGCTTATTGTGCCCATCAGATTCCAAACAAGAAATAGAAGGGACTCAGAAGTTTCAATAGGGAGACTTTAACGACGAGACTAATTACAGAGGTTGTGCACAAGTTGTACACAAAAACAAACAAAGGATGTTGAGATAGTCAGACTCCCAAGAGTAGGTCAGAAGACATTACTTCTCCTAGAACCTAAGGCCTAAGGGGTGGGAAGAGTGTTCGTTATCAGAACTCCATGGAAAGTCAAAGCCGAAGAAGAGGGGTCACCCAGCTGCTGCCAAAGCTGTGGAGTGGGAACAGTGAAAGAAGGCAGAATTATCTTGCTCCTTCTTTCTTCCCACCTTCTGATCTACTGCTAAACCCAGTCAAAAGCCAGATGGCAAGGGAGTCCTGGCACCGAGGTTAGTAGGAGACAGCAAATCCTTAGGGCACAGGAAAAGCAGAGAAGGGGGGGTAAATGTATGGGGGGGAATGGAGAATAACCAGCCACATACATTAACTCAGAATAGAACAGGCTCAGAGAGATTAAGCACCTGATTAAATTTACACAGCTCTAATCCCTGATCGGAGATTTAAAAACAAGTTTCCAGCCCTTCCAAAGCCAGTGTTCTTTCCAATATGCTTTAGTTAATGGCTCAGGTGCTCCTGATTGAGGAGTACTGTGTTGCTTGGGTCTGAAATAATATTTTTTTCAAACTGAGCTACCTCAGTGAAGATCCCTAAGAAGGTCCTTTGTTGCACATCTACCATGAGAATCTGGCCTACAAAGCAGCTTGTCTGATAATCTGGTGGACACAGTGATGATGAATGTCCTGTCCTGGTGAGGTCAATGGAGACCCTGGGAGTCATGGGAGTGATGGAGAGGAATAAGGCAGCAAAGAGGGGGGCCCGAAGGCTGTCAGGGAGGAGCACTGTGGTGTGGGTAAGAGCTTGGCCATAGCAGTCAGCTAGCCTGGGTGCTGAATCCAGTCTTTCTCTCATTATCTGGGATAGTGGGTAATTAATCTGCATCTCCATTTACACATCTATTATTGAGGGTAAAATACCTACTTCATCGAGTTGATATGAGGACTAAAATAATGCTTATAAAGGGCTTAGCATGATGCTTGACATAGTAGCTCTAATTAACAATCATATCTACCATTGACTGGACTCTGGCTCTCTATAAAACAGACTTTGGGTGAGTCTTAATATCCCTCATTTTATAGGTATGGAAATGGAAGCTTAGAGAATGATTTTTGGATCACAGCACTAACATGGGTGTTGAGATCTGAATTTAAGAGCACATGCTTCTACTCCATTATACAGCTTCAGACAAGGTGAAACTCAGTGCGTTTCAAGGAAGAAACTTTAAAAATGTGCCTGAACACACATTTTTCTTGAACTTTTCCAGGTTGGTGTAATGTGAGAGACATGAATTATACACCCTTTGCTGGTTATTGCTTTCATCAGTTTGTTGTGTCCATTGTTGACATTTCAGGCTAGCACCAGCAACGTTACTGTTTTTTAAATAAAGCACATCGTGCCCTTGAGGGGTATGCCTTTCACCAGGGGATAATTGGTTTGGAATCCCGATGCCATTATTTATCATCACGTGGAGTGATTTGCAAGGAATATGGCTTTGATGCTTGAGGATTGGCTTTGTGCCAAGAAGTCATTGTTGGGGATTCTAGCTGTTTGATGTTAAGAAGCAATCTGCCAGAGGAGCTGACTGGGCCTATTAATAGGAGTTCAAACACAGTGTCACCAGCTTAACTGCGAGGGCCGCACAGAGAGCCTGCATAACAATTCTAAGCGAGCCCAAGGTGTCATTGCACAGGACAGTATGACCTCAACACCAATGATAAGGACTCACGAAGGCATCTGAAACATGCCAGTGCTTCCCTCCACACTCACTCTCAGATTCACTATTTTGGGCCCTGACAAAGCAGAGTACGCCACAATTAGGTGTCTGTCTTTCCCACAGGACAGAGCTCCTTAGGGGCAGGGATTATGTCATTAATTCAAAAAGTCTTCATTGAGTGTCTCTTGCCACTGCCAGGCATTGTATGAGGAGCCAGGAGCCTTGTTCATCGTTGTTCTCAGCACCTCATACAGAGGCTAGCACATGACAGGCATTCAATAAGTGTTATGGGTAAAATATTGCTCACTGAGGGAGTTCAACAAAAACACTGTCACATGAAGGCAATGGTTTTTCAAAATTTCCTGTAATACCTAAGCTTTTTGAATTAGGAAAATCAATCAGCTTGTGGCAAATATAACAGAACTATTTTTTTAAGTTTATTTATTTTTTGAGAGAGAGAGAGAGTGATGGGGAGGCAGAGAGAGAGGGAGAGCAAGAATCCCAAGCAGGTTCCACACTGTCAGTGCAGAGCCTGACGTGGGGCTCGAACTCACAAACCATAAGATCATGAACTGAGCTGAAATCAAGAGTCAGACACTTAACTGAGCCACCCGGGGGCCCCTAACAGAACTATTTAATACTTTCTTATTTGTCTTGTGGTTAAAGGCTAAAGAACGCCAGTTGATTAACTATTTAATACTTTCTTATTTGTCTGTGGTTACAGGCTAAAGAATGTCAATTGATTAAATATTTGGTTATTTAACACTTCAGTGCATATTTGGTCATATTGATTTAAAAATAAACTCAATACCTAAACAAAACATAAATGATTCATTGATATTATGAAAAAGGGAATGTGTATCTCACAGCTACCATTAAGGGGACCAAGAGATAGGATTGATAAATGTTTTCCCTCTTATTGATACTATTTTTATAATGAATTAATGATACATAAGTATGATGAAACCCCCTAGACTACAGTCAATCTTTAAAAAAAAATCATAAAAAAGAACGCTGTATTAAAGAAATGTTATTTGTAAAAGCAACAGAAACTAAGACTGACTAAATTAAACATAAAAATAAGTTATTTGAAAGATAATGATAAAGCATCAAAAAAGTGAAAAGGCATCCTATGGATTGGGAGAAAATATTTGCAAATCATGTATTTGATAAGGTGTTAATATCCAAAATATATAAAGAATTTATACAACTCAATAGCAAAGGAAAACATATCTGATTAAAAGATGGGCAGAAGATCTCAATTGACATTTTTCCAAAGAACACATATCAATGGCCAATAGACACATGAAAAGATGCTCAACATCACTCATCATCAGGGAAATACAAATCAAAACCACAGTAAGATATCACCTCATACCTGTTAGAATGACCATTATAAAAAATACAAGAAATAACCAGTATTGTCGAAGATGTGGAGAAAATGGAAACCTTGTGCACTGTTGGTGGGAATGTAAACTAGTACAGCCAATGGAAAACAGTATGGATGTTCCTCAAAAAATTAAAAATGGGATTACCATATGTTCCACATTTCCATTTTTAGAGAAAACAAAAACACTAACTCAAAAAGATAAATACACTCATATGTTTATTGTAGCTTTATTTACAGTAGGCAAGATATGGAAACAACCTAAATATCCATCAATGGATGAATGGATAAAGAAAGTGTGAGATATATACACACAATATTATTAAGCCATAAAAATGAATGAAATGTTGCCATTTGCAACAATATGGATGGACCTTGAAGGCATTATGCTAAGTGAAATGAGTTAGACACAGAAAGACAAATACCACATGGTCTTACTTATGTGTGGAATCTTAAATAAACAAAAACAAAAAAACCAAGCTCATAGATGTAGAGAAGACATTGGTGGTTGCCAGAGGCAGAGGGTGGGTATGGGCAAAATGGGTAAAGGGAGCCAAAGGTACACACTTCCAATTATAAAATAAATAAGTTATGGGGGATGTAATGCATAACATGGTGACTATTGTTAATACTATACTGTATATTTGAGAGTTGCTGAGAGTCAATCTTAGAAGTTCTCATTACAAGAAAAAAATACTTTTTGTAGCTATGTAAGGTGACAGATGTTAACTAGACTTCCTGTGGTGATCATTTCCCAATGTATACAAGTATTATGCTGCCTGCCTGAAATTGACACAATGTTATATGTCAGTTATATTTCAGTTTTTAAAAATCAAGGAAAAGAAAGAAAGATAATAAGTAGCTCTTAAAAGGGAAGCTCTTAAAAGAAATGTCAAGAACCAAGGGGTATTAGACAGCAGGAAGCATAGCAGGGTTGTGCCGTAAAAGCTATATGGATATACTGCCACTAGACCCTGGCTGCCCCTGCCCTGCTGTGCAGAATGTCTAAATTGTCTCTGTGACATGAAGGTGGAGCCTACGTGGGCTGAGCTAAGATCATAGGACTGCAGCCCAGATGCCAGGGCAGAGGAACAGTGAAGATCTGGCCCCTTGAGCTTGGGTAGCAAGAATTTGTGCTCTGTCTCCCATAAGCCTTATCCATTGGGACAGTCATATGTCCGTTATATAAACTGAGTGATTTTATTTATTTATTTATTTATTTATTTTGAACTGCGTGATTTTATAACAAACCCAAATTATATTGTTTATTATAATACCTTGTGATAAAAAAATTAATGTAACAAAAATCTGATGCAATAGTATAAAAATAGATAAGTCGGGGTGCCTGGGTGGCTCAGTCCATTAAGTGTCCGACTTGGCTCAGGTCATGATCGCACAGTTCGTAGGTTTGAGCCCAGCGTCAAGCTCTGTGCTGACAGCTGGGGGCCTAAAGCCTGCTTTAGATTCTGTGTCTCCCTCTCTCTCTGCCCCTTCCTCGCATGTGCTCTTGCTCTCTCTCTCTCTCTCTCTCTCTCTCTCAAAAATGAATAAACATTAAAAAAATTTTTTTAAATAGATAAGTCAATAAGGTTGAATAATGCCCCCCCCCCACCAAGGATATCCACATTCTAAACCTCAGCACTTCAGAATATGCTGTTATATAGCACAAGACACTTGGCCCATGCAATTAAGTTAAGGGTTGAGATGGAGAGAATAACCTGGGATAACCTGAGTGCATCCAATGAAATCAGAGTCCTTATGAGAGAGAGCAGAGGGACTAAAGTCAGCAACAAAGATATGTGATGATAAGGCGAGAGGTTGGAGAGAAGTGAATAAGGGGTCTCGAGCCAAAGAATGCAAGAAGCCTTTAGAAGTAGGAAAAGGCAGGAAAATAGATTCTCCCTTAGAGTCTTCAGAAGAAACCAATCCTGCTGACACCTTGATGTTAAGCTTATAAGACCCAATTTTGGCCTTTTGACCTATAGAACTATAAGAGAATAAACTGTTCTGTTTTAAGCACTAAGTTTCTGGTAACTTATTATAGCAGCCATAGGAAGCTAACACGATGGGTAAAGGGGGGAATCCTAGTCATTTAAACTTTCTAGTAAAACACAGAATTCCAGATAAAAAGGAAATTCCAGAAAATGGTAGAATACAAAGACACTTTATGATAATTAATTGGACTTCTTCACTATTGTCAACACAACTGTAGTTTTATTCTACCAGCCAAATTCGTTGACAATTGTATCAACATGGAGATATTTGGGGCTTAACTCTAAGAGCCCGTATTTTTCTATGACATACCAGTACACCTACAAGCATATAAGGAAGAGGGTATATCTGTTATCAAAGATAATTATTTTCATATTTATTTATTTTTGAGAGAGAGAGAGAGAGAGAGAGACAGAGAGAGACAGAGCATGAGTGGGGGAAGGGCAGAGAGAGAGGGAGACATAGAATCTGAAGCAGGCTCCAGGCTCTGAGCTGTCAGAACAGAGCCCTTTGTGGGGCTTGAACTCATGAGCCATGAGATCATGACCTGAGCTGAAGTCAGACACTCAACTGACTGAGCCACCCAGGCAACCCTAAATTTCTTTTACAGAGGTTAAATTTATAGAATATACTACTTTGAGCATGTAGGAGGAACAAAGCAAGAGTGGTAAATACTTCATATGTTTTCAAATAACTCAATAAGCCAAAGACATTTATGACTGATCATTAGGAGAGAAACAGTCCTTTTTAAATGTGTTTTTCAATATTTGTAGTTTAGAACAAGTTCTACCTCCCTACCCTCATCCAGGTCCTCTCTCAAATAGAAACTAATAATTCTAATTTTTATCCAGTGTGATATCAAAGCCCTGTATCAAAATCAGTTGGGTCACTAAAGATAAAACATATCTCTGGCTGCCAGTTCCCTTGCTTCATTTGTCCGTGTGCCCTGGTTATAGGTAAGGATGTCCAAATAGCCTTTACCCCCTAGGGTAGCTGAGTTAAGAGTAAACACTTTAACACTGAAATTAATCCTCTCCCTGCAGTGAAGTGAAAATAGAGGGTTTCATTCTTTAAAAGTCACTTGAAAAACCAAATACAATGAAATATAATATTCTGTTATATGGAGATAAAAGAAAGACAGACATATAAGTGACATAAATGTATTATATAAAATGAAACAGTACTTAGCACTTTTGAAAGAAAGAGAACACGTTGATAGGAAACATTCTTTATTTTACGTTAGTGAATTTGTTTTTGTGTAAAAACTAATCCTTTGTTTTCATAATGGGTAGGTGAGATGAAGCAGCTTTTTGTTGCTATCCATTGAGTTTAACACATTGGACATCTGATTCAGACAAAAAATTTCTCTAAGTTACATTTGATTAAGCAAGTCACATAAAATTCTTTGAGTTATATAGTGGCTTTAAAAAATTTTTTTTAATGTTTATTTTTGAGAGACAGAGAATGAGCAGGGGAGGGGCAGAGAGAGAGGGAGACACAGAATCCAAAGCAGGCTCCAAGCTCTGACCTGTCAGCACAAGCCTGATGGGGGGCTTGAACTCAGGAACTGTGAGATCATGACCTGAACCAAAGTCAGATGCTTAACCAATTGAGTCACCCAGGCACCCCAATATAGTGGCTTTAATGAGTCAAAGCCTAGTGTTATTCTCCCCAAATCATAACATTTTTAAAAGCACCTAGCCACATCACTGGTAAAAGTTACAGTTTACAAAGAATAAAACAATTATTCTCATTTCTCTCATAAGACTTTGCTCAAATAATATTTTGACTTTTAGTGAATCTTGGAAGCAATAGTTTACTTCATAGAATTTATTATACATTGATCTATTTTAATGAAATATAAATGATTACTTTCTATGGTAGTGAAGTCAACAAGTTATATTTCCATGTGATTCAACAGACCTGAATACCATAGAATTATTAGAAACCTCTGGATATGCTGATTCTTGCTCCCCGGAGTTGATTCTCACTCTTGTGCCAAAATCAATTAACTGGGGCAGGTATATGGTAAGAGCCTCGATTTCACTCTGGGGTGAGGCTCAGAACTGAGACATGCTATGAATAGCCTGTGTATCTGATGCACCCAGAACTGGGCCTGGGCACTTGGAGCCTCTGAATTTCATCATTTCCTGCAGCCCTGTACTTGTGCCTCACTTCCCTTGTCTATCTTCCACTTACCACCAAGAACTAGGGTTCAATCCTGAGCACCAACTTTACAGTTATCTATCTCTTCTCAGTTCTCTCCTTGAATCCTGTTCTCTGTATCTTTTGGCTATTGGGGTAAATGAGGAATTGCCAGAGATTCCTACTACCCTCCCTCACTTTAGCACTGTCGTCCACCATATCCTTCTTTAGGAGTCATGACAGAGCTCTGCAGAAGACCTATTTTAAGTAGGGTAACTTTACATATTGTTCAATCTGGGTGTTGTGGACTTAACTGTATTCCCCCAAGATTCATAGGTTGAAGTCCTAACCCTCCCTAACTCATAATGTGCCTGTTTTAAGAGATAAGGCCTTTAAAGAGGTAATTAAGTTAAAGCGAGGCCGTTAGTGTGGGCCCTAATCTAATCTGATTGGTGTCCTTATCAGAAGAAGAGATTAGGACACAAGACAAGACGGGAGGGATGCACACCCACAGAGGAAAGTATATGTGAGGATACAGCAAAGAAGGTGGCCACCTGTAAGCCAAGCAGAGAGGCTTCAAGAGAAACCAAATCTGCCAGCACCTTGATCGGGGACCTCCAGCTCCCAAAAACTGCAAAAATAAATTTTTATTGTTTAAGCCACCCAGTCTGTAGTATTACAGGTCTGTTATAACAGCTCTAGCAAAATGATACACTGGGGAACTTTTGAG
Organism: Cryptoprocta ferox; assembly: GCA_028646485.1. Classification (NCBI taxonomy): domain Eukaryota; kingdom Metazoa; phylum Chordata; class Mammalia; order Carnivora; family Eupleridae; genus Cryptoprocta; species Cryptoprocta ferox. The sequence goes on from CM053570.1 coordinate 19,275,336, forward strand.
AATGACTAAAGGTCTGCTATCAGTAAATACGCTGAGACAAGTTAAATTGGGATTGTTCTGGACAAATCAGGATCAATAGTCAAACTAATGCTAAGCTTTAGGATAGCCTGCCCCAAGGAGAGGAAGTTGTTCCATGCTAAGGGAACTCCTGAGCATCAAACAACTTGGGTATGTTCAAGAAATACCAGGGGCACCTGGGTGGCTCAGAAGGTTGAGCATCTGACTTTGACTCAGGTCCTGATTTTGCTGTTCATGAATTTGAGCCCCACATTGGGCTCTGTGCTGACAGCTCAGAGCCTGGAGCCTGCTTCGGATTCTCTGCTTCCCCCTCTCTCTGTGCCTCCCTCGAAAATAAACATAAAAAAAAAAAAGAAATACCATAAGATTTGTGGGCTGTTCTGTTTTATTTTGAGTAGGCTCATGCCCAATGTGGGGCTTAAACTCATGACCCTGGAGCCAAGAGTCCTATGCTCTACCAACTGAGCCAGTCAAGTGCTCCAAGATTTATGATATTGAAAAACAAGTCTGGCAGCATGTGACTGAGGGATCTTTAAGTAAAGATGGAGACTGGAGGAGACTGAAGCTGAAGGCTATTGCAAAGGTGTCAGGAAAAGATGATGAGAGCCCACCTAAACTCAGGGAGTTACCCTGGGATGATGGGAGGAGGCAAGTTCAAGGAATAATGTGAAAATAGAACCAATAGAACCCGGCCACCGAGTATATACAGGGGACAAGTGAGAGGTCCATAAAACAAATTTGGGTTTGGGTTACTTAGTCAATGGACATGCCATTTACTGAGATAGGAAATAAAGAGAAAGGTCAAGTTTGGAGAGTTTCTTTCTAAAATAGTTAATGGTGGCCCTGGGTTTGTAATCTTTATGGGTCTGACTGTAGACTACAAATATAATAAAGTTAGAGGTGACTAAAATTAGTATTTCGAAATGTTTGTTAAAAATGGAATATATCCCCAACTCTTCTTTGAAAAGATCAGTTTGAATAATCAGTAAAATAATGTAGCAGTTATGACTTTGTATTACTCAAAAATACTTCTAGACTGTATCAACTTTTATATTTAAACATCTCATGTTATTGCATATTTAGAAACTAGGAGAACACTTCTCACTGGAGATGCACGCTATCCATATTCAGTGCAGTGTCTGGCTATATCAAGTTTTGGCTGTTCGAGGTGGCAGGAAGATTTGGTCAGTCAACCTTGAAACCAGTTGTTCACTTGCTTCTTGGATGATCAGTCATCGAGATCTCCCCTTTTTCATGCTTCATCAGCTTTCCAATAACTTTAGCAATAGGAGTCAGTCATTGATTCATTCGATAAATAAGTGTAATAAGCCTGCCTGCTATCTGGAAGATGCTGATAGGTCTGGGGTCACAAAATTAGAGATATAACTGTTGTCCTCAAGTTGTTCAGGTTCTCACAGGGAATGAAGCAAGAAGATTGATGTTTTTGGATAGTATGGTAATTGCCTTAATAGAAATATGCACAGGGAGCTCTATCAAATCCTTAGAAAATAAGTGGGGCAATTTCTCACTACTCCAGGCCAACCATATATTCATAGTTTAAAGACTAAGCTCATAAATGCTAGTGTTGCTTAGTGGGAATATAATGATAATGTGTAAAGTTGATTAATTAAGAAGAAATCATATAGACACATTATTTAAAGGTATGGAGCTAAGCACTAGAACTAAAAATAGGAAAAGTTTCAAGTGATTACCCCCGGGAAAGGAATAGTGGGGACAGGGAGCAGAGGATTGGTGCTTTTCATTATATACCTTTCTTTTTAAAAAAATTTTAATGTTTATTTATTTTTTGAAAGAGACAGAGCAAGAGTGGGGGAGGGGCAGAGAGAGGGAGACACAGAATCTGAAGCAGGCTCCAGGCTCTGAGCTGTCAGCACAGAGCCCAATGTGAGGGTTGAACTCAGGAACTGTGAGATCATAACCTGGGCTAAAATTGGACGCTTAACTGACTGAGCCACCAAGCACCCCCATTATACACCTTCCTATTTTCCTTTTCTACCATATGCATGCATTTGGTAAAAATAAGAAAAATAACTAGACTGTTTAGCCCCTTCTCTTCGGTCACCTTCCTTTGGCTCAATCCCTTACAATAGCTCCTTGCTGCCCACACAATACTTTCAATACTTCTTATCTTGTCATTGAAGGGACTTGAAAAGTTGGTCTCCCTCAATATTATTTTTCCACTGTTTCTAAAAATAAGAAGTCCAGGCTGGTCTACTCACTGTCTCCCCAAATTTCTTGTAAGTCCCACATCTGCACCTTTGCTTGTACTATTTTCCTTGCCTAGAATATGCCTTCTCTCTCTGCTTCTTCAGTCTACTAAATGCCTAATGCTTAATTAGGTCAACTGTCAGTGCCATCTTCTCTGTGAAGTTTTATTATCCAGTTTCTTTTTTATTATTAATTTTTTCATTTTTATTTATTTTAGAGAGAGAGAGAGAGAAAGTAGTAGAGGGAGAGAGAAAGAGAATTCTAAGCAGACTTCATGCTGAGCACAGAGCCCAACACGGGGCTCAATCTCATGACTGTTGGATTATGGTCTGAGCTGAAATCAAGAGTCAGATGCTCAACCGACTGAGCCACCCAGGAGCCCTGATTATCCAGTTTTTATAACATTTATTTTGGGGTTACTCGTTTGACACTTAGATATTATCTATTATTTGGTATTATACCTACTTTTTAGACTATAAGCTTCAAAAGGCAAAAAAAATTGTATTTGAAAAGCACCCAGCATAAAATCATTTTTCAAATTGAGGTCTTTAAAAAAAATTTTTAATGTTTATTTTTTTTTTTTTTGAGAGAGAGACAGAACATGAGGAGGGGAGGGGAAGAGAGAGAGAGAGACAGAATCTGAAACAGGCTCCAGGCTCTAAGCTGTCAGCACAGAGCCCAACACGGGGCTTGAACTCAGGAACTGTGAGTTCATGACCTGGGCCCAAGTCAGATGCTTAACCAACTGAGCCATCCAGGCACCCCCAATCAAGGTATTTTTAAACTGAGATATCTAAGGATATAATTTGATGCTTACTGAAAAACATATATACTTGTGTAAGCACCACCATACTAATTAGGATGGAGAAGATTTCCAGCACAGTATTTTGCAGCAGGGAAGCACTCAGTAGACACCAGGCTTGGCACATTGAGGAGGACACAGAACCAGGAGGATAAATTTTGAGCTTGAGACCTGTCGAAAAGGATTGGACCATCTGAGGTCAGATGAAGTGAAAAGTCAAATACTGAAGTTGGGGTCAGGGGAGGTGGGGAGGAGGCAGTATTTAGTAAGTCCGAGCATGTTGGGAATTGTGCAGTCATGTGCTATGCAGGCAAGGTTCAGAGACCAACAGGCAGTGGTGGAGATGGAGGTCCCGGGGTGGCCATGCCAAAGTCAGCTGTCATTCTCTCGCTGGGAGAATCGGCTCTCTTAAAAATCCTAGAGAGTGAATGGTTGCAGTATGTGGTGCTCCTGAGATCTGAAGCAATGAGATTTGGGGGAGTTTCTCTTAAGAACATTTACTCACTGACTGACTAGCTGCTGATAAAAGTGAGATCTTGGCTGATTTGGCTGTGCTATATTAATAAAACGCCCCACTCAAACCCCCCACGTGGGAACTGCATCTAAGAGTCCATGAAAAGGCCGATAGACCAATCCTAGCAGAATACTTCTCTAACATTGTGCTAGATTGCTTCTACCTTATATTTCAACAGACCTGTCATTCGTCAGATATCACAAGGCTCAGAGTGCCTACTGAATGTCTTCAGCTGGTTGTCCATGTGGCATCTTGAATTTAACATGTTCCTTTCTTGTTCCTTTCTCCCCTGTCTAGTCTTCTACACATCATTAAATGTCACGCAGTTGTTCACACCAAAGTTCTAAAAAGTTCAATGAGCTTCTTTGATTCCTGTCCTTTCTCCATAAGATCTGCTGGCTGTCCCTTCGAAATGTATCCTGATTTTGTGTCACACACAGATTAAGCAGGCCAAGTTTGGAGCTAGATTGCCTGGGTTTGAACTTAGCTTTAACACTTACTAGTGGTGTAATGCTGAAGAAGTGCTTTAATGTCCTCATACGTAAAATAGAGATAACAATATGAAAGTGTTGTATGTGAAAATACTGATGATACATATAAAGCACTTGGAGTTAAGCCCAGGTGTAGTAGGTGTGCAATAAAGGCTAATTCTACCTCCCAATCTACCATCTTAATCCAAACCCATCTTCTCTCACCTGGATTACTGAAACCACTAACCTCTACCCAGTTTCCCTGCTTTTATTTTTGCCCATCTTTGGTCTACACAGCTACCAAAGTGAACTTTTAAATATATATATATCAGATCAAGCCATTAATGCCTACAAAACCGTCCAATAGTTTCCCAGCCACAAAGGAAATCTGAAGTTCTTACCATGGTCAATGAGGCACACGCTGGGCTGGCTTCTGCTGGTGACCCTCCACCTATAACTTCTTCTTTGCTCTGGCTCCACTTAATTTTCCCCTTCCTACTATTTCCCAGATAGGTAAGCTATACCTGGGGTGGGCCTTTGCCCTTGCTGTCCTCTGGTAAGGAATGCTTTTCAGCAAGCCCTTTGCATTAAAGCATCCTTACTTTATGTATTTATCACAGCGACTTAAAGAAGTCTGCCTGAATCAACCTATCTCCCCGTTACCCATTTTATACTTCTTCATCGTTTTTATCAGTACCTGAAAATACACTATCACTTAAATTGTATGGGCGGTTTCCCTTATTCCAATATGAGCTTTCATAGTCTATCTGGTTTATCATCATGTCCCTGTGGCTCCAACAGTAACTGAACATTATAGGAACTCAATAAATATTTGATGAGTGAATGAATGGGTTAATTTTCATATCTTCTCATACTCTCCCCCTATCCACCGTGTGCTCCAAATTAAATACCACAGAGATCGGGGTGCCTGGGTGGCTCAGTCGGTTAAGCGTCCGACTTCGGCTCAGGTCATGATCTCACAGTGCGTGGGTTCGAGCCCCGTGTTGGGCTCTGTGCTGACAGCTCAGAGCCTGGAGCCTGCTTCAGATTCTGTGTCTCCCTCTCTCTCTCTCTCTGCCCCTCCGTTGCTCACTTTCTGTCTCTCAAAATAAAGACATTAAAAAAATAAAAAATAAAATAAATAAATACCACAGAGATCATCTAGCTCAATGCTCTCATTTCTGAGGGGGAGAAACCTATCAGCCAAGGTGAAGGCTGTTTTGGGACCACCTTCTATTCTTGTCCCAGTGTACTCTGGTATACCATGCGGCTGGTCACCTTCTTTCATCCATACTCTAGTGACAATGCACAATGACCAGGCACATGTAACTAAAGGTTATTATCCAAAGGTCTTCCTCTCTTACCTTCTGTGTCTAGGTTTTTCCATCCCTTCTCTTCCTTTTCTCCCTCCACCTTTCTTTCAGCTAGTCCTCTGAGTTCCCCTCTTGGCCCACCTTCTCGATTGGTCCCGTGGGTAGTCAAGTCCATTGCTGTGCCTTCAACTACCGTCTACATGCCAATGAATCTATACCTTCCGCCCAGATTTCTCTTCTCATCTCCAAGTCACGCTTCTAACTTCTTACCAGGTATCTCTGTCTAGATCCCTGCCCCTGCCCCCAGGCATCACACACTCAGTATTTCCAAAGCAGATTTTATTCTCCATCAAAATAGTTGTTCCTTTTACTGCTCTCTATCCAATTAATGCAAACGGGTTACTCAACCTGGAAACCTCCTCACTTTCTGTCCCCTTCACTCTTTTTTTATTAAAAAATTTTTTTTAATGCTTAATGAGAGAGAGAGAGACGCACAGTGTAAGCAGGGGAGGGGCAGAGAGAGAGGGAGACGCAGAATCTGAAGCAGGCTCCAGGCTCTGAGCTGTCAGCACAGAGCCCAATGCGGGGCTCGAACTCACAAACCGTGAGATCATAACCTGAGCTGAAGTCAGAGGCTTAACCAACTGAGCCACCCAGGTGCCCCTCTGTTCCCTTCACTCTTAAGGACATGTTGATTCTACCCAAATAATTATTGCATTTATTTCTCTCATTTCCACCGCTAATACTTTAGTTATACCTATCATCATCTTTTATATGGATTACTGTAACAATCACCTAATTAAGAATTTTTCAAAATGTGGTTTATAACCCCGTAATGAGGCACCAAATCAATGTACTGAGCCATAACAAGTTTTTTAAAAAAATCTTAAACTTACTTCTTTATACAATCCAGAAATTAGCAACATCAAATTAGTCACAACAAAGAAGCTTTTCCTTTTTTCATAAAGGTCAAAGTACTCGAAAACATTTTTAATGAGCACAAAGAAACATTTTTTTAAAATTTTTTTATGTTTTATTTATTTTTGAGAGAGAGAGAGAGACAGCGTGAGCAGGGGAGGGTCAGAGAGAGAGAAGGACACACAGAATCTGAAGACAGGCTCCAGGGTCTGAGCTGTCAGCACAGAGCCTGACGCAGGGCTCGAACCCACGAGCCACGAGATCATGACCTGAGCCGAAGTCGGATGCTCAACAGACTGAGCCACCCAGGCGCCCCGAAACATTTAACAAAGAAAGTCAGTCTTCTGCTCTGACACACTTAACCTGAGTGGAGGAATGTTTTATATGAATAGCATTTACTGGACAGCATTATTAAATTCAGTGGCAATTTGGTTTTAAGATGATCTACATATGGATCATGATTATGAAAGACTATTTCTCTGCAGTGTTACTCTCCAGCAGCCATATTCATCTTGCCTCCTGCCCCAAAGGGGTTGGCTCCTTGGAATAAATCCTTTCCCATTTCTACATATCAGCTCCCATCTAATGTAGCTCCATTAGCAACCATACTATTTGAAATAGTAGTTGGATACTCTTACTTCGAGTTGGTCCAGTTCCATGATCCGGGAGGGAGCTAAGTTTTTCACTTATTGTGAAATTTTTCTCCATGTCAATGTGTCCAATAATCATACCTCCCTCAAATTTTTCCCCTTCACCAAATCTGAATTTGAACAAGAATCATTCCATGCCTCTCTACCATTAGCTCATCCAGGTTTCATCTTCCAGCCCTTGAGAATAACATGCATAGGGTACAAGTTTCCCTGATTGGTGAGTGCAGAATGGCAACAGGTCTCCAATGTCTACTTGGCTTAAGACAAAACAGCCAAACCTGACGTTCCTTAAGCTTTCTGGCCCTTTAGCGTTACTCTTGTGGCCTCATTATCTTGCTCAGTTGTTTTTTTTGTTGTTGCAGCCAAGCTCCAGGAGGGCTCCAGCGGTTCACCACTGTATCTCAAGCGCTTTCCCCTGTCTACTCCTCTGCACTATTTGCATTTCTGACCATCTTGCTTTGTGGCCTCAGAGAAGCACTCATGCAGTTGTCTCAGTATCTTCCTGTCCCACCTAGGGCCAGGCAAACCAGCATCCCCAGGAAAGGTACTGCCTTCCTGGGGCAGGGGACCCTCCTGTGGTCTCCGGATCTGCCTGGCCTGCCATTCCCAGTGTGCTGGGCCTACCGAGGGCTGTGGCCACACAGGAAACAGTCCTCAGCTCCCTGTGGCCCAGTAAGAGCACTTGGACAAGGACCACAACCAGATGGGGGGACTGCGCCCTCCCTGCATAGCCTTGCTACCAGGTGACCCCTGCCTGAGGTCTTACCCTCAACTACCTCCCCAGGCCCCTGCCTAGCCTAGTATAACCAGAATTTTTTAAAAACATGAAATAGAATGCAGTGGAGTAGTAAATATCTGAGTGCAGCACAAGCAGTAAAGTCCAACTATTTTTTTTATAGTTGTATATATTCAGGGTTTACAGTGTAACACTGTGGATCACAGTCAGAAGATTTGAAAGGTACTATTTTAATTTGTTACCCTGTCCCCATTTTTGTCCCCCTCATATACACTTTCCACCCTAAGAGTGACCTTTCTAAAAAGTGAGTGCGATATGGGGAGTCTCTAAGCTCTGTATGCCAAGTAAGGGAAAGCTAGGCTTGAAGTCAGGCAAAGTCTGACATTTAATGGTGGTGTGATAATGGGAGAGTTAAGTAAACACTGACCCTCCACCTCCTCAGCTTTAAAGTGAGAATAATAGCTTCATGAATTCAGGGCTGTGGGCCAGCCCCATGCCAACCACTTTAAATCATTTAGGTCTAATCTATACTATAATCCCAAAATACTTCTTGTTATCCTCATTTTGTTACAGAGACTGAAGCTCAGAGAAGTAAAGTAACTTGCTCAAGGTAAGGTTGCTAATATGTTGCTGAGCAAGGAGTTCATTTCAAGATTCCCCACGCTCTTTCCATGGAGCATGTATTTCTACCGATATAAAGTTGGAGGTTTGTAATATCATGGCAATTTGTATTGACTGCTCACACCTCCATTTAACTCAGTCAATTCAGTATTTGTTGAGCATCAGTTAAGTACACGGCACTGAGCTGGGGACTAGAGGGGAAAGAGAAGAGTAAAATGCCATCTGTCCTTATGGAATGTGCATTTACCTTGGAGAGAAAACACTGGTAGACAGAGTAGCAGCAAGCTGACTGGTGGTGCTGAGTACCTGAAGCACCTTAGACATTTAAAAAATTATAACAGGTGTTATTCTACTATAAATTTGAATGATAGTTAATGAAAGAAATCAATTTATATTTTTGCAATGCCTAAGGGATCCAGAGTATGGATATAGTTTATAGAGAAGGGCGCTACATGGATATAAATGAGTATAAGTTACTTTGTTTTCAGAAGATGCCCCATTTCGTAGACTCAGATTATTGGAATAACGTAGTCTCTTACACTTCAAAAGTAAACCACAGATATTTGTGCTTGATTTGATTATCAACATTTTTTCAAATAAATTGGTCTGCTTTGCAGCTAAGAACTACAGGGAACGGTTTTTAAAAAATCATTCTTTAAAGAGTTTACAGGAAGCTATGTAATTAGTCACTCATCAGAACAGACCTCGCCCTTCCACATTTTGTTTACTTGCTCTGCTGTCCCTATTTATTGTTTCCAATTGATTTTCCACTTCTCTAGTGAGCACCATGTTCGCAGCAAAGCTGGGAAATTCAGTTTATATGTGCGTTACTGCCTTGCCAGTTTTTCTATCAGGAGTTATTGAATACAAATAAGGTGGATGGCAGGATGGAGAGGATACAGTAGGCAAGTTGAATGCAGAGAATGTGGATTTGGAGGGAATAAGCGGGAAGGGTGCTGCTGCTCTCCTTCAGCCCATTCCTACAGCGTGAAGGAGACAGGAAGAGCTAACAATCTGCCCTGGGACCTCTGCAGGGGTTGGTATGCAAGAAACAGTCACACCAGAGTTCTCTTTGAAACATTAAAAAATGAAAAAACTGACATGAGCTATATCATTACGCTGGTTTAACGCTTACCTGAAACTTACACTCTGTTACCATTTCCTAAAACTAACCTCTATGGTATCTTAGCTACCACCTATTAGAAAACCCTGAGAGGAAATCTTAGGAAGAATTGAGTTTTCATTTTTCTTCCTTTTCATTTCTTTCCTTGCAAATAAAATGAGCATTAAAGCCTCTAGGACAAAATCAGTACTACTCATATCCTGTTTAGGTAAGCTAAATGACATACATGTTTATCCAGAAACCAAAAGTTCCTTTCACTTTTTTTTTTTTCCACACCAGAGTTTCAAAGGATACCAGGATATTTCCCAAAGAGTTGAGAATTTGCCACGTAGGTGCATACTCCCAGAGGTACGTGACAAATGGGGTTGTCTTGTTAATGAACAAAAGGGTTAAAAAATTTTTAAATTCTTTGAAAAATGATCAGATCCATGATAAAATATCCAGAAAAGATCTTTAAAAACATTGTCACAAGTATGGAAACTAGACAAAACATTTGACAAGAAAAAAGACAACTTGAGCTATAACACATACAAAACTCGCAGCTGCCACAATATTCCCAGACAGCATGAGATAACAGGATTCCATTCTTGTGATGTGAGGGAGTTAATACGTATAAAAGAAAACAATGGCTTATGCTTAGTGAAGGCACAACATGAAAATTTACACATCATTTCATACTTGACAGGAAGATGACATGGATCAGGCTTAATCCACTGTGATCCAACTATAACATATATGGTACTGGACTCTGTGGGGCTGTGAAGTAAAAGGCATCCTCTCATGGGCATGCCTATGGTTAAACTCGCAAAATAATAAGCCAGAAACTGAGAAATGGAAAATAGACACCATCTCTTCTCCAAGACAATATAAAAAGTTCTAGGCCATGTGGAATAGCAGAAAAAAAAATTAAAATATAAAGGAAGGCATACGCATTAGAAACAAAAAGCAAAGAAATAAACTTTACAAGAGTTATAATCAGATTAAGTGTATGTTATCTTGCAGGAAGTGATAATATTGGTTTCTCAGGTATGGCAAAGTAGAGTGACAGGATATCAGAGAAGATGCAATCACAAAGCAGAGAGCTTGGTTTCATTCACTTGGAAAAAATACACTGAGTGCTTCCTGTGAATATATCACCATGCTGTATGTGAAACACTCTTTTAAAAGTTAAAAGATGTGATTCTGTGACCTATTCTAGGGTTTGCATTTTTACATGCATGATCAGATAGTTGTGAAGTGTGAATCCAATGGTATTTTATTATTATTATTATTATTATTATTATTATTATTATTTTAGAGAGAGTGTGAGTGGGGGGAGAGGGACAGAGGGAGAGGGAGAAAGAGAGAGAGAATTTCAAGCAGTTTCCATACACAGTACAGAGTCCAATGAGGGGCTCGATCCCATGACCCTGGAATCATGACCTGAGCCAAAATCAAGAGTCAGATGCTCAACCGACTGAACCACCCAGGCGCCCCTCCAATGGTATTGTTAAAACTATTTTTAGTTTTAATCCTTCTTAGAAGGTATAGAAATTTAAAATGGTTATGTGAAACAATGGCTGAACTAATCTGGGCTAAAAGTGATATATGGAAGAAAAAATATAGTGTTGTTTGTGTACACACGTGTGAGTATATGTGCATGAACATACGTGTGTATGTGTTGAGGGGCAGCCTCCAGTTTAACTGAGTGTATTAGAGAAATTCAGGAGACCATCTCTTGTCTTCCTGCTTCAGCACCTCATTAAGCCACTCTTCAGCTTTCAGATTCCTAAGTTATTTGGCCACTTTTAGGTGAGAGGAGTCTTTTACCAAATGTCTTATTTAAGTTCCCTGAAATGTAGGCTTATTGATGAACTTCACAAATCACTTGCTTTTGTTAATAATTTCAAAGGTAACTGATGGTTACTGGAAGGGATGCGGATGGGGGGGCATGGGTTAAGCAGGTGATGGCATTAAGAGAGCACTTGTAGTGATGAGCACTGGGTATTGTACGTAAGTGATGAATCACTGAAGTCTACACTGGAAACTAATATTTCACTGTATGTTAACTAGCTGGAACTAAAATAAAAACTTGGAGGAAAAAATTTCAAAGGACAATGGCTTTGGTAACTAGCAATGTTTCAGTCTAAGGCATAATGAATCATTATACTTAAAAAGTTGAACATCACATTCACTGTTGATATCACAATGGTATGGCAGGTAATCATATAAAGTTTTTTATGTGTAATAAGCTTGATCCCATATAAAATGTTATTTAAGTGATTGCTTTATATCTAGTTTTCTAAATAATTATGCAGAATCAAAGAAGCCAGACAAAAAGGAGTACATGCTGAATGGTTACATTTATATACAATTCTAGACAATGCAAAGTAATGTGTGACAGAAAGTGGATCAGTGGCTGCCTGAGGAGAGGGCAGAGAAGGGGGCGTGGGGAGCATTGCCAAGGTACACAAAGAAACTTTTAGGGGTGATGGAAATATTTGTTATCTTCATTGGGATGATGGTTTCACAGATGTATAGATAGGTTATAACTTCAAAATTGTATATTTTGAATAAATGTAGTTTATTGTATATCAATTATACCTCAATAAAGCTTTGTTAAAAAAATCTAATCTTAATTATCTTTTTTAAATGTTTATCTAGTTTTGAGAGAGAGACAGAGTGCAAGTGGGGGAGGGGAAGAGGGAGAGAGAGACACAGAATCCGAAGCAGGCTCCAGGCTCTGAGCTGTCAGCACAGAGCCCTAACTCACAAAACATGAGATCATGACCTGAGCCACAGTCAGATACTTAACTGACTGAGCCACCCAGGCTCCCCAAAGATCAAATCTTGACTGTCAAGTTATTTCTGCACAAATGAACTATGAAAATATAACTATATATACACATATCTGTGGATAAAGATGAAACATAGAGATAAGAAAATAGAACCACCGACATATGATTGTCAGGATAGTCTTTCTTTTCATGCTGTATATGGAGTTCATGTCTCCAGTGACTTATCACTTTCAACTTTTCCAGAAACACCCAACAATTTGCTTTCATCACCAAAGAACTAGTAATGTTCCAAGTCATCAGGTCTCTCAAGAAGCTAATGCTACAAAATTATCTCATAGGATTGCAGTTGCATAAATCAGGGAGCAGATTTAGTAGTTTTTATTGATAATGGGGAAGGCAAATGAAAGCAATGATGCAAGGACAGGAATGACAGTTTATTTTACCATTAATATCTAAAAGAAGGAAAAAGGCTGTTGAAAGGTAGGAGTTGGTGTTCAGAACACCCCTGTCATCCATTGTGTACTGCGGCCAAAGTGGTATTTCAAAACTGTGTATCTGATCATTATCGTCCCTGCTTAAAAATTCTGTAGTGGTAGTTTCCTCCTGGTCACTGCTTTTAGGAGGAGTCCTTAGCATGGTTTACCAAGTGCTCTAGGATTTGACCCTTGCCCACTTTTTCAGCCTCAGTTCATCTCTCTGTCTCCTACTGAATCCACAGTCATTCTGAAAGCCTGTTAAAACCTTCAAAGCCTTTACATGCTGTAATACAGTTTCGATTCTCCAGGAAGCAGACTCCTGTGGAGTTTAGTGTTCAGGATGTTTATTAGGGAGTGCCCTTGAAATCAACACCCATGGAAGGGAGGGGGCGGAAGCAAGAGTGGGAAGAGGGAGAAAGCAAGCTGTGATGCAAACCCCACAGCCTCAGGCACCCATGTGAGGTGCTGTGCAACTGATATGGCCCATCAGAGTGCCCTGGGTGTATGTGACCTAGGGCGAGGCATCTCTCTGCAGCTGAGGCAATGCCCAAAGGGGCTGCCAACACTGCTGATGCTGGGGGCAGCAAATCCTTCCTTAAAGGAGGATCCGTGTAGGGCATTTGCAGCTCACCTCTCCTTGGAATCTACCTTGCATGAAGCTCTCTTCTCCAGTTCACCTTGGTAACTTCTGCTGGTCCCTCAGATCTCAGCGCGAGAGAGAACTTCTTCAGAGAGCACTTCCTTAATGCCCAAACCAGCTCAAACTTCCCACGTTTCTTTAGTAGCATCCTTGACATAATTCTTATCATACTTAATGGTGATTAGTGGATGATAACTCCCTGAGGACAGAGATAACTTCCATAGTAGTCACCTCTGATCCTTAATGCCTGCCAAGTGTTGGCATATGGTACACACTCAGTAATTACTAACTGAGTCAGTGAAGGAACCCGAGGCCTAAAGGGCACTGCAAGGAGCAAACACATTGTGCTTGCCAGCACATCTAATATACTGATTTGTTGTGGCATGATGCTGAGACAGAGACTTCCATCAGGCTCTGTCGTCAGATTGCCTACCCCATCACATTCTAGCTGTGTGACCAGGGGAAGGTTAATTCATCTGTATACACATCCACTCCTTTACCTGTAATAATAATAATAATAATAATAATAACAACAACAACAACAACAACAATAGCAACTAAAGTATTTTCTCCCTATGGCTGTTGGGAGAGTTCAATGAAACCATCTCTGATGTTAAGGGTTTATCATAGCTCCTGGAATGTAGAAAGGGGTCAGTAAAAGTCAGCTATAATCGCCATCTATAAGTTCTTAATATACCTTAAAAAAGAGAAAAATATTAGGAAAAGTTTATATTTTTGCTATTAAAATCCATGACAATAGTGGAAAAATTAGAACTTTGTTGATTTCCCTACACTTACTTTATGGTTTAAGCTTAGTTTTTATCTAGTTTTATCTGTAGGTGATGGAGAAGAGCATTATTCTCTCATTTACTCAGGGTCTTCTAAGGTTTTGAATAAATACTGATCCTGTCCTCTCCTTGCACAACCTAGGCGCCTAATTCAATATACTGATCATCTTGTACCTTACAAATGGTGGTGGTGGTAGGGGATGTGCACGTGTGTGTGTATGTGTGTGTGTGAGAAACATGTTTTTGCTTATTCTGAAATGTCTTTTCCTACCTTAGGAGATTTCTACTTCAGCATGAATTGACTCCTCAGCTCAAAAAAACACCTGCTGAATGAAGTCTTCCCTGACTTCTCGCATTGCTTCTCCTGCCTTTATAGGAGTAAAAGCTTTTACAGGTAAATAAGCAGCCATAAAACCATTTACACACTCGGACTGTTGCTTTAATTGCCTCTGCATCGCACCTCCCCATTAGACTGTGAGCTTCATGAAAGTAGATCTTCTTCATCTTTTGTATCTGGCATATTCAGATACTCAATATATGTTCGTAGGGTTGATCTGAATTAGAAGAAAAGCACCAAATCTCTTCAGAAAGACACAATGATAAAGAGATTTAGGTAATCTGTGATGTGCTAAAAAAAAACAAACAAACAGTAAAATCTAAGAAGCAAGAAGTCAAAATTTTCTTTTGAATTGAAATATAATGCTCATATAATGAAAAGTGCCTGAAATATTAATGTATTAAACAATGAATAATCACAAAATGAACATATCTGACCACTTACCAGGTTAAGAAATAGAACATTCAGAAGCCCTTCTTGTGCCCCCTGCCAAGCGCCCATCTTTATATATTTTCTTTTATATCAGAAAGCCTATCTCAGCCTTTAGAGGTTAAAATTTCCCTCTAATAAATAATATAAATAATCACCCCATAAGAATATTTATTTATCTACTTACTTACTTATTGAAATTATAGGAAATAAATAACTGTCCTACCCTGCTTTCTTTTTTTTTTTTTTAATGTTTATTTATTTATTTTGAGAGAGAGACAGAGAGTGTGAGTGGAGGAAGGACACAGAGAAACACAGAATCCGAAACAGGCTCCAGGCTTTGAGCTGGCACAGAGCCTAATGCAATGCTAGAACCCATGAACTGTGAGATCATAACCTGAGCCAAAGTCAGAGGCTTAACTGACTGAGCCACCCAGGCGCCCCCCCCCCCCCATCCTGCTTTCTTTATGGGCTGCCATGGCAACAGAATGTCACTTACCTCCATCCTTTCACTGACATGTACTTTCAAATTTTCTCATCTTCTTAAAGAAATACATTTAATAGCCCACTTCTATGCCTTTATGACTCATTTCTGGGGGTCTACTTCCTCCTATGTCTCCTTTAATTATGCGTTCTCTGTCCCCATATTCTTCCTAATTGAAATTCTCTCCCCCAGGGAATTGTGAATCATCTGCTCTCTCTTCTATCTAACCCCTCTACTCTTATATGCTTTTAAAGATCTCCAACAGGACTTGAAGTTTTGTGGAGTACTTAAAATCAGATCCAAACACGAATTCTGTATTTAATTCAGCATGTAAAGATGAAGAGAGAACAATATAGGAAGATGGGTCAATGACGTTGTAGAAAAGATGACAAATTTGAAGAAAATGATTTATCCTCTTCTGACTACCGGGCAAAAGGACATGAAGAAACCAAAACCACTAGCAACCTCAAAGGGGTTAATAGTAAGAGTTGTACTGGGGGTACATATGCCCCAGTGATATAAACAACACTACTACAGAAAGTTGTAAAAGGTACAATTAACTGAAAATGTTATTTATTAGTCAGCTAGAAGAAAGAAAATAAAAGAATAGACTACTTCCTTGGAAATGTCTCATTTCTTTATGTGTCATTGCATGTTGGTTTTATTATTATTATTATTATGCATAACGGTTCTTTCCATTTCTTGTCAACTTTATGTCATTTAAAGAATTGGTACTTGCTGAAATTTGCAATTACAAGATCATGCTAGGAATCAAAATGCTTCTCTTAAATCTTTATGAGATGCTTCTCATTATATCCTTTAAAAACATTAAAAAATTGCTTGTTATGTATGTTTGAGCTAGCCTTATATATTAGAGATAAAAGACTGATCTGGAAATTCAGTGCTAAGGATAGAACTATAGTCATGTGGTGACTACAATTAATAATAATAAATTCTGGGGTCTGACAGCATTCACATAATTTCATAATAGTTTAGTCAAAGTGTCTTCAATAACTTATTCCTCCCATTTGAAAAAAAATATATAAAGGGTGATGCAGTTTCAAAAATCCCATCTACAATAGAAATCCTTAGGGGCACATGGGTGGCTCAGTCGGTTAAGTGTCCAACTATGGCCACTGAGATGATCTCTCAGTTTATGAGTTTGAGCTCCGAGTCCTGCTCTGTGCTGACAGCTCAGAGCCTGGAGCCTGCTTCAGATTCTGTGTGTGTGTCTCTCTCTGCCCGTCCCCCACTCATGTTCTGTCTCTCTTTCTCTCAAAACTAAATAAACATTAAAAACATTAAAACATTAAAAACATTATGTGTCCATTCACATAAGTATATGTTTCCCTGATAGATTTTGAGAACCGTAGAGAAGAAAATGTGTCTTATTCATCCACAGCGCCTAGGATGATGCCTAAAATGTAGGGCTCCAAGCTTCCTAAACTAAAAAATTCAGTGTTAGTTTCAGGATCTCTCCCTCAGTAGCTACTTCCAACAACCACAAAACTTTTTACCAGGGAAGAGAAATATCTTTGCAATTTCATCTTTCTTCACCATCCCTAATTCTATGCTAAAGTGTATGCCCTCAAGGTCGACTGCCTTGGCCTCTTCACTGGTCCTAATGCTTCTCTTCTCTATATTTCCCAATCTATCTTCCTCACTGCTCTAAGAAAACTTTTCAAGTTCACCTATATGCTAAGTACCTTGTCAAGCATTTCAAATACATTATCTCCCTTAACACCCATAATATGCAGCAAATATGTATTACTGTGGTAATTCTACTTATGAAAATTAAGGGAGATTAAGTACTTTATTCTAGCAAATATGGTTGTTAAGTGCTAGAGCTGGTATTCAAGCTTTCCTCTTTCTGACATTAGCTGTCCTCACTCTCTTGCTGGTCATGTTATATTCTTGCTTTAAAAATCTCCACTGAAAAGAGTTTTTACTACTGGATCCACTTATAGAATAAAATATAAACTCCTTGATTTAACATACAAAGAAAAAGAAGTCCTCCCCAATAAAACTGCCCCCACTTTTCAAGCCTCCTATACCTCTCTACCTTTATAGTATATAATAAGCCCCCAACAGGTCTGGACTTCTCACAGTTCCTCAAACTTCCAGGCCCTTCCATAACTCCATGCCTTTGTATGTTTCTGTCTGAGACGATCTTTCTCATCTTTGCCTGGCACATTTAACCTTTAAGACTCAACTTGTGTAAAAATTGCTCAGAGAAGATTTCCTTGACTTTTCGGGCAGCTGTTTGCTCTATCCTATTGATCACATGAATGTAAAAACATTCCACATCACATTACAACCCATTAAACAGACCTTTCTGACTTTCACTGTGAGATCCTTTTTTTTTTAATGTTTATTTATTTTTGAGAGAGTGAGAGCAGGGGAGGGACAGAGGTGAGGAAAACAAAAGATCCGAAGTGGGCTCCAAGCTGACAGCAGTGTGCCAGTGAGCCTGATGTGGGGCTCGAACTCAAGAGCCATGAGATCATGACCTGAGCAGAAGATCAACCTACTGAGCCACCCACGTGCCCATCACTGTGAAATCTTTAAAGCCATAGTCGGGTGTGTTTCTTCAAATTGGTATCCATCTTAGTTCAGGCTGCTATAACAAAACTACCAAAGACTGGGTGGTATTAACAATAGAAATTTATTTCTCACATTTCTGGAGGCTAGGATGTCCAAGATCAATGTGTCAGACAATTTGGTTGCTGGTCAGAGCCTTCTTGCCGTGTCTTTACATGCCTGAGAGACACTCATCTCTCTTCTGTCTCTTCTTCTAAGGGCACTAATCCCATTGGTGAGGGCGCCACCCTCATGCCTACTTAGCTTCCAAAGACACTACCTCCAGCTACCATCACAACAGGGATTAAGCTTTGACACATGAATCTGAGGGTGGGAGGACATAAATGTTTTGTTTACAACAGTATCTCTAACACATGGTTTAAAATTTTTGTTGAAGAAGGATGAAAGGATTAAACAGTGGTAACAGAAAAACATTTTCCTGACTTTCCTTCTTCCCCCCAGTTAGCAGTTAGAAACAAGCTTGTTGATGGAAGCAATCTGCTTAGCTTTCAGAATGTGATTGCTCGGCCCGCATTTTGTAAAATCATTAAGAAGATAAAGAATTAGCAAAGAATAAAAACGATTCAATCTAAATAAACAATGTAACAATAACCCAGCTAAGCTTTATTGCTCAATTATGACAGAATTGTTCCGCTTTCATGAGCAAACTCATTTAATCCTTATAACAACCCTATTAAGTAGTTAATACTGTTATAAACTGCCTTTGGAAAGTGAGGAAACTGAGGCACTGAAGATTTCCCTGAATCCGGAGCCATGAAGAAAACAGATCAGAGAAAGAGATTTCCAAAAGATTAAACTTTCCCATCTCTGTTCTAATTCTTAGGGGAAAGATTCAAATGAGAAGGACCTATGTACTAATAGCCAGTAAGGCTTTTTAAGACTAAGCTAGGCCATAGGAAAATCTATCATGTTTCTGTAGAATGTAGTTAAGGAAGGCAAGTAAGACTAAAATTATTATAAGAATTAAATTAAAAGAATATAATGTAAACACAGATTTATCAAGGGAGCTTTTACAGATACATATCTAACACTATGGTACAGGTTTCAGGGATACAAAAGAATTGTAAAATACAATTCCTGCCCCGAAGAAAATACACTATTATTGCAGAAGAGGAGACTGTCATACTCAAAATAATTAGATAATAGATGATAAAATATTACATTATGTGGTACGGGCAATAAATGTAATTATAGAATAACAACTGTATGTTAAATAGTCAAGTTATTTATTTTTAAAGGTAATTTTGAAAATTAAACTGGGAATTCTTTTTCTCAAATGTTTCCAGAATCATTCCCTCAGCAGAAGTTTTATAAAATAAAATTGCTACTCCTATAAAAATTAAGCTTAAGAGACAAAGAACAAAACTGAAATACAGTACACAGTTCTAGACTGAATTTTGATTAAAAAAAAAACCAACAAGCTTTGTTTCATGGTATGAGTAAAATGGAATAGCATTAGGAAAACTGCCTCAGGAAGTCAGAACACAATATAAATCAGTCAAACTTTCCATACCTTTCTAGTTGCCGGAAATCTTAAAATATCACTCCATTCTGCCTGTGTGTGCAGCAAAGGCAAAGTTTTTAAGGCATTCAAAATATTTTGTAAGGTAGAGATTATATGTTTTATCAAGTTAAAGTAACAACTTCCATGTTAACCTTATTTATAAATGTCATTTCAAGGAAGGAGAGAGTACATTAGAAAAGACATAGGAAGTCTTACCAAAATGGAATGAAAGAAGAAAGCCACGAGGAAAGGAAATTAACTGAAGTAAAGGGAATAAAAGAAAACAAGATATTTTCTGGCTGTTCAGTATGAAAAGGCTTCAAGCTTACCAAAATGATAATTAGCTACAGAATCAGAACTACATAGATTAAAAAATCAAAGAACTACATGGATTTTCCTGTGTGCTGCTGATGTGAAGGGAAGAGGACTTTAGGGGCTGAAGGACTAGAAGACAGACTGGAAAAACAGAGGCAGCCTTGAGAATATGACAGATGATACTTTGGCCAAAAATATTCTGGAACTTAATTCGTGAACCGAGAAGTTCAGAGTTATTCGGTTTAGTTATCAGGCAGCAAATCGGAATGATTTGCTTAATTAGGCATCTCAAAGGTCAGTGCAACCTTTCAACCTCTTGAGAAACTTTGCTAAAATAATTTAATGTCTTTGAGTAGACGTCTAGGAGTTCATCTTATTTGCCACCTTAATTATTACATATTATTTACATATTATTTTATACTTGGATCTTCATTGTCACTATTTTTAATTTTTGTAGGAATATATATATATTTGTCTCTCTATATTCTGTGTGTTTATCTTCTACATAAAATGTAGCTTATTTCCAGGATGGCTACCATCATTTTTTTTCCTTTTCTGTATCTACTCCCTTGAATCTTGGCTGGTTTTGTGACATCTTTGCCTAAGAGAATACAGTGAAATTGATGCTGCATGACTTCCAACACTAGCTCCCAGGTCTTGAATCCTCTGCTTGAATCTCTTAGAATACTTACTCTTTAAGTTGTCTTGCTGTATGAAGCCAAAGTCAGACATGTACAGTGGCCACATGGAGAAAAGAGAGAAATGCCTTACCAGTCCTCAGCTGTTGTAGAAACCCCAGCCCAGGAGCAAGACATGTGATTTTCAAATAAGCTTTCAAGTGACTCCAGACTCAACTGACCCAACTAAGAAGTGCGAAGTTCTGTCTGTTAATCTCCTGAGGAGTGAAACATAATAAATTATTGTTTTAAGCTACTAATGTTTAACAGAACAATACCATCATACTCTCCTTATTTCACTGGGCCCCAGAATAAATTGCTATATTTTGTTGTAATTTTTAAGGGCCATAAAATAATACAATAAAAGAGACACATACACGAATATACTCCAGAAGTTTATATAATGAAAAATGGTTACATATTCTTTTTCATACATAGACTTTATTTTTAGTCATTTTTAAAAAAAAATGTTTATTTATTTTAAGACAGAGTGAGAGAAGGTGAGCATGAGCAGGAAAGAGGCAGAGAGAGAGAGAGAGAGAGAGAGCAAGAGAGAGAGAGAGAATGAATCCCAACCAGGCTTCTCACTGTTAACACAGAGCCTGACTTGGGGCTCAATCTCATGAACTATGAGACCATAATCTGAGCCAAAATCAAGAGTCAGATGCTTAACTGACTGAGCCACCTAGGTGACCCTAGACTTTCATTTTTGGAGCAGTTTTAGGTTCACAGCAAAATTGAGTGGGAAGTATGGAGCATTCCCATATACCCCCACATATTCACAGAACTCTCCGACTATCAACATCTGTGCCACAGTGGTACATTTGTTATAACGGATGAACCTACACTGTCACATCATTAACATCCAAATCCATAGTTTACATTATTACTCTGGTGTTGTATGATTTATGGGTTTTGACAAATGTATAATGACATGTGTCCACTATTATGGTATCATACATGATAGTTTCACTGCCTTCAAAATCTTCTGTGCTCTGCCTATTTATCCCTGCCTCACCTCTAACCCTAGGCAACCACTGATATTTTTTCTGTCTATAGAGTTTTGCCTTTTCCAGAATGTCATACAGTTGGAATCATACAGTATGTTCTTTTCAAACTGGTTTCTTTCACTTAAAATATGCATTTAGGGTTCTATCATGTTTTCTCATGACTTGATTGTATATTCTTTTTGAAAGAACACTGTCATGTTTTCTTATCCCTCACTCATTCCTTAATTCCTTTTAAATTTAGTTTCTGTTATTACTCCTCTATGGAACTCTGTGCACTTAAAGGTCATGAAAGATTTCCTACTTCCAAAATCCAGCCTTTTCTGCAGCATTGACTGTTGCTTCCCACTCTCTGCTTGAATTCTTGCCTATAGGTTTTATGAAACTGTTCTTTTCCTTCTCTTCAACCTTTCTGTCTTCTTCCTTTCATATAACCATCCCATACAGCCTTCAAGGCTAGGTACTCCCCAAAAGGCTGCTTTGGCCTTGGCCATACCCTCATTACCATCTCAGCATCTCTTTCTCTCACACCCATATTATCTTCCATGTAAAAATATCTAAGAATAATCTTTGATAGTTTCTCTTATTACATTCATCCAATTACCAACACCTGTCAATTCTCCCTCTTTGCTACATCTTGTAACTGTTGCTTCTTTCCATTTCTTCAATCTCTTTCCTAGTTGAGGACCTCATTAACTCCCGTTTAGATAATGGCAATAGACTTATAGCCAATATATCTCTGCCTTATGACTATTTTCTTCTAGCTCATTTTATTCTGTCCTGCTAGATTAATTTTCCAGGACTGTCTTGCTGATTAATGCCTTACTTCAGTGTCATTTGAAGTATAAATGTGTATTTAGGATGATTGTGAAAAACTGTTGTTTTTGGACATAATTATGAGTAACTTGTAACTAGATAAAAACAATTAAATAAATTAACATCTGATGAAAATGTATCAGATGAAATAAAAGGACATCATATTCAATATACTGAGTGTCAGGAAAGGATGAATTAGATGACAGAGATGAATGTTATATCTCTTTGAGCCAACAAATATTTATAAAATTTTGAATTATAATGCAAGTCAGAATAATATATTATATAATAATTATATATTTATAATAGTACTTTGTACTGGTATTCTAACTTTAATACAATTTTTATTATTTTATTCAAGTTAGGCCATGAGTGCTTTATGAAAATGTCCTATTTGGTATTATTCACATCTTGACAAGATGTTTTATGAAGCAAAATTTTATTCCCTCAAAATTTCCTCAAAATATGGAAAAAGCTGCAAACTCATGCATAATATACATAAGTTATCTTTGAGCCCAAATGAAGCAATAATAAAGAAAAGTTGAAACAATTAGAGAAATATCAAATATTCAAAATACACTTACAAATTTTTTGATGTGATAAATTATCACTAAGTTTAATTTGAGTACATGGAGGCTACAAATTTAAATTAAAATCTTGCCAAATTTTTATCCTTTCTATAGTTGATGAAGAATGCTAGAGCTTTTTCCCAAATAGAAGTGCTAGGTCCAAAGTACCTTCTAGAAAACATATCAGTGAAAAACCTCATTTCCTTAATTGTATTTTGTCTTACACAAAAAGGGTAATTGTCATTTTAAAATGTGTTACTTCAGCCTCATGTACATCAGACATTTTGGAAGAAGAACCAACTAGCAATAATTTTTAACAGACAGCATGGTGTGTAAAGGATGAATTCAATCATACTTCTGCTTTACTTGCTTGCTGAGAGATTTCTGGGTCCTGGTCAACTAATAACAGTGAGTTGGACTGAAAGAAAACTAATGGAAAATCAGCAAAAAAAATATCATCTAGTTGTCATCAACACTGAAACAAACACGATCATCTGCTGTCAACTTGGCATCATTGCTTTCCCACTTAGGATCCATGCATTTCAGAGGAAAAACAGAACTATAGTTCCCAGAATCCTCCTCCCCAGTTGGTTCCAGGTCAGAGTCTGCCAGGAACAGGCACTTATGTGACATTGGAAAGGGAAGGAGCAGAAGCTAATATTCAAGCGGGGCAGTGACAGATAGATGTGTGGGCTGACAATAGACAAGAGGTTCACACCAGTTTATGGATGAGTTCCAGCAAATTACCGTCTTTGGTTCCATAGACAATGGAGATGGCCTGTGGTAGCTGTTTGAGCGCTGCAAGCTTATATAGCTGGTAGAGCTTCCTGGAGATTGAGGGAAATAGAAGCTCCCAAGAAAGTTTGGAAAGCCAACTACCTGGGCAATGCAAGCTGAGATTACTGGCAACAGCTTCCCAGATCTTTAATCTCCCAACCTTTGCAATGGTTGTGGAAGTCTCGAATTCCCATATGAAAACTCTTCCTATGGAGTCCACATACAGTAGCTCTTGTTTTTCTATATGAGCTTTATTCAATACAATGTGGAAGTTACTATGTATTGTCCACACTGTTTTGATAGGTTGTTCGAAATTACTATGAATTCAGGTTAAGTGAAAAAAACAAAAAGAAAAAAATTACTATGCATTGTAATAGAGTAATAGAATTATTAACTAAACCCAACAAAACATACTACATATGTGAGACTTTTTTTTTTTATTTGAGAGAGAGAGAGCTTGAGAAAGAGGGGCAGAGTGAGAGAGAGAGAATGTTAAGCTTACCATGGAGCCCAACACTGGGCTTGATCCCACGACCCTGGGATCATGACCTGAGCCAAAATCAAGAGTCAGATGCTCAACCAACTGAGCCACCCAGGTGCCCCACATATGAGGGATTTTTAAACTACCTTGTCCCATACTTACACATGTTTAAACAAGACGGAACATTTAAAAGGGGTGTTTGAACAAAAGAAAGCTTTAAAAACTTTCCATATAAAAATATTAACATAGCAGGCCTTACAAAACTAAATATTGGCTACTATCAGAGAAGTAACTTATCTGCTGGAATCTCCTAATAAAATAACCAAACTGATACGCCTCGAGAATATAAATGTTTCTTGGGTAATATGTGCTAAGTATTCTATTATTTACTGCAGATGTAAATTCTTTAACCTCCTTCATCTGTATTGTAAAGGGCTTTCTGGAAACACTCTAACAATCCATACTTCTACTTGCATTGTTTGAGAATGTCCATTTCGCTATATCCTTGCCTACATTGTGATAATTTTTTCAGCTTTTTAGCTAGTAAGATTTCAATAGCATTTAAAAAAAAAGTTGTTTCTCTTGGGCTTTGAGTTATCTGGCATTTATAATATTAGTCTTATCTACATAAGAAAACACAAATCTAAACACCAGGAAACATGATATTATTCTTGGTTCTGTTGTAGATTTTTCAATCTGGCCAAATATTTGTGTTTTAAGTTAAAAAAATTTTTTAAAAAGAACTGTTTGCCCTATTTTTTTTCCTTTAAGCAACCTCTGTGCTCAACATGGGGCTCAAATTCACAACTCTGAGATCAAGAGTCGCATGCTGTACTAACAGAGCCAGCCAGGGGCCCCAGCCCTAACTCATCTTTCTCAAAGTAGTTAATGTTTAAAAAATAAGAACAGACGAAAGGCGATAAATTTAAATATGTTAAAGTGAAAGGAAATATTCACTGGCTTATTTATATTTGTTGGGACCCACTAGACATCAGGCAGGTGTAAGGAAGTGAGTCCTCACTCTCTGGTGGGGACACAGACTAACACTCAAGTGACAATGCAGCTCCATTAGTCTCTATCCAAAGCACTTGGGACAGAAGTGTTTCAGAACCGACATTCTTTGTGGATTTTTAGAAAAGTAAAAAAAATATATAACATTTAATATGTAACACCCTAGATAGAGCCTAGGGCAGCCTTCCATAAGCATATACGGTAACATTTTTGGTAAAATATAACATAAATAGCTTCATGTAAGTTCAGGTCAGGTTTTGTTGCCAAATAAGGTTTTGGCACTAATCATAAAATAAACTTTTGGTTTTCAGAACTGCAGATAAAGACTGTGGACTTGGAAAATGGCATCATATGTCCTAGGATAGAGGTAAAAATAGAGTATTATGGGAATGTATAGGTATGGTAGCCAACCCAGGCTGGCAGGGGGCAGATGTGTTGGTGGAGAGAATTTATTTATTTATTTTTTAAATTTCCCGTTGTTTATTGCAAATATATAAAAATGCAATCATTTTTTCTTTTGTTCAATCCTCTGTAACTTTTTTTGTAGATTTCATATGCTTTTTTAAAAATTTACATTATTGCATATAGTGCAATAATGATTTCAGGAGCAGATTCCAGTGATTCATCCCCTACATATAACACCCAGTGCTCATTCCAACAAGTGTCTTTCTTGATGCCCCTTGCCCATTTAGCCCATCCCCCGACCCTCAACCCTTTCCAGCAACCCTCAGTTTGTTCTCTATATTTAAGAGTCTCTTATGGTTTGTCCTCCTCCCTGTTTTTACATTATTTTTGTTTCCCTTCCCTTATGTTCATCTGTTTTGTATATTTAATTCCACTTATGAGTGAAATCATATGATATTTGTCTCTAATTTCACTTAGTATAAAACTCTCTAGTTCTATCCACATTGTTGCAAATGGCATGATTTCATTCTTTTTGATTGCCAAGTAATACTCCATTGTATATAGATACCACATCTTCTTTATCCATTCATCCATCGATGGGCATTTGGGCTCTTTCCATACTTTAGCTATTGTCGATAGTGCTGCTATAAACATAGGGGTGCAAGTGCCTTTTTGGAACAGCACACCTGTATCCCTTGGATAAAAACCTAGCAGTGCAATTATTGGGTTGTAGAGTAGTTCTATTTTTAACTTTTTGAGGAACCTCCTACTGTTTTCCAGAGTGGCTACAGCAGTTTACATTCCCACCAGCAGAGCAAAAGAGATCTCTTTCTTCACATCCTCACCAATATCTGTTGTTGCCTGAATTGTTAATTTTAGCCATTCTGACTGGTGTGAGGTGGTATCACATTGTAGTTTTAATTTGTATTTCACTGATGATGAATGATCTTGAGCATTTTTTCACGTGTCTGTTAGTCATCTGGATGTCTTCTTCGGAAAAGTGTCTATTCATGTCTTTGGGCTATTTTTTTACTGGATTATTTGTTTTTTGGGGGTGTTGAGTTTGGTAAATTCTTTATAGATTTTCGATACTAACCCTTTATCTGATATGTCATTTGCAAATATCTTTGATGGAGAGAATTTATAAATTGGCTCATAAGTGCCAATGAAATAAAATTTTTTTATTATATTATTGTTACAGAGAGAGCTGTGAGAGGTTGGGGAAAAGATAATAATCTCGTGATGAACTTTGAGAGACTGCTGTTGAGCTTTCTCACTTGACTGCTGGGTTACAAACTGTCAGAGACTTCCTATTGTTGTGTTACAAAGTTAACAATGAAAACATTATTTTCTGGTCTATTAAATTCCCCTACTGATAGAATGAAAAATATTGCAAACAACACATTTATAAATAGCAATGTCTTCATTTAAACACTCAACTATTTCTTGCATGTCCATGCCATAGTTCTAAGTTTTTATACTTTCTTACTGTTCAGTTGGTCACTGGCCCCAGCCAGGCTCTCTCCTACCCAACCATACAGGTGACTATCTCATTCGCTCCATGCCTAAAACCTTCAAGAGCTCCTTGTTGGAAAGAAAATGCTCTCCCTCTCTCTCACATATATGATATACTATATAGACCAACAGTGCGATAGCATCTTATACACAAACTTGGGTAAAAGAACAAATACAAGGAAACTTTATCAGGATTGCAAACCAGATGGTAAAAGGGCACGAAGGGCAAGCAGGATGAAGACCCAAGCTTGGGAGGGATGTATGAAGCAACATGCGCCAGGCCAGGCGAGAGCTTATGCTAAACATGTTACTTGGAACTGAAGTGTATGGGAAGCAGATCCAGAACTAGAATCCTTTTAACATGAGCCTAGAATATCTCAACGTGTGAAATATTTGTATGTGAAGAGTCATTTCTAAAGTTTGTTTTCTTTAGTGTTTTTAACATTCCTTTTTTTCTAGTCTAATCTGGATAAATTTTTGGCGCTATTTTTCAAGGTGGGTTTTACTAAATGATGCAAATCAAGGACCTGATCAAGAGTTAGTTATACATTAATCAATCAAAAATATCCACTGAGCATATATTCAGATTGACCAGCACATAAGAAAAATTTTGAGGACAGCTGTTAGAAAAGAAAATCAGGAAAATCTGAACAGTATGGTTTTACTTTCTTGTCTACTGAGCTTATTGGATGTAAAAAGTGTGTTTTAAAAATCACATAAAGCTATAAAAGTTTAATAGATGTGCCTTTAAAATACTTAAAAGATTTAGGGCATTCTGTGGATGCTTCATTGCAATGTATTTACAAATACAAAATTCAGAACAAAAGTTATTGATTTTTCCTGGTTGGGACAAAGTTAGGGCACTGAATAGGAAAACTTCAAAGATGGTCATTTGAATTATGACTATGTAAACTAGAGGAGCTTGGCCAAACATAAAAAATGCAAAGTCTGTTTCATTTCTTGTTTCTCACCTCAAACTCTAATCTGAATGCAAGGACAGAAGGAAAGCATGTAAGGCCCCTTTCTCATTTTGTTTACTTACACACTAAAAGATGATGAACCCTGATTCCATTAGAGCCTCTTTATTGCTTCCCATCTTTTAGGTAAAATGTTCACTTAATTGGGAATTTATTTCAGTGACAATTTTTAAAAAAATATGTTTCAAATGGAACCTAATTTTCCTAAGGTAAGGTTGGTATAAAGCCTTAATTGTGAGTATATGGGCTGTGGGGGGTGGTTGTAAAAGGGGGGATTGAATTCCTTCTTTGTGCAAACATGGGATTGCACTCCCTGAAATAACCTTGTATTTCAACACTGCAATAGCCCTGCGAGATAGGTGTTAAAGATTAGGAAAATAAGGTTCAGAGGTGGAACCTCTTCTAAGATCCAATTCATAGGAGGCCCAGTCAAAACCAGACCCAGATTCTTGACTCTCTGCACAGTAGGCTTTCATACAATATATGGCAGAAAATACATTTTCTAAAATGTATTCCCTTAAACAAACACTTATGAAGTAGTGACTTAGTCTCTTTATAGAAGTACCTGCTGAGTGCCAGGCACTGTGCAGGGATACAGGAGTGCTCAAGTCAGGAAACAATCCCAGACGTTATGGACTACATTTATGTGGAGAAGAGAGAAATAAATAAAAGAAATAAGTAAAATATGTAAGATATCAGATGGTGGAAGTACTATGAAGAAGACTAAAGCAAGAAGGGATCAAATGTACAAAGCAAAGGGAGACTGTAAATTTAAATATGTTGGTCAGAATAACCTCCCCGACAAAGCGCATTTGAACAAAAACTTGAAGGAGAGGAGAGACTGATATATGGATAACCATGGGAGACCATCCTGGGGAGGGAAACAGGTGCAAAAATCCTGCTGTGAGTGAGTCTAGCCTGCTCAAGGAAAAGCAAGAAGGGCAGTGTGGCTCTAGCAAAGTGGGCAATGCAGAGGGTACAGGAGATTAGGCCAGATTGTGCCAGCCCTGGATTTTACTCTATGTGAGCTTGGAAGCCATGGGAGAGGTTTTTTTAAATTAATTAATTTATTTATTGAGAGAGAGAGAAAGAGAGAGGGAGAACCAGCAGGGGAGACGCAGAGAGACTAAGGGGGACAGAGGATCCAAAGCAGGCTCTGTGAGGACAGCAAAGAGCCCAATGTGGGGCTGGAACTCACTCACAGTGAGATCATGACCTGAGCCCAAGTTGGATGTTCAACCGACAAACCCACCCAGATGTCCCAGCCACCGGAGAGTTTTGAGGAGAGTGACAGGATGTGGATTATATTATAGTTGAATCATGTTGGCTGCTCTTTGAGAATAGTCTGGAGGTGCAATGGTGGAAGCAAGAAGACTGGTTAGGAACTTCCAACAATAATCAAAGTGAATGTTAGGGAGGCCAGAGAGACCAAGGAGACAATCTTGATAAGTTAGTAATTCTGGATAGATTTTGAAGGTGGGGGTCAATAGGATTTCTCAATGGTTTGCATGTGGGTGTGAGAAAAGAGAAGAGGAGTCAAGGATGACTGCAAAACTTTTAGGTGAGCACCTACCTCATGAAGCTGTCATTCACTGAAATGGGGAAGGCTGTGAGAGCAGCAGATTTGTAGAAAGACCAGGGCATTCGCTTTTAGACATGCTGGGTTTGAGATGGCATTTAAGATGGCCAGGTACAGGTCAAGCAGGCAGTTGGATATACAAGTCTGGTGTTTAGGAGTGAGGTCAAGATTGGACATATTTGGAAGGTCAGTAGTGTATACATGTTTTTCAATCTCTAAGTCTGAATGAGGTCACCAGGGGAGTGATTATGGACAGAGGAGGGGCCAGGGGACTGAGCCCTGAGCAGAGGAGTCAGTGGAATGCAAGAGGAACTCTTTCAAATGCTGCTGTTTGCTCAACTCAGATGAGGATTGAAAACTGGTCCCTGTGCACAGCGATGTGAATGTCATTGGTGAGCTGAGCAAGTGCAGTGTCAGTGGAACAGTAGTTTGCTGGAAGGGAGTGGGTTCAAGGACAAGGGAAGGGGAGTAGTAGGAGACAGCAAGTACTGTCAGTTTCTATGTAATTGTCATATTTTCATGTGGCTGTTGACTATAAAAAGAGTTTTAGGGGGCATCTCAAGGGCTTAGTTGATTGAGCATACAACTTTGGCTCAGGGAATGATCTCACGGTCTGTGGACTCGAGCTCTGAGTTGGGCTTTCTGTTAGCACAGAGCCCGTTTCGGATCCTCTGTCCACCCTATCCCTCAGCCCCTTCCTGGCTTGGACTCTCTCTAAACAAACAAACAAACAAACAAACAAACAGTTTTACTAATTATAACAAGAACTGAATTGTTATTGAATGCCCCTTGTATTATAGACCCTGTGCTATGTACTTTATACATCAAAAAAAATTATTCCTTCCAACAAAATGTAGTTCACAAATAAGAAAAGTGATATTACAGATGTTAACTTTCCCAAGGTCACATGTATGGTAAGGGGCACAGTTGAAATTTGAATTTAGGTTTGTTTGCCTCTAAGCCTTCATCCTTAACCACTGTACAACATGGCCTTTAACATAAAGGCCATTTTGTTGCATTATGTAGCCAATTAAATATTAAATAGCCACTTTCCTAGGGTTAAAAACTAGCTTGTAAATGTTAAAAAACAAAATTTAACTGAATAAATTTTAAAGATCTTATTTTCTTCAACAATTCATGATTGAGGTGGCAAACCATCCAGCAAATAAAAAAGAACTCTGAGGAGGTAGACAAAACAGAAGATTTTTATAGGCAGAAGGAGGCAGGATAAGAAACTTTCTAGCAAAGAGTGGACTGTTTTAGGCAAAGTCACCTTCCTTGGGGAAGTCAGGGGTCTATTAGATAGATTACCTCATTAGTGCTGACTAGGTCATTCCAGATTGACTGGCCTAAGATTCCACTCTTGGGAGAGATTGAAGCTGTCATTAAGAATGGTATTAAGTCTTGGTTTGGTGGCATGGGCTTAACACAAGTGACTCCATTTTGGACCTATTGTGTATTTTTTAACAGAGGAAGGAATGCAGAAAAGTAAACAAATGTCTTCCTCCTCGTTGATCAAGAAGTTTATTTTTAATTTTTTTATTTTAGAAAGAGAGAAAGAGAGCATGAGCAGGTGAGAGGGGCAAAGGGAAAAAGAGGGAGAGAGAGAGAATCCCAAGCAGGCTTCACGCTAAGCACAGAGCCTGACACAGGGCTCAATCCCATGACCCTGGCTAGGATCATGACCTGAGCCAAACTCAAGAGTGACAGGCTCAACCACGGAACCACCCAGGCACCCCTGGTCAAACTATTCTTAATCTCTGGCAGATATAAGAGGCATAACTGAACAGGGCTCATCATTTCAGCTGTCAGCCAACTCACAGCAAGTCACCATCCATGAAACCCTTTTCAATACAAAATGGCTTGATGAACCAATTTTAGCAATATTGCTAAATCAAAGAACTTGGAAAGAAATCCAGCCCTATGAGCATTAATGAAAAAGGAGGACTGACATATGTCTATAAACCCAGTAAAGCACATACAAGGAAAGAGAATAGGTTTTTTCCTTATCTGTTCATCTATTTGCATGATGTAAAGCAGTGGTACTTACTTACCCCTCAGCAGAGAAGGGTTTTGGAAGAGACAAATTTCACAATACCCTATAGGCCCACTCCCTTTCCACACCCTCCATTTAATTTTGACTAATATTTTAATTTACCCTTAGAATCAGCTGTTGAACACTCTGTCTTGGGCTCAGTGGGATAAGACAAAAGTAACATCAAACAGAACTGTTATGAACCACCATGTGGCTCTCAAGATAAACACCTGAGTGTTATGTCTCTGTTCTGAAAGCCTGAGCTTTATAATTCTGTTACACCTGGGTCCAATACTTAGGGAAGAAAGTATTGAAATATCAAATAGACCTTTGTTAGAAACTTCTGAAAATAGGGGCGCCTGGGTAGCTCAGTCAGTTAAGCATCTGACTTCAACTCAGGTCATGATCTCATGGCTTGTGAGCTCAAGCCCCACATCAGGCTCTGTGCTGACAATTCAGAGCCTGGAGTCTGCTTTGGGTTCTATGTCCCTCTCTCTTGTTCTGCCCCTCTCATGCTCTGTCTGACTCTCTCTCTTTCTCTCTCAAGAATAAATAACGGTTACAAAAAATTAAAAGAAACTTCTAAAAATAGCATCATTATTTTTTGTGTGTGGTGCAAGGGAACAGAAACACTGCAATTCAATATTATAATCACATATTAAGGGAAGAAAACTAGAAGAGCCAAGTAATAATAAATAGTAACAAATAGGGGCTCCTAGGTGACTCAGTTGGTTAAGCACCGGACTCTTGACTTCGGCTTAGGTCAGGATCTCAAGGTTTGTGGGACCGAACTCCCTGTCGGATTCTGCACTGACAGTGTGGAGCCTGCTTGGGATTTTCTCTCTCTTTATCTCTCTCTCTGCCCCTCTCCCATACCTATGCCCTCTCCCCTCTCTCCAAATAAATAAATAAACATTTTAAAAAATAGCAACAAGTACTAAGGTGATCTTACAAATTAGGGAATTATGTAAAATCATTTGGGAAGTTTTTAAGAGTTTACAAACATGAGCTAGTGTTACCAGGTAAACAAAACCAAGGGATATCATGGCTACAGCCTAGAGTCTATTGACCAGGCACTTATTTTTAGTTTTATGTAAATAAAGACTTAATAGTGAAAATATTTGCATTTGTAAAGCACTTCTCATTCTTTTAAAAAAGCTATATATGTACAAGGAAAGAAATTACAATATTATAACATTGTAAACTATGCAAAGGATTTCTGACTGGTAGGCCCTCAATTCTTTTCCTCAAAGACAACCACAGTTTCTAGTTTCTTATCGATCCTTCCATATATACATATCTATTCATATTTCTTACCTATATCTCTGGAATAAAAATAGTTGGTTCTCACCTGATAGTCTTCATTTACTTTTTCACATTTTGTAGATTTTGGTATCGTAATCATACTCTATTCTGAAAAATAAATAGCATTAGTTTTTTCTCTGAAAACATTCAAGCAATTCATAACTATGTAAATATTTAAGTTGCAGTTTTATCTTCAAAAGTTGACTTTACAATTTACCAAGGCAATATGCTTGACACTCTTAGAGGTCAAAACTTTAAGATCAGTGTTTGCCCAGACAAAATCCTTCAATGTTTGCCGCTCAGGGTTCCTTCACTCACTGCACTCAGTAGGTAGTCAAAACCCGGTGAGAGAGCAGTGCTGATTAATTTAACACTGGGCTTTTGATGGAGCCTGCTTTCCTGAACAGACCTCACGGAAGTTGTGTTAGGTGACTTGTCTTTGATTCCTGAATCTTGTAGTCCTTACATATTTTGTGAATCCAGTAAACATTTCAATATAAAACTGAAATACACAAGCTGGAGGAGGAGAAGAAAAATGAAGTTCCTAGATCCTTTGAATATGAAGCTTCAATTCGGGGCACAGAAATGTACTGCATTATGTTTACCATTTCATTTCTTCCTGGGGCACCATGAGTGTGTTTCCCTGACTTACCTGGAAGCTCCAGCCTGGACAGATCTGGCCAGGGGTTTTTCAAACTCCTTTGGTGGCTGGAAAACACTTCGATGACTCAGGACCTTCCTTCTGGCTACTGGTCAGTAGTCTTCCAAAACATGTTTATGTTTTAACAGTAATCTGGTAGTTTTTGAGGTCTTTGGAAAGAATAAAATGCAACCTATTAGAGACGTAGGGGAAGAATCTTTGAGAAATAAAGATTCACCAAATTTATATTATCATTTTTATAATTTAATGGGAGAAAGGACAAAACACAACTATTACGGACAGTTAAAATAACAGATTACACCTACACATAGCTGATGTATTTCAGGAAAAGTGTGTGCAGAGCCCTCTGACATAGGACTTCCTCTTACTCCAATGTCCCGCTACCCCCCTTCCTAAAACAAGAAGCCCATTGACCTCATTTATTTCTGAAATGGCTATTTTTTTAAATGAAACTTTCTCACTGAAAACTTTTTGCTATGGCTACAAAATGAAAATGCAACCATCACTGTACAAAAAATTTTTTTCCAAATATTCATATGGGTTGTTTGGGACCAGGAAGATAAAACAATAGCCAATTGCATTTTTCCCTTTTCACCTAATTGTTTTTGGTCGTGGAAAGACATAGGCAAAGCTTGGCTGAATACCAATCATTCATTCTCTATGGCTTCTCTTAAGGTTTCCCCTGCAGAGTGTGCTGGAATAAAGAAGTTCAAACTGACATTAGAAATAATGCCACTAATGACAGTATTTTAACTGGAGAAAAGGATTTCTTGGATTCTGTAAAGCTGGAGAAAAAGAACTGAAAAATGGGATGAAATGGAGTTTGTCAGATACATAGGATACAGGATGAAAAAGATCATGAATTCCAATATAAAATAAGAATATGTTAGGTAGGGCACTTCTTAGGATGAGCACTGGGTGTTATGTGTGAGTGATCGATCACTATATTCTACTCCTGAAATTATTATTACAGTTTATGTTAAGTAACTTGGGTTTAAATTTAAAAATAAATTAAAAGGGATTCCTGGGTGGCTCAGTCAGTTAAGCATCTGACTTCGGCTCAGGTCATGATCTCGTGGTTTGTGGGTGCCAGCCCCATATCGGGCTCTGTGCTGACAGCTCGGAGCCTGGAGCCTGCTTTGGATTCTGTGTCTCCCTCTCTCTCTGCCCTTCCCCTGTGCCCTGTTTATGCTCTGTCTCTGTCTCTCTTAAAAATGAATAAACATTTAAAATTTTTTTAAAAATTAAAAAAGTAAAAATAAATTAAAAATAAAAATAAGCTTTTAAGTTAGATACAGCAATACTTAGCTAATCCCAAATAATCTAATTTCAAAATATTATTTATATTCAACTGTTTCTTATTCAAAAGTTATATTAAAAGTCAATGGATTTCTAAGGGCGCCTAGGTGGCTCAGTCGGTTGAGTGTCCCAATTCAGCTCAGGTCATGATCTCACAGCTCATGAGTTTGAGCCCCACATTGGGCTCTCTGCTGTCAGTGAAGAGCCCACTTCAGATCCCCACATTGTCTCTTTCTCTCTGTCTCAAAAAATAAGTAAACATTAAAAAATAAAACAAAACAAGAATATGAAGCTACTTAAATTAAGTGAAAAGAAGGAAAAAAAGATGCAGTCATACCTGATGCTACTTCTTGATGCTTATATAAATCCAATCCTGGACTTAAATATGCTGCAGAAATAAATAACGGGTTGACTTCTACTTTGCTCTACACCGAAGACAGTGTACAATGTACAATGTAGGGGAAAAGCTCCTAATTCCTGTTTCCTTTCTTTTCTAGAGTACAGCTTGTTGCTTTTCACTTCTCAGGAGAAAAAAACTAAAACTACCAGATTTGTGAGGGCTGCTCTCCCCTCACCTCATCCCTAGACCCGGTTTAAGCTTCAGTCCTCATCCCTGCAAAGAGTACAGCATTTCAATTCACTTCCAAGCACAGGATTGGTGCTGATGAAAATGGGACCAAAATAAAAAAAAGAGAGATTAGTTATGCTGTGACATGTCCA
Organism: Cryptoprocta ferox; assembly: GCA_028646485.1. Taxonomy (NCBI): domain Eukaryota; kingdom Metazoa; phylum Chordata; class Mammalia; order Carnivora; family Eupleridae; genus Cryptoprocta; species Cryptoprocta ferox. The sequence continues at coordinate 19,310,915 of CM053570.1, forward strand.
TTCCAAGTACTGCAAGAACCCTGAACCAACCAGCCAGTGCCTACTGAAGTTGCCTGCTGCTATTCACAGGAAATTGTACAAAGTACAGTACTGGAACAGAGGGGAATGGGGTATGTGTCATCAACTTTGACGATGGGGAAAAAAATTCTTTGTAAAATAAAGTAAGGACTCTCCAAAGCAAGTAGAGATTCGGACATTCAAATATATATGCACTGCCCACACCCACACAAACTGGGCGAATAAAAAAGAACTCCTTAAAACCTAATTAAAAAACAGTGTGCCAATTAAGGGCTGTACTCTCCTACAAGACACAAGCTTGTCTCCTACAAGACAAGCTATATGCCCTGCCCATGACAGTGAAGACAATTGTCTTGAAGATCCGGTCACTAAACGCTCAAAAAAAAAAAAAAAAATCTGAGGATAATTACATCAGCATATGGACCCTGGAAAATTTCTTCTACCGTAATACGTTCAGATGGACATTTCCTGTTTCACGTTTCTAGTACACGTTGTCTTTTAGACAATAACACTGTGAAACAATAGTTTGGCATGAGTTCAATGCATACTAAGAAATGCCCTGACCCTTGAAGGCTGGGATGAGTCAGCCTTAAATGGCAAAGAGAATAAAATTCGAGAAGCCGACACATCTCTGACTTCAATCTTGCAAGTTTCTTTACCAGTAACGAGTTCTTATGTTTAACATTTACATTTATACAGACAGCGTTTAGACTTGTGTCTGCATAATCTGGCTTTAAAAAAAATTGTTTGTAAGGCAAAACTGCAATACAGAAAAAGGATATGTTGGCAATTCCTCTCAAACTGTTAACAAGGACTAGCCTTTGCTTTCACTGTTCAACCTCCTGCCCCTCTTCTGAGTAGTCAGTCCAGGTTACTCACCAAACCTTGCAACCGCCTGGGAATCCTTACCCTTTTGATGGGCCTTACTACTAATTTGAACACCATGAGGCAGAGACAGCCAGTACTGGGCCCCTCTGAAACTTGGTAGTTCACACATGCATCTTCTCTGATGTCCGACTGGGACCCTCAGCACATATTGGCATCAAAGCAACCTATGCCAATTTAACAACATTTGGGCCAGTCGTTTCCAATGACATCTCTCATCTCTAATGTTCTGCTGCTCGGTTAAGAAAATAGATGAAGAGGGCATTCTGAAATCACGCAGATCCTACAGAGGGGTTAACAGTGGGACCAGCGTTAGGAAGGGCAGAATCTGAAATGAGAAGTTGCAAAGCAGTAAGGAATGACAATGGGGAGAAAGGGCAGGCAATGACAGGAGGGTTGTCTTGTAGCCAGTGCTGGAGAATTACCAGGATGAGAGAGCCAGAAGTCATCCTTGACGGACCCTTCTCTTTCACATTCCACATATGACTGATCCTCGACTTCTCTTCAGTTTTTACTCTGAAGGATAAAAAGACCTGTTGTTTTCTTTTTTTCCCCAAAATAATACAGTTTTATTTCTTAAAAATTATAAGTGATCTTTCAAATTTCAAAATAATATAGAAAGATACAGAGAAAAAGTAAAAATCATCTCCAACTCTACTCTCTAGAAATAGGCACTGTTTTAATATTTTGTTGAAAAGCCTTGCAGATCTCTCTCTATATACCATGCACATTCCTACACACGCATATAGATAATTTTACAGAAAGTGAGGCATATTATATAAGGAGTTCGATAATCTTTTGCTTTCATTTAATAGTGTGTCATGAATGTCTTCATATTTCAATTAATATAGATATATATAATCATTTTTAGTGGTTGCCCAATATTCCAGTGAAGGGATATGTCATAATTTATTTAACAAACTTTCCATTGAAGGAAATTATTTTTTTAAATTTTGACTATTATTGACAGCACTAATACTAATACCTTGAACATACATGTATGCTATTATGAGACCTTCTTTACTAATCTGATAATGAAAAATAGCTCTCATCTTCTATTTTTTGATCTTTGGTGAGGTTTTTAACATTTTTCAGACCATTTATATTCTTTGACAAATTGCTGTGTCCATTTTTTCTATTAGAATACTTTCTCTTGTTGAGTCATGATCCTCTTTGTATATTAAGGCTATCATCATTCATAAATGTGTCACCTATTTTTTTCCAGTTTGTTCTTTGCTTTTCAAACTTAATTTTATGATTTCTTTTTGCCGAAGCATTTAATTTTTACATAGTCCGATTTATGAGTAATTTAATTTTTGATTTAGGCCTACCAATGTAGTCTCCTAACATTCCTACCAGCACTAATCAGATCATTTGTCATTTTTCCCTCAGACAACCCTAAGAGCCTGAATTGGCTTCCCTCTCTTTGCCTCCTAAAATCTACACTGCGCACAGCTGTCAAAGTGGTCTTTTTTTTTTTAATTTTTAAAGTGTTTTTTATTTATTTTTGAGGGAGAGAGAAGGGAAGGGGCAGAGAGAGAGGGAGACAGAGGATTCGAAGTCGGTTCTGAGCTGAGAGTGTGATGCGGGGCTTGAAGTCACAAACCATGAGATCATGACCTGAGCCAAAGTCGGACGCTTAACTGACTCAGCCACCCAGGTGCCCCAGAGTGTCTTTTTAAATGAAAATCTGGCCAGGTCACTCTTGCGCTTAAGACTGCTCAGTGGTGTCTGTCTCAAATTGGGTCTTCCAGGAGTCAAGGAAATAACAACTAACCATGGCAAATATTCCTGGAGCATTATTTATTTGTGAAGATTTTTATACTTTTTTTTTAATGTTTATTTATTTTTGAAGGAGAAAGAGAAAGAGCGTGAGCGAGGGAGGGGCAGAGTGAGAGGTAGACACAGAATTCCAAATGGGCTCCAGGCTCTGAGCTGTCAGCACAAAGCCCAATGCAGGCCTCGAACCCACAAACCACGAGATCATGACCTGAGCTGAAGTCAGACGTTTAACGGACTGAGCCACCCAGGCGCCCCATATTTGTGAAGATTTTTAAAGAAAGAAAGCACAATATTTTTATTTTAAGAAAAACACAAATATATTATGGATCAGGATTCAAACTTCAAATGAATTTTTTTTAAATAAACCAGAATTTTCAAAGGAATATCAGAATGTAGGTGGCAATGGTTTAAAGGCAATGGATATGGAGAACAAAGCTTAACCTACTTCACATGTGTGTCAGGCAGTGCCTTGCATTCACCAAAATCCATTGCCTTTTCCTTCCAATTGCATAGATTTCCCAGTCTCCCTTGGAGTCAGGTGTGATTATGTGACTGAATTCTGGCTGATGGAATGGGGGAGAAATCAGGGTGGTCATATGACTTATTGTCCAAGTCAGGACACTGCTGAGAGTGAAAGAGGACAGTATTAATTGTTGCCCTGAGAATTCAGGCATACATTGGGACATGTGATCATCACTGGTAGACATGAAGTGTACCACACCAGGATGGGTCCCATCCTAACTCCCCTGTCTCTTCTGCAGTCTGCCAGCAGACATAGAAGATGCTAGCAGAAGACTCAATGCCCTGGCCAGAACCAGAGGATGGAAGGCTTGCACCAACTGTTTCCAGGAGTGAGAACTTCACTCCTAGCATTTCAGACCCTTGTTGGTGACAGCAGTTCTTATCCTGCTAGTACAACATGGAGCACAGGGCTTTCCATGGTGTGGCCTCTCCCCAGCCCTCCAGCCTTACCTTTCATCACTCTCTAGCTGGACCGTAAACTCTAGCAAACTGAATGGCTCTCGCTCATGCATTTCTAAATACCTGTTAAGGTGTCAGTCTCTCCCACTGGTTAGAGAACTCCTTGACAGCAACAGCAGTAGTATTATCCTCCTCCTCCTCCTCTTCCTCCTCCTCTTCTCCTCCTTATCAATTTCATGAATATCTTTTGGATGAGGAAATATTTAGCCATATAAGAAATGAATCTTCCAATAGTAGCATTTCATGGCCAGAAACAAAACTATCAGAACTATACAGCTCATGGAAGATCTTATATCTGCAACAAGCCATGTTCAAATTCAAGATTTTGGAAAAATGAGCTACACATTTTTGTAGCCCTCAAATATCAATGCAAAAATATTTTTCCTCTTAGCCTTCACTATTCCTTTATCTTCATCTCTTCCCCATCTCATATGCAAACACACACACACACACACACACACACACACACACGCTTACCTCCTGGGGGAATATTTGACTTAATTAACAAAGTAGAATAAGTTTGATGGAAAATAAAGAATTAAGATTTTAAGTTCAGATCCTAATACTGACCAATAATCCCTACACGAGGTGCTTTGGCTCAGCAGGGGGATTTACCGCTTCTGCTTCCCAAGATGATTAAGAGTTGATGTATAATTGACAATGATGTACACTAGAGCATATTATCAACTCAAGAAAGAGGCTTTGCCTGCATGATTTAATTAACATTAATGGTAGTTAAGCTGCACACACAGAGCATAATGTTCTCTTTGCTCTAAGAAAAAGGAGGGGCTTTCACTACCTAGATTGAGTATATAATTCATATATACTCAAACATCCATTTACAAATGAATCATTCAAGCTGTCAGTCCTTTCCCCTCATCCACATATAAAAACATAATGGCAGTCCTGAGAAGAATAAGAGTGATGAGGGGGTGGAAATGAGGAAGGAGGGCAAGAGCAAAGAAAGGAAAACACCGCAAATGAAGTATGTCAAGCTACACCCACAGACAGACACACAACAGCCACACAAAATCATGCATACACACACACACACAAACACACTCTAATTAATGCAGCTTTGCTTTCATGCCAAATATTAGGGAAACATTAATTAGAGAGAAATCTCATTTATCCATTTCCCAGTTCATTAATTATGAATGCCAAGTTTTTGTTGGCCTGACATAAGATAATCCTATTTCAATGAAGATTTCATGCTGCATATTACACAACAACTACGGGGCTTTCCTGACTCTTTGGGATGGTATTCGGGATCCACTCAATTCATATGTTGTATATATTTGTGTCCCCTCATAAGTATTCTGGGATTAGGATATGTCTGTCCTTTAAGCTAACAACTATTTCTCAGCTAATACTTCATCCATCATTGTCACAGGCACATTAGGAATTCTGTTCAGCTAGGGAAAAAAAAAGGCAACACAACATTGTGAATATACCTAATGCCATTGAATATACACTTAAAATGGTTAAGATGATAAATTTAATGTGATATATGTTTTACCACCATAAAAATATTTTTAAAAAACAAAGAATAGCTATAGAGTTTTTTTAATTTATTTTTTAAATTTTATTTAAATCCAAGTTAGTCACCATATAGTGTAATAATGGTTTTGGGAGTAAAACTTAGTGACTCATCACTTACATATAACACCCAGTGCTTATCCCAACAAGTGCCCTCCTTAATGCCCATTACCCATTTAGCCCATCCCCCCACCCACAACCCCTCCAGCAACCCTCAATTTGTTCTCTGTATTTAAGAGTCTCTTATGGTTTGCCTCCCTCTCTGTTTTTATTTTATTTTTCCTTCCCTTCCCCTATGTTCATCTGTTTTGTTTCTTTTAAAAAATTTTTAATGCTATTTATTTTTGAGAGACAGAGAGAGACAGACTGTGAGCGGGGGAGGAGCAGAGAGAGAGAGGGAAACACAGATCAGAAGGAGGCTCCAGGCTCAGCACAGAGCCTGACACAGGGCTTGAACTCATGAGCTGTGAGATCATGACCTGAGCTGAAGCTGGACGCTCAACCAACTGAGCCACCCAGCCACCCCCATCTGTTTTTTTTTCTTAATTTCCACATATATGTGAAATCATGATATTTCTTTCTCTAACTTATTTCGCTTAGCATAATATACTTCAGTTCCATCCACGTTGTTGCAAATGACAAGATTTCATTCTTTTTGATCACCAAGTAATACTCCATTGTATATACATATACCATATCTTCTTTATCCATTCATCTGTTGATGGACATTGGGCTCTTTCCATACTTTGGTTATTGTCGATAGTGCTGCTCTAAACATTGGGGACCATGTGCCCCTTTGAAACAATTTTGTATCTTTTGGATAAATACCTAGTAGTGTAATTACTGGGTCATAGGGTAGCTCGATGCTTAATTTTTTGACAAACCTCCATACTGTTTTCCAGAGTGGCTGCACCAGTTTGCATTCCCACCAGCAGTGCAAAAGTGTTCCCCTTTCTTCACATCCTCGCCAACATCTGCCACTTCCTGAGCTGTTAATTTTAGCCAGATAATAGCTATAGATTTTTGAAAAAGTTAAGTTATAGGGGGACTATAAATATTAAAAAAATTAGGAGTTTACGACAACAAGCACTCTCAAAAGACCTCAGAATGTATTTCCTTTTGTGCAGAGAAAATATTATGAGTTGAACTTCAGGGCCCAGACAAGCTCAAATGTGCTGTTTGCAAAGAGAGTTTGGAAAAGCAAGGATGTTTGAATGGCTTCAACAACAAATATTAACTGAGTATCCATAGGAGTTTTAGCACTGTACTAGTTAACTTGGGGCTGCCTATATTTAATTGTGTTTAGTCTCCTAACATATTCTTCCTGATATTCCTAGTTCATTCCTTTGTCAATGACAGGATGGCCCTACTCCCTCTGACCCAAGTACAAGTAAAGGTTAAAAGGTTTACTAGACTTGGAGTAGTAAGTAGATAAAGGTTAGGAGCTTCTTTCACTGATGGTTGGGCTCACTTTCTACAGTGAATAAGTCTCACTTTTGAGGAGTGTTTCAGATCCATAAAGTGGTCCATACTTAATAAATACTACAGTGTCACACTCTCAGTGGGTACACAGTAAATGTAACTGACTCAGTAACCTGTCCCAACCTTTTAATCAAGATAGCCAGTATTAAATGTCATCAACTCCTATCTTCAAGGTGCAAACTGATTGACCCTGGAGTCTGGAAAAGAATTTTCTACTTAATATCACACAACTGAATTTGCTGCAACAGTGTTATGTGGAGTTAATATGAGGTGAAATTCTGGTCAGTACATCAAAATGAGTTTGAAGTAAGAAAGAAAAGGGGCGCCTGGGTGGCTCAGTCGATTAAGCCTCTGACTTCAGCTCAGGTCATGATCTCACCATTGGTGGGTTCGAACCCCACGTCAGGCTCTGTGCTGACAGCTCAGAGCCTGGAGCCTGCTTTGGATTCTGTGTCTCCCTCTCTTTCTGCCCCTCCCCTGCTGGTGCTCTGTCTCTGTCTCTCTCAAAAATAAATAAACACTAAAAAATTTTTTAACAATAAAGAAAAAATAGAAAAAGATACAATAAAGTCTCTCTTAACAATTATTTGATTCTTCTAATTTTTCACCATGGAAGTATTGCTAACTGATATTTTTATTTTAAGAAAAATAAACTACCAGTAACTGAAGAAAGTTGCACACAACTGGTTGTTAAATCCCAACTTTCTCCTTAAACTTCCTTAAAGTCCCAATCTTATCTACTGTATTTACTGAACAGGCTGATTTACCTAAATTCTCTTCTTCTGTTTGTGTACATATTTATCCAATCTGCCTTCTCCAGTGAGGGGTTGCTGTCTGTGATCAGTCCAGCCTGTAAGACACCAAGGAAGAAGACGGAAGTTAGAAGATAGAAGATAGAGGACCAAAGTGTCTTTTGTACAGCACTGTACCCTGTGTGGAATGAGAGAGAAAGCACCAAAAGTTGTCTTCAGAAGAGACTGCTCAGAGAAGTACCTCTCACCGTACAAATGCTCATCAAAGCAAGTCGGGGGGTGGGGGGGTGGGGAGGTACATCAGAGGTTAACGGAGATCCTTGCTGGGGAACCAAGTGCTCAGAGAACAAGAAGCAGCAGCAGTTCCGAATGGGTGGGCTGTATTTTTGTATGTTTCTTAGCACAATGCTCTGTAAGTAGACCCAATTTATCTGACCAAGAGGGTTAGGGCAGATGACCTTCAAATACCCTCCACATGGGTCAACTAATATTTGTGTAGCAATTTTAAGTTCCCCCAGAAGTTTCACTTGTATCAACTCAAATGCCCCTTGAATCAATACTGTGAGGTAGATATTAATAGTATCCACATTTTAAGGTTAAAGATAGGAATGAAGACTGTCATTCCATTATAGAAACAGCATCTGGAGCTTGGCCTCCACTCACCTAGAAGCTGCCATGTCTCTGTCTAGGTGCATGTTGGAGGAGCCAGTCTAATGGTCTATTGCCTGCTGACCACTTACTGACTGGATAGTCAGAGAAGCAGCTGTAAGAAGAACTGCACTTAGGCTGAGAAGACAATGAGATCTGGGAGATCTTGGTGAACCTTCTGAGATCTCAGTTTCTCACTTAAAAGGTCCTAAAAGAAAGGCAGTGGGAAGGAGTGGCCAAGTATGAGACCTCATTAAGTTGTCCACTGATAAATCTCCAATTTTTGATGGAAAGATTACAGAGTGGGATGCCTGGGAGGCTCAGTTGAGTGTTCGACTCTTGATTTTGACTCAGGTCATGATCTCATGGTTCATGGGTTCGAGCCCCATGTTGGTCTCCACACTGATAGTGCAGAGCCTGCTTGGGATTCTCTCTCTCTCTCTCTCTCTCTCTCTCTTTCTCCTTGCCTTTTCCCCACTCATACTCTCTCTCTCAAAATAAATAAGTAAACTTAAAAAAATTAAAAAAATAAAGAAGTGTTAAAGAATAAATCATTTTTTAAAATAAAGAAAGATTACAGAGTGATTTGGGGCATACAACTCAGAAGCAATGGAAAGGGTTTAAGTAAATTCTCATTTAAACAAACAAAAAGCCCTTCTTCCAGAGCTATCTACTTATGTAGATGAATAAGGCTTCTTAGGATATACAACTACAAAAATAAAACTAGAGGTTTTACTGATACCAAACCTGTCTCATTCTAGCAAAAAGCAATAACTATTCATGGATACATGAACTAATTCTAAAAGAAAATAAACACCCTAGAATAAAAGAAAAAAAAGGTAAAATTTAAAAAATTTAAAGCTTAATTCACCTCACATCCATCTCACTGAAATGTATTTCTAATGAAATTATGTACACCTTTAGGTCAAATAGTATAACTTCTTTTGATCAATTATATATTAATAATAATTGTAATGGTGACTCATTTCAGAAAATGTTTGGGCTTCATGGTTACAGAAAATATTTTTAATTTTAAATCTCAATCTGTAGAAATATTTTTGATGAAGTAAAACATAATAGGCTCGTCAATAAAAGATATTCAAGCATAAATATATATTATATTAGAATAAAATTCCATAGGTGAAGTGGAATGAAAACATAAGTTTAAGGGGAAAAGTGACATAAATATCTGTAAAGAAAGCTTAATGATTTACTTTTTAAGTGCATGGTTGGAGTGTTAAATTGTTATGGTATTTAGATCATATTAATTACTATTAAAAAAGTAATATAGCAGGTTTATTTTTTTAGGTTTAGTTTTTCAGTAGAATTTTTAGAACATGAAGAAAATTTCATCCTCTGCAATTATTAGTACTCACAATAAAAATTTTCAGCTGTAATCAATGTGCAAGAGGGGCAAAGGGGCATCTGGGTGGCTCACTCAGTTAAGCATCCGACTTCAGCTCAGGTCATGATCTCCCAGTCCATGAGTTTGAGCCCTACGTCAGGCTCTGTGCTGACAGATTGGAGCCTGGCCTGCTTTGGATTCTTTCCCTCTCTTTCTGTCTCTCCCCCACTCACATTCTGTCTCTCTCTTCTCTCAAAAATGAATAAATGTAAAAAATAATTTTTAAGAGGGGCACAAACCTTTTTAAAATTCTATTAGGCTATATGTGAACTGGAAAGTTTAAAGATCACTAATGCCATAGGAACACATCAGTTTGTCTAATATGTACAAGAAATGAAGATATTTCTAAAATCTGCTGTAGGAGGCAGAATATCTAGTCAAAGAGTATAAACTCATAGCAATTCATTATTAAAGCAAACATAACTACTCAAATATGTATCTAGCGAATTCATGTCTCCTACAATTGTCTGCCTGATTCTTCCATGACTACATTTGAAAACCTACTGGCCAGTTCATTGGGTATATCAGGCAAGAAATAAGAATGTGAGAAGCTGATATAAAATAATCACAATTTTGTGATTTTTAGTGATAAGTCACTATGATAAATGAAAATCTGTTATAAAATAAAGGAACAGACATACACATAATCACGTAATCCTTGACCCCTAACATAACTCACCTGGCTCACAGATGGGATTATATCCGTTTTCCAAGAGTTACTCCTAATGACTAATCAGGAAGTTACTTACCCCCATGGAATGGCATAAACCTAAATAAAAAGGCTGACATTGTACACAGGAACAACAACACATCAAACAGGAAATGACAATCTCTCTCCATGTTTTAATTTATCTTTGGGGCAAAGTGACAATAAGCCATCAATGTTAAAAAGGAACTGAATTTTAATGAAAATTCAGGGGGAAAAGTATTTAAAACAACTTTACTGGGGCTATTAAAACATGGAGTTCTGTTACAGAAGTGCTTGGAAAAAGCTTGATAATCTAAACACATTGAAACTCCCTAGCATAAAACTCTCTAGCTAAATTATGGGAAAAGCCAAAGTCGTATCAGCACCAAACAATCGTCCAGCATCAGAATGAAAAGAAGGAAATGTTGTTCTGAATAGCTTGCCAAGACTAAAGAAAAGTAGAACAGTCGCTGAAGACGGATTGGTTGTGAGTTAACAGACCAAAAGGATGCATTCTAATTTGTGTTTGCCACTTCAATTTTGAAATAGGTCTTTCTCTTTAAACTTAGGGTAAATACAGCTGCATTAGAGAAAACAGAAAGAGGGAACAAGAAAGAGAGTGGGAGGGAAGAAAAAGGACGTAACAGGTGACAGTGAGAAAAGCATTTTAATTTCTAGGTTTCTCGCAGTCAATACATCTCATAACTCCATTATAGGTGTATGAATGCTGTTTTTTCTTTTATAAAAAGTTTATAATGTTTTATTTCTTTTTGAGAGAGAGAGAGAGAGAGAGAGAGAGAGAGAGCATGAATGGGGGAGGGGTAGAGAGCGAGGGAGACACAGAATCCAAAGCAGGCTCCAAGCTCTGAGCTGTCTGCACAGAGCCTGAAGCAGGGCTCGAACTCACAAATCCCGTGAGATCATGACCTGAGCCAAAGTCGGATGCGTTCAACAGACTGAGTCACCTGGGCGCCCCTCCCTTTTTTAATTCTTGATGTGAGACAAAGATTAGGTTAAGTATGAAAACAGTGATCCTGTTACTCCCATAGTAAACCAATAATTGACAATGTATCTCTTATGTAGCCTTTAGTAACCTATTTAATCTTTGCTTTGAACAACTTGACTGAGTATACAATGAAGAATTTGTAAGCAAAATTACTTGACAATTTAATATAAGGCAGTGGCTACCAAACTTTTTGGGTAGAATAGTTTTTAAGGTTTATATTATAAGGGAGATTTTCAAAAAACCCACAACGTTTAAGGGAAAACTATACTAACTCTTCATGTATCCGTCATTGAGCTTTAACAATTATCAACTCATGACCAATCTTCTGTCATCTAGATTCTACCCCAGGATATTGTGAGGCAAGTTTAAGAGATGAGATGATTTAGTTTTGTTCTTAATATAAAACATTTGAGGGTACTCCTCTGTCATGTTACAGTGGTTGAATTTTCAATAATACTCAGAGTAATTAAGAAAATTTACATGTATATATGGATTATTGTCCACGCCACATCCGCATCTTTGCACTTCCCATCCCAGAGGTCTGCAGCCCATGGTGTAGAAACTTCTGGCATAATGACAATAGCTGTTAATGGCACTGAAAAATGTGCTTATTTATTAGCACCTTTACATATACTCACAACACAAATACAGCTAATATTTCTTTACTTCTCAGGAATATACTTGTCACTACAGGTTTACAAGAAAATTATAAAAGATCGTGTTACAATTTTTAACAGAACTTTTTTCTTCTTCACCCACGAAACCGAGCATTTCTCTGCTAACATAGAACAAAGAACGAACACAGGCCACTGCTTTCTAAAAGTTGTTCCCCCCAACAGCTGTTTAGGGGCCTTTATGACATTGACATCACCTATGAAAAAAAGTCCAGATCTTTGTGGGCTGGAAATCCTTGCACAATACAGCTTGAGAGTTGGCATGCTTGTTGGCAGGCTCCCCAAGAAGCTAAGGAACAAATGAGCAAAGACTGTGTTCACACACTTGGAAATGACAATCCCACACCAGAAGCCTTGGTACACCCTGCACATTTCCTTTCTAGAAAAGACTAATATTCAATGTTATTAGGCCAGAACTCCTCTTACACATGAAATTCGCTTTTGTAAGAAGAAAAAAAAAAAAAGGAAAAGGCTTCCCTTTGCTCCACATGAGAGGGATCATTTCTTTTATTTCCTTGGTAAGGGGCACAAAAGGAAAACTTTCCTGATTTCTGCTTAGAGCACACCTCATACAGTACCGATTAATGCTAATGGGATTCACATGTTTTAAAAATAGTATACTGTATCTCACAATTATAAATATCATTCAGGAAGTTTGTGAATGTGTTACTGGTAGACATTCAATCCAGGTCAATGTCAACCCCTAAAACGTTTATGTTAAAACGAACAGAATTATCTCCACTAAATCGTATTTAACACTGCTTTTAGCTATATAAAGGGAAAAAATATGAGTGTTACATTTACACTTTACTTGAGAAAAGCAATCAACTCAAAATGAATTATATTCCTAGTTCCATGGGATATTCTGCTTTGTAATTATACATTTCTGAACAAAAAATGTCATCATTTGAAGATTTCAATTTTGGCTTTATTTTTCTAAGCATGTCCATCATGGAGCTGAGCAAATGGAATATGTAAGACAGCAAAGTCTTGCTTACATAGTACAATGTTTTTCTAAAACATAGTTCAGATGTGAAAGAAGGCAATCTAGTTTTCAACCGGGGAAATTATTATCTGTTTCATATGTACCGTATTAATTAGATTAACCCAAATCCTAGTAGTTTGCATAATTGTATTTAATTTGCCAGAGGGGTCAAATTATAGGATTGGACCTCTGTAATGCTGTTTAGTCAGCAAAACCACATCACATTCTAAAGAAACTGAAATGCATTTGTAATCTTAGAATAATGAAATGTGGTCTTCAGAGTCCCAATTTGAATAGACCCCCCCCCAGAAATGCACCTGGCAAATATTTAAATTCATGAAATACGGTTAAACATTAATTAGAAGATTGTTTATTTCATCCCCTTCCAGTTTGCTGTCAATTCCTCAAGTGTATTTTCTACTCGTTTAGCTAAATTATCATTAAAATATAAAATTTCAGACACGGGACTTTTTTGTTCATTAGTTCCTTCTCATGGGCTTAATATGTTTTCTCTATATTAAATAACTGCTTTTTCACTCCTCACTTCCACCCCTCAGAAATAGGGTGGAATATAAACACACTTGCTATCTTAGGGGGAAAAAGAAAGCAACTGAGGAAGAACTTTTGGAACTTGATTATAATGGGGACAAGAGGATCACCAAAATTGCAAGAAATAAAAAAAAAACATGCTGTATAGGAAAGTCAGGATGTTTGGGTAAAACAACATTCTTCCAGATTTTGTTGAATGTTAGACATTCAAAAGGTGTCCAAGCAAACTTTGCGGTAGTTGGTATTCAGTGAGTTTGGCTTTCTCTGAGTGACTTGGTCTTCCACCAGTCATCCTGATAATCAGGTTGATTATAAAGAGCCAGGTCTACTCTGGAATTCTGGATTATAAGAAAAGCTTAGCCCAAATCTGAGTTAGTTCTCAGCTGATGTAACCCCTGTCTAAAGCAGTGACATATTCAAATACTGATTATTACCAGCACCACTCAAGGCACCTTTGACAAAATACAGATCTCCAGAGAACCAACTCAGGTTTCCCAAATTAGAATCTTAGAGGTGGAAGTCGATGTGGCAGTGGGGTGAGACAGAAGCTAGGACTCAGATTTTTTAAAAAGTTTCCCAGAGAATTAAAAAAATTTTTTTAATGTTTATTTATTTTTGAGACAGACAGAGAGAGAGAGAGAGAGAGAGAGAGAGAGAGAGACAGAGTATGAGCAGGGGAGGGGCAGAAAAAGAGGGAGACACAGAATCCAAAGCAGGCTCTAGGCTCTGAGCTGTCAGCACAGAGCCTGATATGGGGCTTGAACTCACGAACCATGAGATCATGACCTGAGCCGAAGTCGAACGCTTAACTGACTGAGCCACCCAGGTGCCCTGAGAATTTGTTTTTAATGTTTATTTATTTTTAAGCGAGTGAGCGAGCGAGCGAGCTAGAGAGAGAGAGAGAAAGAATGAGATGGAGAAGCAGAAAGAAAGGGAAACAGAATCTGAAGCTGGTGCCTCACTGACAGTGGCAAGCCTGATGCGGGGCTCAAACTCACCAACTGTAAGATCATGACCTGAGCTAAAGTCAGATGCTTAACCAACTGAGTTAAGCATCTGAGGGACCCAGGCGTCCGTCCCAGAGGATTTTTAAAAACAGCTTAATTGAGATTTAATTTGCATACCATACAATTCAGCCATATAAAGAACACAATTCAGGGGTTTTTGTATATTCACACATATATATGCAGTCATCACCACTGTCAATCTTAGACTGCTTTTATCACCTCACAGGAAACCCTATTCTCCTATCCTTCCATCTCCACCTTCTGCTCTAAGAAACCATTTCTGATTCTATCGATTTCCCTATTCTGGACTTTCATATGAATGGAATCAGATAATATATGATTTTGTGTGACTGACTTCTTTCCCTTAGCATAATCTTTACAAGGTCCATCCAAGATGTACCATGTATTGGTACTCCATTCCTTTTTAGGGCCAAATAATATTCCATTGTATGGATATACCACCTTTTGTTTATGCATTGGTCCACTGATGAACATTTGGGTACCCAGAAGATTTGCTTCTTAGTCATATTTGGTAACTATCCATAGAAGAGGACCAAGCGTTCATCTCAGGGCAGTTCCAAGGTCTCCTCATAAAGCAGCTGAGGGGTTTGCACTGCAAGCAGGGAGAGGAGCATGTCTGGAAAACAGGGCTGAGGATGGAGGTCTGGCTCTGCACTTAGTCATATGACCTGGGCAGTGTCTTTGTTTTTTTTTTTAGTTTATTTATTATTTTGTGTGAGAGAGAGAGGGCTAGGGGCAGAGAGAGAGGGAGAGATAGAATCCAAGCAGGCTCTGTGCCATCAGTGCAGAGCCCGATGTGGGGCCCCATCCCATGAATGATAAGATCATGACCTGAGTGCAAATCAAGAGTCAGATGCCCAACAAACTGAGCCACCCAGGCATCCCTGGGCAGTGTCTTTCACTCTACCTCCAGTTACTCATTTGTAAAATAGGAATAATGACTTCTACTTTATGGAATTGTTGTGAGGATCCATGGGACAATCTGAGTAATGTGTCTAAAATTGCTTACATGACAATTTTATTTTATACATTTAGTATTTTATACATGGCAGCTATTATTCTCACTTTTATTTTCTGGGTTGAATTAAGCCAAAACAACTGCTCACATACAAGTTATAAAGGTTGGATAGATTATTTCCACCTAGAAAATAAATTATTATAAATAAAATAAGCTTCTTCAAGTTATAAGAAAGTAAAAGGACAGATTGGAAAGTGCAATGTCTTTACTTTTTCTAGCTAAAGTCAAAGGAATAAAGAAAGACCACTTTATCATTTGGAAAAAAATTGTTTTTGTTTAAGAAGACAAGTCATATTTTTCTTGTTTCATTGCATTTTCAAACTGTACGTATTCTGCACACTCTATTGGCTAAGGAAATTGAAGCACAGCATTGTTAGGACCTTGCCCTGGATCATATAGCAGGTGAATAGCAGAGCCCAAGCTCTTTACCATGACACTTGTAATAGACATTTGCAATAGTTTTTCCTCCATATGTTTGTATGTAAGATCATGGAAAGATATTGTTTGTGCACTACAGAATGATATTTCTACAGCTTGAAGGAGCCTTTGACAGTTACTCGTGAAATCCCCTTAATATACAGCTGAGAAGACAAAGGGAGGCATTGAAATGGCAAGCCCAGTATGTTTAGTTCAGTCTCCTGTCTTCCATTCTAGTCTCTGCACCGCACTCCACGGTCCAGGCACGAACGTTACAGGTCGTTTCTTAAAGGCAATGTATTATGAGAATGCCAGGCATGGTTAGGGTACCTAGGCTTTCATGTGTGCCTTAAGGGTCCTTACCTCACTCTCCTGCTGGAAAATTTCCACCCATTCTTAAGGCTCAGCTCAAATGTAACCTTTTCTATGGCAATTCCTTTCATTTTATAAAGTTCAGTCCTGGTTTCCTTTTTGTTCCCAAAGCACATTGCACTCCTTAGACTATTGCATTTTGAGCCCCGTTTAAAGTTTGCACCAGAGGAAAAAGCAGCGCTGAAAAGTGCACTGGTTTTCACATTGAGCTCTGTGGTACCTCTTCAAGAGAGACCCAGGGATTCAGGAAGGAAGGAGCTCTAGGCTTCACACTCTGATTCATCAGAGAAGTTCTGCTTTTATCTGTTTGGTTTATTTTCATCTCAACTTTGATCTATTTGGCTTATTTTCATTTCAATAATAAGATTCTTGACAGGAAAGAAAAAAATGGAAAGCCAACTGGCATAGTTGAAAGACCCTGAGCTTTGGAGTCCGAAAGGCCTGACCCTGAGTCCAACTTATACTACTCCTATCCCACCTGTGCAGCCTGGGTTCCAAAACTTAACCACTGTGGACTGTAGTTTCTAAATCTGTCAAACTCTGCATGCAGGCTAGAGGGAGGGTAAATAAACTGTGTAACAGGATGTGCTTGACACATAAAGCCTGGATAAATTATTCTCTCCCTTACTTATTATAATTATTTCTTTATTTCCCTGCAGATTGTGGGATCTTTACATTCTTTCTACCTAACATAGCCTAGCTCAAATAGGCACTTAATGCATGTTTTATCAAGGGAAGCAAATGTGATGGGATACTAGACTGCCTTCTTTTTCCTTTTTTAAAAATAGCTTTATTTAGGTATATTGGGAGGTTTTTACATCCCTGTCTCCGTAATTCGTAAAAGGAGGAAAAATTAGTAAGGAGATGGGATCCTAGAACAAAATAGTTTCAACATTGATGGGGTGGATTATACAAAGCTTTGAATGCTATGGTAAAATTTTAAATTGAAAGTTTTGAAAGGTAGAGGTGTGACAATAATTTTTTAGCAAAACAGGTAATGTAGTACAGTGATTCTTAACAGAAGGTGCTGAAGTATAGTTTGGCTTAGTAGTTGAAAGTGTGGAATCTGAATTCAAGTCACAGCTCTGTTACTTATTCGCTGTATGACTTGAGCAAGTCACTTAATCTCTTTCTTTCATCTGTAAAACTGGTTTAATAATAGCACTTACCTCAAGTGTTGATATGCAGATTACATAAATTAATATACATAAAGTACTTAAGATAGTATCTGGCACATAGTAAGCAGTATATAAGTGTGTTATAACAATGATAAGATGTAGGTTGTTTATTATTATTATTATTATTATCACATGCCCCCTAAAGGCACATAAGAGAGAGATTGCAGAATCACTTGGTCCACCTTTGAGGATTCAGAATCATCTGAGGTGTTTTTATAAACTTAGCAGAACTTTGTGTTGGGAGGAAGCGCCATTATGAGGCACTCTTACTATTGGAAGTGTATTGTATTCCTCAGGTATGTTAGGACAGACAAAAAGTTGAGAATCCTTTCTGTCCTGATAACATGGAGGAGGGGTTGTAGTGGAAGGAGTCTGGAAGCAAGGAGATGAGTGAGGAAGTTACTACAGTAGTCCAGGAACTTTAATCTATAGTCCAGACCAAAGTAAACCATGACCACCAGGGAAAGTCTGACTTAGAAATATCTGGATTAAATCAGATCGTCATTGGAGGCTGCCTAAAAGTAACATTGAGCCTCTTAGGAGGCCTCTTAGAACTAGCCCTTTCCATTGATAGGATACTCCAAGGTTTGGAGTAGAGTCTCCAGTCGGCCCATGTACCCCTGGAGACTTGCTCTAATTCAACTTAAACATCTAAGGCAGTTTGTAGGATCCAAATATCATACTATGAGGTCAGAAACCCAGGAGGCTCTTTATACTAGTTGACATAGTGACCCAATTAGGAGAGGTCAATAGACAGACCTTCTAGCAACAGAAAACATTTCCAGTAAGCCATGCTTCATGGTGGAGGCTTTCTTCAATTGGCTTTAGTTATGAACTGTTAATCAGTAAGCATGCCATTTCAAGAGCTATAAACCATCTACAGGGGAAAAGTTTGGGAGGAGATTTTGCTGGAAAAGAACCCCAAACATGTGTAAAGTATGGTTCTCTCCTAGAGCATTATTCTGTGCCCCCTCCATGTGCTTTCTTATGTGTGGTGGGCAGAGTAATGCTCCCCCATCATCCCCAAAGATGACCATACCCTAATCTCTGGAACTTGTAAATATGTTGCCTTATATTGCAAAAGCAAATTTGCAGATGTGATTGAGGTTATAGACCTTGAAATTGGAAGAGTATCCATCCAGATTACCTTGAATAATCCAGGTGTTCCCAATCTAGTCAGAAATCTTCCAACTGTGATCAGAGAGGAGCAATAAAGACTCCGCCCACCATTGGTGGCTTTTGAGATGGAGGGAGAGGGCCATGAGCCAAAGAATATAATGGGCTCTAAAAGTTGAGAATGGCCCTCAGTTTACAGCTGGGAAGAAAATGGGGCCTCAGTCCTTCAACCACATGGAACTGTATTCTGTCAACACTTGAATGAGCAAGAAAGTGGACTCTCTTCTAGAACCAAGAGAAAGGAATATAAGCCTGAGGACACTTTGATTTTAGCCTGGTGAGACCCAAACTGGACTTCAGCCTACAGAACTGTAAGATAAAAACTTTGCATTGTGTTAAGCCACCAATTTGTGATAATTTTTATAGCAGCAGTAGAAAAACTAACATTTCACATTACTATATTTTGGAATAAAAATGATTTCCAGTGGGCTGTGGAAACAGAAAATGTAATTTAAAAGTAGTTATTTTAAATTAAATATTAATCTGTTATTGCTACTAAGTGTGACTCTACTTCATTTTAATTAGCTTATGGCACTATGGGGAGCTTTTAACTGTCAAGAATATGTTCCTCTTATTTCATGAAAGACACTCATAGGATGTGAGCAAATGTTCTTCTTCTGAGTGTTAGGTTAACTAAAGTTAACTGAACAAAAACCCAAATTTTTGAGAAATGGGATGTAACTAGAAGGATTAATTAGGACAGTAATTCTTGTGCTATTAAATAGCTACAACATGTATAGGCTTAAGCAGTACCACTAACACATTGACGACTTTGCTCAACATGGTGGCATATCTGGCACCAAAGGCATACAAGGGTACTCAACAAAGTGAGGAAAGTAAAAACTTTGGGTAATATGGAGAAACTGATTTTAAAAGTCATGCTTGGGAACTTCCTAGGATTGTAATATTTTACTTCAAACATTGCCAATTCCTACTGATCTTCCTCTCTCGTCTCTCACATACCTTACACAATGAACTCTAAGATCCTATCTGTGTTTGGCTGTTAATAGGTAACAAGCAGGATTTGAAATAAATGAACGATCACTCCAAGATAGATTTAGAATTTCTCCCAGAAAGGGTTTTCTTGAAATAACATTTGTTGCAACAAAATTTGAACTACAGTGCTCATTCGGTTCCATAATACCCAGCATTACAATTCCCTTATTTAATACAGTTGACATTCCATATAGAATTCTGCCCCTTGTTAATACAGATGCTATCATGGATTAGATCTCTGCTTAAGCTTATTATCTGATCATAGTTTTCATTATAATTTGTCTATGTATGTCCTCACAGGAGTGTTATGCCTGGCTTCTCTTTGCTTATTCTCAGATGAAGATGAGCAGTGCAGAGGCGTGAATAAGTTGCATGGTTGGATAAGGTCATCTGTCCTGCCTCCAGGCTGCTCTATCTCCTTCCAAGGGCCACTGCTTTTTTGTCCTGCATCTCTCCTCCATCAGAACAGGAATGAGTGTGATATCATTTATAGCTAAAACTGATTCAGATGTTTGTATTTTTAAGCTTCTTATCTCTAATTGTGGAATGAAAGGATTTATCAACAGTTAAAGTGATTTTTTTTTCTTTTAGGCAAAACAGCTAGTGGAAAGGAAATTCTGGGTTAAATGCTAACCCCAAAGGCAAAACAATTTTAGTTATAGTAGGGTATTATGTGTTGGGGGAGGAAGAAGTTGTGGTGAAAGAGGTTTGTGTGAAGAAAGATGATCAGGTATCGGAGAGAATACAGGGCTATGTAAGAACTCTTCTTATTCCAAGTCTTCATTTCTTTAAAGCCTAATGTATCTCCTTTCATTCTTTGGCTCAAGAGTCTCATATTTTGGAGCTCTGGAGTGCATTCATTTCTCAAAAGCAAAGCCTGATGCATGAATTAAGTGATTAAACTTCGTATGGGAGGTGCAATCTTAGGGTAGTGACAGTAAGGGAGAAGGAAGGTAAGTGTGAGGAGGGTAAGTAACAGTGTCACCATGCTGGTCACAACTTCATAATAAGCCATGGAGAGACTAAGACAACCACTTGTAAGTTTTCATCTGCTCAGCCACACTGGGAAACTGCCTGAGAATGGATGGGAGGGAAAGAGGAGAGAGATTTGATCGGTGTGGCTCCCTCTGGTCTCCTAGCTACCAGTGGTTCTATACTTCTAGATATAGCATCTGACTCATCAGAATGCCAGATCCCATGCCCTGTGGTGAAGTGTTTCCTCTGAGCCCATAAATAAGAGAAGCAGCCAAAGACTCTGGACATATTGTTGGCTACCTGGCCACACAGCGATAACCAAAATGAAGTGTCATAATTCTTGGGAAATTATTCAACAGATGTGAACTTCAAATAACTCAGAGCTGTACCTGGTAGAGTACACAGCACATAGTAATAATTCAATAAAAACTTGTAAAATAAACTCACTGCTTCCTTTCTGTACTTTTCTACTCAACAAAACAAAACAAAACAAAACAAAACAAAATAAAACCAAACCAAACCCAGGGGCACCTGGCTAGCCTAATCCCTAAAGCATGCAACTCACGATCTCAGGCTTGTGAGTTCAAGCCCCATGTTGGGTGTAGAGCTTACCTAAAAATGAATTAATAAGTAAATAAATAATCGTTACATTTTTTAAAAGTTTATGTACTTATTTTAAGAGACACGGAGACACGCGAGTCAGGGAGGGAGAGAGACAGAATCGCAAGCAGGCTCCATACTGTCCGAGCAGACCCTGATGCAGAGCTCAAATTGACGATCCATATGATCATGAGCTGAGCCAAAACCAAGAGTCAGATGCTTCACTGACTGAGCCACCCAGGTGCTCCTAAAAAATCACTACCTTAAAGTAAGCAGTAAATCATTACAGTCTCATAAAAACAAAACAAAAAAGAAATCACCAAAACTAAACCAAAAACCATCCCCAGTACATAGCTGCTATTTAAATTTCTAAATACCAAGGCAAATTCATTCCACTGAGTGTAGTTACTTTTTCAACAAATATAATTTGTCACCCACATGCACCTAGTGTCTCAGTAGCCTCCCAATCTGTGCCCCCAAACTGCAGCACAAAGAACAATGTGTGACGTGCTGTTCCTCTCTTTCTAACTCTGTGCAGCTATTCCTGAGTTATTCATTTATCGGAAGCTATTTTGATTTGATAAGCAGGAAGAAAATTAAAAAGAGTGTATTTATCCCCCCAATGCAGGTCAATTTTAAAGAAAATAACTCTCATTTTTAACCATAATGCAATTATACATGACAATAAATATATATTAAAAGGAACAGGTCATCTCTTTCATCAGTAACCTTTCACTGTAAATATGAATTTCATTTCCTGGGACTCAAAGAAAATAATGCTTTAATTCATGAGGGAGGGAGGCAGGAAAGGAGGAAGAGAGGGAGGGGGGAGGGGGGAGAGAGAGAGAGGAAAAGAACATTGCTGCCACCTCTCGCTCACTTCTCTAGAAATGAGAAAATGTCCAGGAAACCTGGCACTTGCTTGCCAAAGGTTCAGAGAGACAGTCTGACTTTTGTTTTTACTTCCATGACCTTTGATGGGTCTCAGTACAGTTGGACCAACTTTGCATACATACTGACACTATGGAAACCACACAGATAAGCTTTGGGTTTGTGTGCTGTATTGACTTTGGCATTTGACAATGACACACATATTTTCCTGTCAAAGCTCCCAAAGGCTCTGTTCTGATCTTGAATTGCTGTTGTCTTTTACTCAGCTTTTGCATTTCTTCATAATTATTTCAAAAATGCATGTATTTTTAAACTTTTTTTTTCTGCCTAACTATAGTTCTACTTTGTGTTGGAGTGCATGGTAGGAATGCTGGCTTTAACAGAAGTGGGAAGGGTTCTGTGCAAACTGGGAAACACACACTCCACTGCTGAGCTTCCAGAGGGATGCAAATAGGGGAATCTGAGTCCTGGAGGAACAGACTGTATTAGGGTCACCCTCTGAGATACAGACATTCTCTGTTTCTACCCAGGAGTTTCAGAGTGCTCTTTGTCTTCTCTGATTGTCTTTCAGAACGGGTCCCTCCTACCCTTGTGGCAAGATACCATTTGCTTCAGTTAGTTCACACCTTCTTTTATCACTGGGGACAGAGTATATACTCCTGGAACTTTAGAGAAAGACATCTCAAGAATGATAATTTTGAAAAATCTGATAAATATATTCTAATTTTTAATTTGTGGTTGTTGTGGGCTGAATATTTGTGTCCCCCCCCCCCAATTCATATGTTGAAGCCTAAATCCCCACTATAAGGGCATTTGGAAGTGGGGCCTCTGGGTGGTAATTAGGTCTCGAGGCTGGATCCCTCGTAAATGCAACTGGTGTTCTTATGAGAAGAGACAGGAGAAAGATGTCTTTTCTCTTAGCCATGTGAGGATACAGCAGGAAGCAGCTGTCTCCAAGACAGAGAACAGGACCTCACCAGACACCAAATCTTCTGGCACCTTGATCTTAGACATCATAGCCTCCAGAACTGGGAGAAATAAATTTGTATTGTTTAAGCCATCCAGTCTATGTCATTTTTATTATAGCGGCCTGAGTTGAATAAGACATTGGTAAAATATATATAACAAAATTTATCATTTTAACCCTTTTTAAGTGTACCATTCAGAGGCACTGAGTACATTTACATTATTATGCAACCATCAGTGCTATCCATCCCTAGAACTTTTTCATCATCCCAAATTGAAACTCTGTGCCCATTATATAATAACTCCCTATTATTCCTTTCTCCCATTCCTGGCAACCACGATGCTACTTTCTGTCTCTATCAATTGAACCACTCCAGGCACCTGATATAAGTGGAATTATACACTATTTGTTCTTTCATAACTGGCTTATTTCACTTAGCATAATGTCCTCAAGGTTCTTCCATGTTATGCTATGTGTCAGAATTTGACTTCTTTCTAAAATTGAATAACATTGCTTTGTTCTGATAATAGCTATCCTAGTGGATGTGAAGTGCTATCTCATTGTTATATTCTGACTCTTGAATAAAAAAAAGTGTGTGGCCTAAATTTCCAATTGTTCTTACAAAAAATTTGAACTCACCACTGACAATTTTATAACAAACAGAGTATTTTATAGGCTTCTTAACATAGTGTCATTTTACAGGAGTCAGTGTATGGTTAAAGAACGATTAGCTAAATAGCTAAAGAACTAGGCAGGATAGTTGAATATGGGAAATAGGCTTGAAGAGTTACTTTCATACAATGCACAGGATTTCATGCCATAATTGGATTAAAAGAGGGAAGAACATAGAATCTCTTCTACGTTTCTGACATGGGCAATTGATAGATGGTAGTGCTATTTATCAAGATATGAGAAACAGGGCTGAGAGGGACTGCTCGGGGGAGAGGGAATTACAATAAAATATGCTGCATGCCCAAGTGAACATATTCAGTACATACCTGAGTCTAGCAAACTGGAGAAAGCTGAGGGAGATGAAGAGATTTTGGAGTTATCAGCCTATGGTGATGCCATGGCTTGGAGACCTCATCAATGTGCAGGCTGAGAAGGGACGGCAAAGGATAGATCAGTGGGATGCAACAGTAGCCGGGTGTGGACACAGGAAAAGTAAGAAGGAATGATTATAGAGTGAGGAGAGATGGTTCCATGGAAATCAGGTGAAAAAAATAAAAAAGATTTTAGCCCAAAGTGTCAAAGGTTGCAGGCAGATTAGATAAATAAATAATGAAAACCACCTACTGGATTTGGCACCTAAACGCCACAGATAACATTCACAGAGCAGTTTCAGTCTGGGGGTGGGGTAGGAGCCGATGGGGGTGGAAAGATAGTGGAGAAAGCAAATAATGCACAGTTTTTCAAGAAGCCCAGGAGTGAGTAGGAGAAATTCAGGATGGCAGTTTGAGGAATGCGCTTTTTTTTTTTTTTTAAACTGAGAAAGACTTGAGCTTGTTTACAGGCTAAAGGGGAAGAGCTGAAGAGAAGAAGGAGGCTGAAGGCACAGGAAAGAAAAGAGACAGGTGATGGGTCCAAGTCCTCAAGGAGGTGGGAGGTAATGAGATCCCCAGCACAGGTGGCTGGATTAGGATGGGGTTTGAAACCTCTCCTTTTGGAACAGGAAAGAGGCTAGATTACAGCATCTGCAGATACCTTTGTAGAAGCGGGGGAAGGGCAGGAAGTTAAGAGGATTCATGCTTGATATAGCCTTGGTGAAATAGGAAGTAAAGTCATCTACTAAGAAAGGATCATATTTTAGAAAATCAATATGGTAGAATAGTGTTGTACATGTTGAATAAGGTAAGACTTTAAAGTAGAAGAAGGAAACTAACATAATAGTCTAGGCGTGAGGTTATATGGGACTTAAGTAGAGTGACGGGCAACAGGGTTGGAATAGTGAGATAGACATCATGCTCTTTTTCCTCATATTCTGCTGAAAGTTAGAAGGATTACTTTTCTTCTGATGAACAAATCCCAGTAGACAACACCCATGCCAGGGAAATGCTGTATGACACCAATATTTTAAAATATCCAGGGTTAGAACAAAGCATCCCTGGAACAATAAGACTTTTTTTTTAAGTTTATTCATTTATTATTTCTGAGAGAGAGAGAGAGACAGCAAGTGAGAGAGCGAGCGAGCACAAGCGGAGGATGGGCAGAAAGAGAGAGGCACAGAATCCGAAGCAGGCTCCAGGCTCTGAGCCATCAGCACAGAGCCCACTGTGGGGCTCAAATTCATGGACAGCAAAATCAGGACCTGAGTCAAAGCTGGATGCCTAACCGACTGAGCCACCCAGGTGCCCCAATACTTTCTAAAAACAAGTTGTTATTGCAGAGATGAGTATCAGTATCAACTGCCCTACTCACTCCAATCTTTGAGCTGTTGGTGTTAATGTTTCTCTTTCTTTCTCTTTTCCCCCAAACTCCACATTCTTTTTTTTTTTGTTTATTTATTTATTTTGAGAGAGATAGAGATAGAATGAGAGGGAGAGAGAAAGAGAGAGAGAGAGAGAGAGAGAGAACATAATTGGTGGAGGGGCAGAGAGAAAGGGGGAAAGAGAATCCCAAAAAGGCTCCATGCTGTTAGTGCAGAGTCAAACGTGGGGCTCGAATTCATGAACCGTGAGATCATGACCTGAACTGGTATCAAGAGTCGGAGTTGGTCACTTAACTGACTGAGCCATCCAGCTGTGCCCCCAACTCCCCACACTCTTATGTCTGTACATATACACAGAAAGTAGAACAATAGAGGAACTAGGGTAAAGGCACAAAAGAGCCTGATGCAAACCCCTATGTAAATCAGAAGTAAAAATCAGGATTATGAATAACTCATTTTTAAAAATTGTCATAAAATATACATAACATAAAATTTACCATTCTAAAACTTTTTAAAAAAATATTTATTTTATTTTTGGGAGAGTGCAAGTGGTGGAGGAGCAGAAAGAGGGGAACAGAGTATCCAAAGCAGACTCTGCACTGAAGGCTATTAGCAGTGAGCCCGATGTGGGGCTGGAACTCACGAACCACAAGATCATGACCTGAGGCAAAGTCGGATGCTCAACCGATAGGTACAAAACTTAAGTGTACAATCCAGTGGCATTAAGTACATTCATGTTACAGTGCAAATAATGACACTATCCTTATTCAAAATGTTTTCATCATTGCAAATTGAAACTCTGTACTCATTAAACAATAATTGCTTCCTCCCCCTGGCCCCTGGTAACCACTATTCCACTTTCTGTGTCTATGAACTGGACTCTTTTAGATATATAAGCAGAATCATATAATATATGTCTTTTTTTGTCTGGCTTATTTCACTTAGCATAATGTTTTCAAAGTTTATTCGTGTTATACCATGCATCAGGATTTCATTATTTTTTAAGGCTGAATAATATTCCACTTACATATAAAACACATTCTGTATATCCATTCCTTCATCAAAGGACAATTAACTTGTTTCCATTTTATTGGCTATTATGAATAATGTTGCTATGAACATGAATGTACAAATATTTGTTCTAGTCCCTGCTTTCAATTGTTTTGGATATATATCTAGAATTGCTGGGTCATATAATAATTCTGTTTGATTTTTTGTGTAACCACCATATTGTTTTCTACAGTAGTTGAACCATTTTATATTCCCTCCAGCAATGCATACCATTCCAATTTCTTTACATCTTTGCCAATACTTTTTATTTTCTGTTTATCTGTTTTTTTAAGTGTTTACCTATTTATTTTGAGAGAGAGAGAGAGAGAGAGAGAGAGAGAGAGAAAGAGAGAGAGAGAGCAGGGGAGGGACAGAGAAAGGGAGAGAAAGAATCCCAGGAAGTCTCCATGCTATGAGCCCAGAGCCCAACACAGGGCTTGACTGCACAAACTGTGACATCATAACCTGAGCCAAAATAAGAGTTGGATGCTTACCCAGCTGAGCCACCCAAGCACCCCTGTATGTTTTTAATAATAGCCATTCTAATGGGTGTGAAATGGTATCTCATTATGGTCTTGATTTGCATTTCTCTAATGATTAGTGATGTTGAGCATCTTTTCATGTGCTTATTGGCCATTTGTACATTTTCTTTGGGGAAATGTCTATTCATGTCTTTCACCCATTTTGAAACTGGCTTGTTTGGGTTTTTTGTTAATGAGTTATAGGAGTTCTTTATATACTCTGGATATTAATCCCTTATCAGATATATGATTTGCAAAAACTTTCTCTTATTTTGTGGGTTGCCTTTTCAATGTCTTGATAGGTTCCTTTGGTGCACAAAGCTATAAATAGTTCACTTTTGACTCTAGTTGATACAACGTGGTGTATTAAAAAAAGAAGTTTCTGAAATAAACTTGAAACAAAACCTCTAGTCACCATATATTTATTGAATATCTTCATGATACTGAATTAAAGAAAATTTGCACTGAAAAGATACAATCTCTTTCTAAAAATTTCTCTAAATGTGGAACAAAATATTCATTCATTCATTCATTCATTCGTTTATTCATGCAATGAATGAATATTTATTGAGTCCATATTTTTCCAGGTCTTCCTTGTCATACATCATTGGCAAAAGATGACAAAAAAAAAAACAACCCCATCCTAATGATCTCCTTATTAGGACACAGTTATTCTTCAGTCATCATGAAGCAAATTATCTGTTGCAGGCTACTGATGCCTCTAGACTCTGGCTTCCTGGATTTTCTTATTCTGACAATAGGATATGATAGACTGAAGAGAACAATGGCCAAGAATCCAAATAACCTAACTGGTTTCTATCATGATAAGTCCTGTAAAGGAAATTTCGCTATTAATCCTCCTTTCCAGAAATACTGATACTCAACTAGCATTGAAAATTGTAGAAAACTAGCTTATCTTTTTCACCCTTCCAGATGTCTGACTTGACTAAATGATAATCCGTTTTATCCTGCAAAAGTATACCACACTGGACAGGAAACATCCTCCTTGCTACAATATCAAAAAAGTCACATAAAAATCTGGATGTCCAGCTTCTCTTGAAAAAGTGGACCTGGCAATCCTCAGCCCATATTCTCACTTATTAAGAAATGGCTAGTGCTAAGGAAGAGTTGTCCTTTGTAGATATTCATCACAGTCTCTACTACTTCTTATTGTATATAGATATTTTTTTTCTTTTTCTTTTTTAACTGGACATCCATTTTTCTATTCATTCATGTTCAGTATCCACTCCAGGGAAGTCACTGTGTTAAGCATTAAGGATTATTAAACACTGTCACTAGACAGTTTGCTCCAGGCTTTTAGGGAATAGGATGAAGCAGAAAACAGATATGGCTGACCCTGGTCAGGAAAACTAAACTGGCTCTAAGTTCAGCCTTCCTTAACAGAGTGACAAGCATTTCAAACTAAAATATTAGGCCATATCAGGTTGAGCACTGCTCTTTGAGTTGGGGGTAGAAGAAGCATAGAGTGTCATGATTCTTATGAAATCCTCCCGTTTGCAATAGGCTTTCCAGGTAAGTAGATATACAGGGCCAGTTACCAGAGAGAAAGGATTGGCAATAAAGATATCAGGTCTCCAAATAATGAGAGTGGTTGCGGTTGTTGTGGTGGTGGTTGTGGTGGTGACAATGGGCAGTACAGTCACAGGCGGGGCTGAAACCACTACTGGTTGCTCCATTGATAAAGATTAGGCCAAGGAACTGAGCAGAGCTGAGTCTGTAAAACCAAAGGCTCTCAGTTCTTGCAACCTGAGCAAGAAAAGAGAAAGGCATAACTGATATAGTAGACTTGTTTATGAACTACTAGGTATCACAGAGAAGAGAGTTCCCCCTGATCTGGGGGAGTGAAGGGGTTTCTCCAGAGATGACATTGTAACTATTTTAATCTTCAAGGATTAAGTCAGTGTTTCACAGATTGAGATGAGGTTAAAAGAACAACCATCCAACATATAAAGATGAATAAATTAGGGACCTACTTTCAAGTAGCATAGTCTTGTGGGGAGAAAAATACATGAAAATCATTAGAATAAATTAAAACTAGTGCAATACTATAAATATTAATATAAAATAAGAAGGCAATATAACAGCAAGAGCAAAGAATTCTTCCAGTAGGAGTGAGGAGAGGAGGTTCATTCAGAAGAGTTCACCAGATAGTGAAGTTCACTTCCAGGAGTTCACCAGGCAGATTGTGAGGGCATTCCAAGTTGAGGATAGTGGGTGACCGAGCATCAAAACTTGAAAGTACATTTCAGAGAAATGCAAACAATTCATCATTCCTGAAGCTAAAGGTAAGAAGAAAGAAGCAATGAAAATAAAGCCGCAGAAAGATGAGGGCTGGAGAACTTGGAATGTTGGAAGAATGCCAAATAGCCTGCAGTGGCTGGAGTGTAAGATGCATGGGAAAGAATGGTTGTTGCTGACGTTGTGAGGATAGTATAGAAGGGATTATTGAGGCCAATACAAGGGGAGCTGCAGTTTTTACATTTTTTAGAAGTATAGTCCCTTTAAGAAAAGACTATTTCTGAGGACCCACTCCCAGAAACTATGGAGGGTCATAAATATCCTGAAGTCCATATATTGCTCTCCCAGGGATTCTCAGGTCTCAATTAAGAACTCTTGCTTTAAAGAGGTGCTTCCAAACCTTTTAAGTAAAGTGCCCCCCCACCAAACAGTACAATTTGAATAGTATACTGGGGTCATCAGAAGAAACTGCTTGAGGTTAGAGGCAACGTCTCAAAGGCTACAGTGATCTTGTCACACCAGTAACCCATTCTGGTGACCCATGAACCACTAACGGTTTCCAAGTAGAAGAATGAAATGATCAGTTCTGCATTTACAAAGGCAACTCTAGCAGCAAGGTAGAGAGTAGACAGGAAGAAATCAGACCAGTTAGAAGTTTTCCTAGAAGAGCATAGGGAAATGGCTGTAAAGGCTTGTCATGTACCATTGATGGATGGGAGTCTAGAGACTTTTAAAGACAGAACTAAAAGACCTGATGCCAGTTAAAGCTCCAAAACTTCCACACAGAAGGAGCGTGGTATTCATTGGGTTAGAAAAAAGTAATAGGGGATTTGCAGAACCACCAAATACGCTTATGTAGATTGTTTACTGCACAAGGGAAGTCTTACTGGCGTGTGCAAAATAATTTACATGAAGCTCCTGTTGTTTTAAAAAATCAAATCTAAGCATGATAAAAATCAGTTAAGTCTTCTATTAACACAGATGCTTCAGCAGATTTTAGTCCATTGAATGGCAACTTGATAAGTAATACTATTGTTTAAAATGTTACAAACTTGTTAAAGGGTCTGAAAATTTTCCATTTTAGATATTTTATATCTTATAAATCCTTCTAAACACTGGCTCATGAATATAAGGGGTATTTTTTCTCCCTACATCATCATATTTTAGCTTTATCTGATCAGAAGGGTGGGGTTCGTGATCCACAGTAACCACCAAGCTGCCCAGCAGCAGCACTGCTGTGTGAAAACCATGTAGGTATGCTGTAGTGTGTATACATCAAATAAAGTATGTGCGGTGCTCTTGTATTTGATGCTGTGAAGTTTAATCATCTAGTTAAACACGTGTCCACCAAATTCTGCTCCTGCATTATTATTTTTACTTGTCACCATGGAGGTAGCCTCAGTGTGATTTTTTTTTTTTTCTAAGTAAAACTGTTGAGGGGATTTCCTACCTCTTTTCTCTTTTGCTCTCTAAAACAAAGGTTTAGAGATTTTTTTCCCCATAAATGATTACATGGGTACTATGAATTTTAAACTGCTTTATGTTTCTACAGAAATCAGTGTATGGTCTGATTTCCTTGAACTCTGGCAGTTGAGAACTCAAGGGACTCTCAAGGAGCGGAGTGCCGTTTAGGAAGGGGAGGACAGACCGAACTGCTCTAAAGCCTGCGCTTTGCAGTTATCTGGTGCAGGCAGCTGCTGTACGTTTTGTGCGCAATTCACTTGAAGACTAAAAAAACATGCTGAAATCAGATGCATGGGAAGATGAAGCTGAACACGTCAACCAAAAGCATGAGTAGGAACTATTATATATCTCACTCGGAGTGAAAAAAACAACAACAAAACAGGCAAGAAAATAGAGTGGTTTCAGAGAGATTCCCACCCACTTTACTGCCGGAAGGAAACCCAACCCTCCCCGACCCAGCGAGGAACGCTGAGCTGGATGGATTCTCCTGCACAGAGAGCCACCATCTAAAGAGAGAGCGAATTTGCATAGGTATACAGTGCGTGCAGGACTTCCGCCCCTTATAAAAGCTGCTGTAAACTTGTGCTCCTACGCCAAGCTAATTGTGGCTGCTCTACACGTGACTAAAGAATCAGAGAAGAGAGGGGTCCCCAGACAGAAGGAAGTATGACACTGATGACACTGCTGCTACGGCCAAGGCTGATGTCCAGAAGAGTTGCAAAAATATTTTCCAGAAGCTCGTGTCCTATCAAAAAAAGGGTCTGAAAAATCTATAGCCTTTACAATCTGATATTGAGCTAATTATCATGTGCACCCCTGGATTTTGCAAGTTTGCTAATATAATGCCATGGTTGAAAATAAATTTTCATTACAGTGTCTGAGCTGTCCTAAAATAATTTCACCTAGTCCTCAGGACAGGATTAACTTCCATCAGAAATTTTTGGTGTTGGTGATACAATAAATTTGCTAAACAGATATTCTTAGAAGCAGTGAGATATTAGATCTACATTCATAACCAGGGAGTATATAACTAGTAAGGGTACAAGCTGTCAATGTATCATAACCAAATCATAATTTCACTGCAGTGGGAACTCAAGGTCAGTTTTCCTCCTATTTTGGGGTCCTATCTATTTATAGCATGACCTGAAAGATTAGTCATCATAGCCAATAATACAAATAAAGATCTGATTTATTTATTTTTTTCAAAAAATTTTTAAGTTTTATTTATGTATTGTGAGAGACAGAGACAGAGAGAAATGAGCCAGGGGTGGGGGCAGTGAGAGTGAGTGAGAGAGGGAGAGAGAGAGAGAGAGAGAGAGAGAGAGAGAGAGAGAGAATCCCAAGCAGTGCAGAGCCCACTGTGGAGCCTGAACTCACAATCCGTGAGATCATGACCTGAGATGAAATCAGGAGTCAGAGGCTTAACCATCTGAGCCATCCAGACACCCCTGATTTATTTTATTAAAAAAAGACAAATAAGGGGTGCCTGGGTGGCTCAGTCGATTAAGCATCAGGCTGACAGCTCAGAGTTTGGAGCTTGCTTCAGATTCTGTGTCTCCCTCCCTCTCTCTCTGCCCCTTGCTCTCTCTCTCTCTCTCTGAAAAAATAAATAAAAGACATTAAAAAAACATTTTTTAAGAGACCCCTGAGTAGCTCAGTTGGTTAAGAGTCCGACTTTGGCTCAGGTCATGATCTCATGGTTCATGAGTTCAAGCCCCTCATCGGGCTCTGTGCTGACAGCTCAGAGCCTGGAGCCTTCTCCGGATTCTGTCTCCCTCTCTCTCCCCCACTCATGCTCTGTCTCTCTCCCTCAAAAATAAAAAATTTATTTTTTTTTAATTTTTAAAAGAAAAAATAAAATTTAATGTCCTTAAGTTGTATGTTTCTAAAATCTTCATACTGGAGATTTGTGTATTAGAATATTTAATACAATATTATTGCAATATATTAAGTATAGTTTTTTATTATAAAAAATAGAGACCTGGAAATATAGTATGTGATATATACAATTTGAATTTTATCTTTTTCCTGGCTAATGAAGAATTACCTATTATACATTTTACCATTAGGATATTCTACTTAATTTTTTTTAACTTTTAAGTAGTCTCTATACCTAATGTGGGACTCAAACTCACAACCCCAAGATCAAGAGTCACATGCTTTACTGACTGACCCAGATGGGGGGGGGGGGTTCCAGGATATTTTACATTTGTTTTAATATGACAAAGATGATCCTAGGTAAACCTTGGTTAAAATTATCATCTATTAAGTAACTCCACAGTATATAACTGAGAAGAGGATTAGGGAAGAAATGACCAAGAGGGAGTCTGAAATATTAGGTAGACTGGGGTAACTCTGAAATGTAAAATCTGCAGATAAATCAAAACTTTTATTTCAACCAATTATGTCAATCTTCTTTCTCAATATAGTTAAATTCATAGTTGAAAACAAATATACACATATATTTATATTTATGCTAAATTTTGGTAGAAACTTCAAAAACTTGAATCATATGTGTTTTTTATCACTACACTTGGGAAATAAATGGTTCTGATTGAATGAATATTCTAGTTTATTGAGAATAAGAAAACTTCTTTGTTTTGATCTATATAGTGGGAAACTTAGCTAAAATGTATTAGTTTACTATTTTCCCTTAGTAGGAAGAATGTGACAGCCATGATAAATGACCCTGGATCTTAGAATGCCAAAGATTACTTTTACTTTTTACTTTTACTTTTAAAAGTAAAGATGGCCATCATAGCCAGTAATACTTTTACTTTTCCCTTTATTAATTCATTCATGTGATAAATACTTACTGAACATCTACTTTATGCCAGCTACTATGTCAGGCAAAAGCTCTATCTGGTGGTCATTATACCTGCTATAGAAGAGGTATGGACAGCAGAAATTCCAAATTGTGCCCTGAAAACTGTTCTTAAAAATTCCTATTAGCTTGGCATGCCTAGGTGGTTCAGGTGGTTAAGTGTCCAACTCTTGATCTCAGCTCAGGTCTTGATTGGCTCAGGGTTGTAAGTTCAAGCCTTACATTGGGCTCCATGCTGGGTATGAAGCCTACTTAAAAAAAAAAGTCTTATCAGCTTGTTTTTGGTAATATTGAGATTTTACCTAAAAGTTGACAATGTGTTTTCTCTGCATGCTCTTAAAAATAAAATCTGCTTAATTTAACTTTCTGGTGAATCACATTTTTGCTGCAGTACAAGATAATTCTATAAAGCAATTACTACAATGTTATGGGAACCAGAGATTGTTTACTTGAGCATGACTGGCAGAAACGCATTGTGTAACCAGCAGTCTTTGTTCACTGTCTACGTGAAGAAGCCATCTCCTGATAGAAAGGGTAGGCAGTGTGACGTAGAAACAGTACTGTCTCAGGAGTCAGACAAACCTGACGATTCGACTCTGGGTTAAGTTCTTCATCTGAGTCTTAGTGCCCTTACTCACAAAATAGAATAACCTAATCTTATTCTAAATATTTGAGAAGATAATTCATTCAACAAATATTCACCAAGTGCTTTATCCTGAGAGCAATGGAGAATCACTATAAGGCCTTAAACAGAAGAAACAAGATAATTAATTAGATGTGAACTTTGGAAACAGAACTCTGGCTGCAATATGGAGAATGAATGAAGGTAAGACAAGATTGGAGGGAGGGAAACCAGTTAGGGACCTATTATTATTCAGAAATGAGTGAAGCCTTCATTGAAGTAGAGGCACTGAGGATGAAGAGAAGTAAATGGGTTTGAGCATTATTAAGAAATTAAAGGTACAGCATAGGGAATGTAGTCAAAGGTATTCTAACTACAAATACAGACTACAAATATATGGTGACAAATGGTAGCTACACTTGGGAGCATATAGATTTGTTGGAATGCCTATGTTATATGCCTGAAACTAATGTAATGTGTCAACTATCCTCAAATAAAAAAAAATTTAGAACGTGGTATCAAGAAGAGAGGGTGACGTGCTGCATGTGGATGGTAAGAGTGTAAGTGTAAAGGAACATGTAAGTGGATATCTTGGATATCTTGCTTGGCTATCTGAGTGGACGGACGTGCCGTTAACTAGAAAAGAAAACACTGGAAAAGCAGCAGGTTGTGAGAAAAGTGACAAATTCTGTTCTGGATAGGTAAGGTGCTCTGAGCGGTGCCTGTAGGATGCTGAAGCAGTGATATACACTATGAGGTTGGAAATACAGGAACGGAGATAATTCAGAGGAACATGACAAAGAATAGAAGCTCGATCTCAATCTATTACTGAACAGATCGCGATCGCCTAGGTGGTTGACGATATCTTTGCTTCTCCCACTGGCCTGGAAACATCTACTGCTCACAGACCATGAGCTACTCATTACCATGCAGTGTAAGTAATTGGTTCATCTTTGGAAGTTTTCACAACTGCTTACACTACCTGAATGACCTGTCTAGATTCTGTCTCAGTGTCTCAGTTTTCCAAATGTCATTCAAAAAGAATCATTCTACTGTTTCATTTTCAGTGGTCTATATATTAGTTTTCCACTGTGGTTTCTGAGAACTTCGAACTTCTGAAACTGTCTTCAAGATGTGCTTAAAATATGTACTTACTCTCTCTCATTCTAGTTTTGCATACAGCTATCGAGTGTACCACATTGGTGTCACATAGATCTACACTGTACTTCATAACTGGGGAAGAGCATTCAAGCCAGAGAAAACACAAGCATCCCTAAGAGAGAAGGCCAGTGTGCTTTCCAGCCCAAGGTGGAGCGATGGGGCAGTGAGGGGACAGTGTATGACATGACACAGGGGAGGCAGGCAGGGGTAGGAGCATGCTGGGAACATGCAAAGATCCAGAGGTGAGAACAGCACTTGTTTAGAGAACTGAAGTTTTAGTAGTTCAGAGAATAAAGAGGTGAAACTTCAGAAGTATTTGCAAGAAGAGTTTCAGATCAGGAAGGGCCTCCTAAGCTACATGAGGAAGTGCGGACTTTATCCTGACAGCAGTGGGAAATTACTGACGTTTTATATAAGGGAGACTTGAAGTTTAGAAAGCTCATTTCCTTCGCTCCCTCTATCCAAACAAACAAACAAACAAACAAACAGACTTTATTAAAAAGGACGGGGGTGGGGGGCAGTGCTCCTGGGTGGCTCAGTCAGTTGAGAGTCTGACTCTTGGTTTCCGTGCAGGTCATGATCTCTCATTCTTGAGTTCGAGCCTGGCAATAGCCTCTGTGCTGATGGAGAGGAGCCTGCTTGGGAGTTTCTCTCTGCCCCTTCCCCGCTCGTGCACACACGTGCTTCCTCTCTCTTTCTCTCCCTCTCTCCCTATCTCTCTTTCTCTCAAAATAAATAAATACACTTAAAAAAAAAAAGAAAGCTCATTTTGGTTCTCACGTGGAGGACGGCCAGATGAGTGGTGGCAACCAGGGGTCTGTTACAAAATGCCAGATGAGGTAGAAAGGTAGCTTACTTTATGTCAGGGAACTAGGGAAAGAAAGAAGTGGATACATTTGAAAAACACATGATAAGAATAATTTGCAGACTGGAATATCTGGATGTGGGGAGTCAAGGAAGGCCTAATACATGATTGTCACCCAGGCTTCTGGTGTGGATAACAAATGGAGACACCATTCTACTCTGTCCCTCTTTCTTCTAAGGAGCTTTCCTCTGCCTGCAGTTGCCATTGCTCTATTTTCCTCTGCAGTGGTGACTACAAAAATACTTATGTAAGAGTCAGTTGATA
>CM053570.1:19347884-19389697 GCA_028646485.1 Cryptoprocta ferox
TTTTACTTGTTATCACTTCTGAGTTACATTGGAATAGAAAATTTGACATTTGCTAAGTGTAATACATAGTGATCCCAAATTTTAAATATCAAAAATTAAAGTTCTTTCTTCAT
The DNA here is from genome assembly GCA_028646485.1 of Cryptoprocta ferox. Lineage (NCBI taxonomy): Eukaryota > Metazoa > Chordata > Mammalia > Carnivora > Eupleridae > Cryptoprocta > Cryptoprocta ferox. The sequence continues at coordinate 19,347,998 of CM053570.1, forward strand.
TTGGAAAGAAAACGCTTCCAAGTGTTCAGTAGCTGGGAGTAGATTTAAATATATTATGTAATTTATATATCTCATATCATTAGGCATTGCCTCCAGAGGGTTAGACATTAGAAAATTCCAAGTATCCTCAGAATATTTAGTTATACAGAAATCACTAGGGGTGCCTGGGTGGCCAAATCTGTTGAGTGTCTGACTCAACTTCAGCTCAGATCATGAACTCCCATTAGTGAGATCCAGGTACCACTCCCAGCCCCTGAGCCCCCAACTCCCTGCCCCCCAACTTTGTTGTCAGCGAGGAGCCTGGTTGGGATTCTTTCTCTCCGTCTCTCTCTGCCCGTCCCCTATTCTCTCTCTCTCTCTCTGTCTCTCTCTCTCAAAATAATTAACTTAAGAAAACCTGATAGTTAAGATGATTTCCCCCGTTTTAGTCTTCATCATTACAGTACATGTTAAAGTGCCTTATATTAGTATTTACCCTTTTTAATAGAGTACTTTCTCTATAACCTTTGATTTCTCTAATACATAGCAGATCCTGATGAAGTTTTGGGGTAATGGTGGGGTGGTCTGGAGCTGATGGTCAAGAAAGAATTTTTGAAGATGTCTTTGGTGCAAAAAGGTAATTTTATTAAAGCACGGGGATAGGGCCTGTGGGCAGGAAGAACTGCACTGGGGTCCTGACAGGTAACTGATTATAAACCCTCAGTTTGGGAGGGGTTCAGAGATAAAGTCTCTAAGAAATTTTAGAAGCAAGGCTTCTGGGGCCTTGAAGTTCTAACTGTTGCTAAGAAAATGCTATTTATTACCATTTAGTAAAACCTCAGTCATGAGACCCTCCCAATGTATACTGGAGGGCCATAAGCTTGGAGTATGACTCCCAGCATATATCTTGGAGCAGTTGAGATAAAAGAAGCAAACTTATAGGATCCTCGAGGTTGGGACAATGTTCAGCTAAGGTTCTCTTTTGCCCCCAGCAAAGTGTCATCATCGAGGAAGGAGAGCTCCTAGAGGGAGGCCACTCTGCCTGTTTCAAGGACTTGTCAGTGGGCTGTAGGCACTAAGAGAATTTAATTTTTCATTTGCCTTAGTTTCCCACAGTACCATGGCAAGCTCCTAAACCCCTTTCCTTTGTTCTTGGGTAGCCAGGAGTGACGAGGAATATCACACATATTCCACCTATAGGGGAGGGAGGAGAGGGGTGTGGCAACCTGCATTTTGTCCTCAGCTTGCCCCACACTCCCTCATCAAGCCTAATATCTATCTACCTGTTAGGAGCACTGTATATGGGATTCCTTGCACTGAAAAGGTTTGACTAGGTGATCTTTCTTAACATTCCACAATAACAAGAAGATTATAAGGTTGTCATCTGTTATCTAATTTATTCTCCTAACATTGCTCTGAAATAGAGGAGTAAGTACACTTATTCTCATCTTATAGCTGGAGAAAAGAGCTATAATTGTCCCTACATAATACAAGCTCTAGAACCTAAACCCTAGTCTTCTGACCTTCTCTCCTTACAGAATAACCACAGTTGCTTATAAACAACTTTTCTATTTTCTGAACCTTTTTAGATGACCTCCCACTTCCTAAACTCCTACAGATCTTTTTTCTCAGTAGTGCTACCAGTTCTATTATATGTTGATAGAGGTTTGAAGCTGAGCTATTCATGTGACTTTAGAGGAATCATCAATGCAAGCCAGTGGGAAAATATAAAAAATAAATTATAATCTTCAACTTAAAATCTGCATTAGTTAACCATTCAAGTAAATGATTTATCACATTTATTTGTGATCACTGGCTTAAATCCTTATGACAGTTAACACCATATATTTTTAATAAAACATTACATGTTGGAGTTCTTTATCACAAATTTGAGATTGAAACATGTAAAAATGGGATTTCCAGGATCAAACGAGCTGTAGGGACACCAAAATACATTGCAGGATGCTGGTTAAATGTAGTTTGGGCATAAGTTTATAAATATAAACTAACTGAGAAACTGGAGGTCCTTTGTAATAAAATGCACTATCTTTCAAAACTTAAACATTATAATAACAACACAGCAGTGTTATTCTCTTATAAATAAAACTTTCTTTGTTAGGAGTTAGTTGTTTTACTATCCCAGGAGATATATCTGGAAAGGGTCTAGTTCACCGTAAGCACTTGATAAATATTTGTTGAATGAATAAATAGATGTCTCAAGTTTTAGAGAGAAGTCTGAAATTCAGAAATAGATTGAGAGCCACAGCTAAAAAAGGGGGGAGCTGAATTTATGCCAGATGGATGAAAGACGAGTATGTAGATGAGAAGTTCTCAAGAATGCACATAGATAAGAAATAAGAACATGGATAGGAGATAAAATTATTATGACTATATCATGTCATCTAGAATTGGACTTCAGTAAGGTAATCAGTACAAAAGAAATATAAAAATCAGTAACTGTCAGACACATAAAATAGTTTGGAAAATGTAAAGGAAATTGTGTCATAGATAATATAATATGTAGGTAAATAAATAGAACTAAATTTTATAAAAATATATAGGACTTAGTTGAAAAAGTTATAAATATCTACTTAGAGACATAAAAGAAGATTTGAATAATGGAGAGCTAATCCCAAACTAGATGATAAACCTGGCAGTCAAAATTCCAATAGCCCACTATGTACCTAGTAAAATGGCCCAAATCCAGAACACCAACACCAAATGCTGACAAAGGTGTGACACAACAGGAACTCTCATTCACCGCTGGTGGGAATACAAAATGGTACAGCCACTGTAGAAGAGTATTCTGCAGTTTCTTACAAGATGAAACATATTCTTATCATATGGTCCAGCAATTGTGCTTCTAGTATTTACCCAAGGGAACTGAAAACTTATGATACAGGGGTGCCTGGCTAGCTCAGTTGGTAGAGCATGTGACTCTTGATCTCAGGCTTGTGAGTTCAAGCCCCACGTTGGGTGTGGAGATTACTTAAGAAAAAACAACTTACATCCATACAAAAACCTGGACATAGATACTTGTGGCAGGTTTATTCACAATTGTTAAAACTTGGAAGCAACCAAGATATCTTTTAGTAGGTGAATGGGTAAATAGCTTAGATTATAGAATATAGCTTAGATAACAGAATATTATTCAGTGCCGAAAGGAAATGAGCTGTCAAGCCATAAAAAGACATGGAGGAAACTTAAATACATATTACCAAGTAAAAGAAGCCAATCTGAAAAGGCTACAAACTGTATGAGTCCAACTATATGACATTCTGGAAAAGGCAAAACTATACAGATAGTAAAAAGATCAATAGTTCTCAGGGGTTGAGGGGCAGGGAGGGATGAATAGGCAGAGTACAGAGGAATTTTTGGGCAGTGAAAATATTCCATATGATATTGCAATGATGGGTATATCTTATTATACATTTGTCAAAAGCCAAATATATAATACCAATAATGAACAATATACACTCCAATGTATAAAGTCAAGAGTTAACCCTAATATGAACTATGGACATAGGTAATAATGATGTGCCAATGATGGCTCATTCATGGTAACATATGTATCACTCTGGTCCTGGGTGATGGGAAGGTTGTGACTATGTGTATGTGTGTGTTGGGAGTGGGGGTCATGGAGTATATGGAACTCTGTACTTTCCACTCATTTTCACTAGGAACCTAAAATGGCTCTGAAAAAAAAGTCTACTAAAAGAATTCCAAAGCTTTAATAAGAAACTTGAGTGAAGATTATAACATTTATCTTGTATAACAAAAGTACAAAAATTTCCAGGACAATTCTGCAAAAGAAGAACTTTGGGAGTGAAGAATGGAGCAGGGAATTGGTTCTGCAAAATGTCAAAGCATAATGTAAAGCTACATTATATAAAATAGTATGCTGTCGGGATAGGAAGAGGTAGATGGACCTCTGAGTCAGAACAGAAAGTCCAGAAAGCGACTCAAATTAATATAAGAATACAGAACACAATGAAAAGAGGCATTTGAAATCATAGGCTCAAAACCAATTTATCATTTGGATATTGTGGTGACTGACTAGCCAGTTGAAAGAAAAAAAAAAAAAAACAACCTGAAGCTGATTCCTACGTAATTTTTTAAACCAACTATAAATGGATCAAAAATTTTTATACATTATGGTAAAAAAAACATAAAATTTATCATTTTAAAGTGTATACTTGATAAATGCTACTATCACCACCAAAGAGGAATCTGTATCCAGGCTCTCCCCTCCTTCCAGCCTCAGGCAATCAGTAATCTTCTCTCTGGGCCAATGGATTTGCCTGTACATTTCATATAAATTCAGTCATACAATATGTGGCCTTTTGTGTCTGGCTTCTCTCACTTAGCAAAATGTTTTCAGGGTTCATCCATGTTATGACTTATATTGGTACTTCATTCCTTTTTCTGGCTGAATAATATTCTTTTGATTGAATATACCGTATTTTGTTTCTTTATTCATCAGTTGATGTATCAAAGATTTTTTTTTAAATGAACTCCTAAAAGAACTGAAAGAAAGATACTTAAACATTTTAATATTTACTCAAAGGATAAGGAAGGCCTTTAAAACATAAAATATAATTCTATGAAATAAAACATGTAAATACAGAGTATTCAATATAAAGGGGAGAGAGAAGCTGTATTCTTCAAAAATGTCAATGTCCTAGGGGTGCTTGGGTGGCTCAGTAGGTTAAGCCTCCAACTTCAGCCCAGGTCATGATCTTGCAGTTGGTGGGTTCGAGCCCCGCATCCGGCTCTAAGCTGACAGCTCAGAGCCTGGAACCTGACTCAGAGTCTGTGTCTCCCTCTCTCTCTGCCCCTCCTCACTCGTTCTCTCTCTCTCTCTCTCTCAAATAAAAAAATATTTAAAAAGTATCAAGGTAATAAAAAAACAAAGAAAAGCTGCAGTAAAGTTCCAGATAAAAAGAAGCAAAGAAACATGACAAATACAATTCCTGGGGCACCTGGGTGGCTTAGTCGGCTGAGTGACAGACTTAAGCTCAGGTCATGATCTCATAGTTTCTGAGTTTGAGCCCTGCATTGGGCTCTCTGCTGACAGCTTGAGCCTGGAGCCTGTTTTGGATTCTGTGTCTCCCTCTCTTTCTGCCCCTCCCCAGCTCACATTCTGTCTCTCTCAAAACTAAATAAACATTTTTAAAATTAAAAAAAATACAATTCCTGACCCTAGACTTGACTCTGTACTAGAGAAGGATAAGTGCTATAAAAAAAATTAATTGGATCAATTGACAAAATTGGAATACAAATGATAGATTAAAGTATTGTATCAAGGTTACACTTCCTGTGGTAGATAACAATATTGTGTTTGTGCAAGAGCAATATACCTATTCTTCAGAAAATACATATTCTAAAATATAAAGGTAAAGGGCATGAGGTAATTAACCTCAAATATATATACATTATATATGTATATAATATATATATCAGATATATATTTCAAAAAAACAAAGCAGATCGGTTTTGTTCTTTTTTTGAGAAAGAGTCTGCGAGAGTGGGGGATGGGGTGAGGGAGCAGGAGAATCATAAGCAGGCTCCACGCTCAGTGCTGAGCCAGACTAGAGGCTCAATCTCATGACCGTGAGATCATGATCGGGGCTAAAATCAAGAGTCAGACGTTTAACTGACTGAGCCACCCAGGTGCCCCCAAAGCAGGTTGTTAAAAAGCACTGAATTTGTTACTCCATTTAGTGTCTATCCATCTCATAACAGATTGTCATGACTATGTAGATAATAGCCTTCTCAAGGTCATTTTAGTTATCTTTTAAGTTATAAACATAGAATATCCAGCGTATACAAGTATGTAAAATAGCAAGTGTAAGTGTCCTTTCCTATTGTCTGTAATTTCACTGTTCAGAGAGAATTAGTCCAATATACCTTCTTCCCCCCCACCCACAAGTTGGTGACACTTTATTACACAAAGAACTTGGCAAAGGACAGCTTCATTTTTGTCAAATAATCTCCATAAAAAATTTCTAGTGATTCATTTGTTGATCCAGTTAACAAAATAAAACAAATAAAACAATAGCTATTTACTGAGCGCTTGCAGTATTCCAGAGCTATTAAACAAGATGCAAATCCCACCATAAAAATTAGAATTTTCATTAGGATCCAGATATAGAAAAGTCCCAGCTTCAAAGATTCCGACTTGTAAAGACTGAAGACTCCATTTCCAGAAGTTCAAAAACCTTTCTTATCTTGAGAATGCCCATCACCCTCCTCAACTTCTGATTCTCCAGTTCCAGTAAAAAAAAAAACAGAAACTTTAAGGGGTTTAAATTAAGGCCACCGTGTTTAACGAGTTCTTTGATCCTCCCTGGAGTTCCTACAGCCAGGTGCACAACACGCTTCTCCAGAAACTTTACCTGCTTCTGGACCTTTATGTGTTTTGCAAATAATTTCCTAACTCTGCTGTGTCCTCTGCATGCTGTCATCAACCTCATGGGCTCCAGGGTCTGGATAGCAGAGCTGCCGATGATCAGCATCGGGGCTGATTTCTTCTCATTAGAGTTTTTCCGAAGTTTTACCCACTTGCAGATTTCTCTCAGGATGATGAAAGACTATGAGTCAAATCTTTGGCCTTGAGGAAACAGAAGTCTGGTAGGTTTAGTTCTTCTAATGCAATCATTGAGCATTTGCTGCTGTAACAGTCCTTCATCAGCTTCCGTAGGTCTTCAGGGCTCCCTGGTGTGGGCTCCAATTTTTCAAGAACATCAGAAATTTTCTTCTTCTCTTCCTTGTCTTGGTGACATCTTCTTTAGTTTCCTTTGCTTGTATCAAGAAACATTCTGTAGGCTGTTTGGTTTTCTTTGGCAGGCCAGGAACTGGAGCTGTTTCCTGCTGTGTCATCTCTGTGTCTCCTCCTCCTTCGCCATCTGATGCTTCTGCCTCTACTTGTCTGGCAGATGGCTCCTGGTTTTTGGGTCACCTCATCCTGCAGCCCACTTCAGTTAGACCCTTTCTTCTCTGGAGACTGGTAAACTGCGGGATGAGGGATTCAGCAAGGTTGCCAGTCTTCAGAGTACGAAGGACACTGGGCTGCCGGCTGCTCCAGCAGGCTGCTTCTCCGAGCACTCTTCTCCAAGCTCATCCGCCATCTCCAGGCGGGACTAGTTGGGGGGGCACCACAGAGGGAAAGTGGCCAGGGGCAGGTATTCCTGCTGCCTCCAAGCCTGGAGAGAAGCACTGGCAGCATGCAAAGCCTCTCCTCCTTCCTATATGCCTTTTTTATTTGGTGAGAGAGAGAGAGAGAGAGTTCGTGAGAGTGAGCATGAGCAGAAGAGGGGCAGAGAGGGAGGGAGAGAGAATCCCAAGCAGGCTCTTCACTGTCAGCACAGAGTCTGACATGGGGCTTGATTTCAGGAACGGTGAGATCATGACCTGAGCCAAAATTAAGAGTCCGATGCTTAACCGACTGAGCCACACAGGCGCCCCTGTATATCTTGTAAAACCAAAACTATGCATACCTCTTTTAATACAAATAGGATCCTTTTACATAAAAATACAAAAAACAACAACCCTGCTCTTCTTTCTCCACTTAGTAATATGTTTGGGATTATTTTACCAGGTTGATGTTTATATATCTATTCTATCTTCTTAAAAAAAACCCTATTTATTTAAAAATAATTTCAAATTTACAGAAAAGTTGCAAGAATAAACATAATTCAAAGAGCATTCATACACTCTTTATCCAGACTCACCTACTGTTAACATTTTACCCCATTTGTTATGAATTCAGATTGTGGACCTAGGTTTTTCCATTCCCCAGTTCACAATAGCAAAATATAGTCTAAGAAACACAGTCCGATATGATGATGATGATGATGATGATGATGATGATGATATTGAGGGTAGTAGTGATTGCTACTGAGCAATCACTATCATGTGTCAAGTGCTGTGCTAGATGCTTTACAGTTTATGTAGTTAATCCTCACAACAGTCCCTGAAGGATTTCTAAATGAGGAAGCTGAAGTTAAGAGAATGCAAGTAGCTTGCCCAAAGTTACAATGTGAGCAAGTGGCAGAGCCAGAATTAAGGAAGAGGATAATCAGACTCTCAAGTCCATGTTCTTTATCCCTATAACAGTCAAATTAACTCTTAATAAAATAGAAGGAAAGGTCAATAAAATACATACATTAAGAAAAGTTGATTTCTTTTTAAAAATTTTTTAATTATTTTTTAGAGAGAGAGAGAGCGCGCGCGCACAAGCGGGGGAGGGGCAGAGAGACAGGGAGACACCGAATCTGAAGCAGGCTCCAGGCTCTGAGCTGTCAGCACAGAGCGCCATGCGGGGCTTGAACTAAGGAGCCATGAGATCACTACCTGAGGGGAAATTGGACGCTCAACTGACTGAGCCACCCAGATGCCCTATTGATTTCTAATAGTAAGAAGCTTAGTGTTATCTGGATAAATAATATTTAATTTTAACTATAAAAAGCACAACTCGTCTCTTTCATACAATTCTGCCATAGCTCTCCATGTTTCTACTTGAGCTTCACAGAAACTCACTCCAGCAATTTGTCCTCCAGGCCAGTGTATCAAATAAGGATCTAAAAGCAACGTAAAATCACTTTTGCATCAGTAAAGGGCTCTCAACTGGAAAAAAAAAATCATCCTAGCCTGCATGCATGTGAGAAGATTACATATTTGCACTCCTCCTTCCTCTGAAAAAGCTAATCCAAGCTTCATTACTGTCAAGCTTGTGAACATTTACATAAACGATAGGTTTGTTATCATTTATTACTGGATTCAGCAGATTACATGCAAAATGTGCAAAGACACGATTAAAAAAATCTTTGATCTTTTAATCAAAAGAGTAAGCAATATTAATTCATTTGGGCAAGTGTGATACCCACACTTTATTATAATACTATTTTGCATTTGAGATTACCACAGTACGATAATTATTCTTCATTAATGAAGGTTTGTTGCTATGTAATTTCACTGTGGCTCTAAGCAATAATATCCTTTCTAGAGAATTAGTTACATTTGCTGTGAAATTATTTTACCAAAAAACCCCATATTCTTTATAAAATATAAATTTTACCACCATGGTATTTGATTCTGTAAAGCTCATAGAAATATCCCTGAGAACGATGAAGATGAGAAGAGGGAATCATCCTCAAATGGAATAAGAAATGTTTCAAATTCAAAAGCCTAGTGTATTTCTGTCAGTATTGATTTTGCAAAGCCAAAAAAAGAAAAAAAATGCCCCAATCTTATTGCTGCCTTACTCTAATAATGGAGATAGATATAGATATAAATAATTATAACACAAAGAAGGATGCACATTCATGTAACGAAAGAAGAAGTAGCATGCTAATTATTTCTAGAAGGATCCTGGAAGATTTCATAGCAAAGATACTTGAATTCATCTTTGAAGAATGGGTAAGATCAGGAAGTAGTGGAGGAAAGGAGAGAGGGGGAGTAGTATGTAAAAGGCAGACTCCTGAAGCTAGCCTAAATGGTGACTCTTTATTCTCAATAATCCAAAGCTACAGGGTTTTGAGCTCCAAAGTAATATGAGCAGAGCTATGAGGAATACCCTGAGGGTACAGTAAAAGAGACATAAGATTAGGAGAAAATTTTGAGCCACAAAGTTATTTCAGTGACTGTTCTGTTTGTCTGTCTGTTCCCCAGAAGGCTGTCACAGGCTTCTCCAGCCAGACACCATATTTTCCATAACTTTATATTCCCTGAACTACACATATTTAACAAGTGCTGTTGAGTGCATAGATGAAAGGGAACCAGTTCTTGTCTATACTAACGGTGGTGGGAATAAAATGAAAGAGAGACACTAAAATTGAGGAGGTGGCATTGTAAAGAGATGTCAACTGGTTGGATGGAAATGCTCAGGGAGACAAAAGAATGAAGTCATTAATCGATTAACCCCAATAAAAATTTACTGAGCACTTAGGTGCCAGAAGTGTAGCAGATGTTAAATATACAAATATGAATTAATATCTGGTCTTTACTATCAAAGAACTAGGGAAGAAAATAAATCTAGGGATGGGGCACCTGGGTGGCTCAGTCAGATAAGTGTCTGACTCGGCTCAGGTCACGGTCTCACGGTTTGTGGGTTTAAGCCCCATATCGGGCTCTGTGCGGACAGCTCAGAGCCTGGAGCCTGCTTTGGGTTCTGTGTCTCCCTCTCTGCCCCTCCCCCACTCACATTCTGTCTCTCTCTCAAAAGTAATAAATAAATATTAAAAAATTTAAAAAAATAAAGAAAATAAGTTTAGGGGTGACAGTGAAACAGATAATAATATAGATACATAATATAATATGCAATAAATATATGTGTGTATATACATATGTATACAATAATATGTATGGAAAGTTCACAAATAGTAAAGAAAGAAGGAATTTATTTTGCCTAGGGAGAATTAGGGAAGACTTCATTGAGCAAAGATGGTGGAGTAGGACTTTGAAGAATAAATAGGAGTTTTCAAGGTAAGGGGGTGCAGGAAGCCATCTCACAGAGAGGAATTAACATTTGTAAGTATGTGGAGGTCTTAAAAACCTTCACGTGTGTGTGTGTATGTGTATGTGTGTAAGTAATTTGGAATTGCAAAAGCATGAATTGCAAGAGGGAGATGGGAACTAAAGGGAAATGAGGAGATCAGAAAGTTAGGTAGGGGATAGAAAGGCTTTGCATTGCAAGTGAAAGAGTGTGGACTTTATTCCATGTGTGGATGGGAGTTAGTGAAGGACTTTAAGCTGCATGGTTACAGGCAGATCTAGCTACCCTTTATTTTTTATTTTTTATTATTTTAGAGAGAGAGAGAGGGTGCATGTTCAAGCATGGGGGGCGGGGAGAGAGCCCCAGTGTGGGACTCTATCTCATGACTCTGGGATCATGAACTGAGCAGAAGTCAAGAGTTGGACACACACCAACTGAACCATCCAGGCACCCCCCATCTACTGTTTAGATGAGAAACAGGTTAATGAAAGCATGGCCAATGAACAGGTCACAGGGGAGGAGAGTGGGAGTGAGGAGAGAATGGTAACGGTAAAGAGACTGTTGCAAGGGTCAAATGAGAGAGAAGGAAATCCTACTAAGACAATAATAATAGAAAAAGACTAGATAGAATAAAATAAAGAGATATCCAGTGATAAAACTGTATAAGCTCAGTGACATGGGATGTGAAACAGCCAACTCCCAGGCATTTTGATTGGATTACTCGAGTTGAAAGTTGTGCTCCCCAGTGAAGATTCAGTCTGGGGTAGGCAGAGCCTGAAGCATCTATGGCATACCCAGGGGCAAGTTTCTAATAGAGAGTAAAACTCACATCCATGACTTGGGAGAAATGTTAGTGCTGGCATTCACATTTCACACAGGAACACATGGTGACATTAGTAACCAAGATATGGAATACAGGCTAGAGATGTGCAATGGTTTAGAATGCAAATTATAATTTTGGGTTTTTGATGGTTGATTTTGATTAGCTGGTGGGATAACTATGTGAGTACATCCATAAGGAGTTTAGAAGTATGGTACTTCCATACGATAGAATACTATGAAGTCCTTTAAAAGATTAGATAGCTATGTTTGCATCAATTAGAAAAGATATTCATGATTTGTTATAAAGAAAAAATACAAGTTGTAGAATAATATGTCATATGATCCAACTTTTGTAACAAAATATATATGCACATACGTATATGTATAAATATATTACTATATACATATATATGTAAATATAAACACATACATATATACATACAGAATAAGTGTCCCTCAGTAAGAGGGACAGACAGCTAACCTCTTACTGAATAGTCTACTGTATTCTTTATATTGTTACAATGGACATTTTATATTGTTACAATGGACATTCATTGCTCTTCTTTTTTTAAGTTCTTTTAAGGGTTAAGAAATTGTAGGAAAGAACTGTAGAAAAAAATAAGATTGTCAAGTGAGAATGTAGAGGGAGGAAAGAAGAGGGACAAAGACAGGAACCTGAGACAGGCACGAAGCACAAACACAATTTCAGAGTCAGATAAAGAGGAAAGAAGAGGATGGGAAGATATCTAAGGGTTAACAGTCCGGAGAAGTGGTTGGTGTTGAAGCCTTCAAAAAAAGGTGGATAGGGGCACCTGGGTGGCCCCGTTGGTTAAGGATTGAACTTTGGCTCAGGTCATGATCTCACAATTGGTGGGTTCAAGCCCTGCATTGGGCTTTGCGCTGACAGCTCAGAGCCTGGAGCCTGCTTAAAATCTGTGTCTCCCTCTCGCTCTGCCCCTCCCCTGCTCACACTCTGTCTCTCTCTATCAAAAATAAATAAACATTAAAATAAACCAAAAAAACAAAACAAAACAAAACGGTGGATAGAATAATGACCAGACAGCGGCAAATGGGATTAGGGGATTGGCCAGTTTTGATGAAGCAGTTTCTTGAGGCCAAGGTTAGATTGCATTTGGTGAAGCATGAGATAAAAATGAGAATGTAAAGAAGCAGTGCAGTTACTTACCAGGGAAAGGGCGTCAGGCAAAGGGAAACTATAGCATGTTTGTAATCTAAGGCTGTAGAACCAGTGTTCTGATAAGGGCTGAAAACACAAAAGGAAGAGGGGGTAGCTGAGCTATTTCACCAGATATATTTAAATTTCCTTTACAAAGGGATTAATACTGTATGCACTTTTATATTTGATTTCCAAACCTAGTATGTTTTTATTTACATTTACATTTGACTACAAAGAATCACGTTGGGGGCTTTTACAGCTCATTTTTCATTCCCAACTTTGCCATTTTTCAGACAAAAACAGGAACCGGAAATAAGTGGCTGGGCAGGCTGTCTGTGGTGTGACGCACACTGCTGGCCCAGACAGCTAGAGATGTTGTCTTGCTTCTCATGAAATGCAGTCTTCTAGCGTTGGATCAAACAACCTTTAATTGTTCAAAGTGACAGTAAGTGTTAGAATAAACCACAACAACTAAATCCGTTGGCAGTAAGAGAACTCCACCCAAAGGTTGTTTCGAAACTATTCTTGTGAACACTGCTATTACATATATCATAGACCTCTTTGATATAGGAGTGAGACTATTTTTCTGCAAGCTGTTCATATCTTGACTTCACATACACAGACACACACATAGGAGAACAATGAAAACAGCCATTTAAACATATATTCGTTTGGGGATTGTGCAAGACAAATTTTTGTCCTCAGACAGTTTCCTTCCTCATCATCCATCAGAAACTTATCGACATTGGCATATGGTTAGAAAATGCATGTTAATTTTAAATTTTAAATGCTGATAGCCTGTAAAAGGGACAGTCTATGGGGCATACCTCCTAGGTAAGATGATAGAGCAGGAAAGCAAAAAAAAAAAAAAAATGCATCCTAAATTTAACTATGCATGATTTTAAGATTATCTGTGAAACTAAGATTATTTATCATTTGGGATGATGCGTAGTGCTGGTAGAAGGTTGACTGTATTGAAGACAAAGCTATTCTATCAAATTTCCTCCCCCAAATAAATCAATCTTATTTCATAACCTCGAATTAAAATAAAATAAAATAAAATAAAATAAAATAAAAGCTATCTAAAATGCCCAATGAACATCTTCTGTGGTAGTGTCACATATGGTTGGAGTTAAGAGAGTTTAATTGCATAAAGAAAACAAAGGGAAGGAAGGTTGGAAAAGTGGAGCAGGGTTATACAAAGCCTTGCATGAAATATTTAATATTTTGGGATTGTGTCAGGCACTAGGTGACACCTTTAAGATTGTACACTCTCTCCTCTGTTACTATTAGACCTGTGCATATTTATTTTGACACATTTATTTATTTATTTTTTAAAGTTTTATTTATTTACTTTTAAGTAATCTCTACACCCAATGTGGGGCTCGAACTCACAACCCCGAAATCAAGAGTTGCATGGTCTTCCAACTGAGCCAGCCCATCATTCCTTTATTTTGACACATTTATTTTATATTTTATAATTATCATTCATGGAACTATCTCCCTTTCCAGATTATGAGCAATCTGAAGAGCAGGGAACATGTCTTTGTTCTAAAATCTTTTTATCCCAGAGTCTAGCATAGTGATTGAGCTCAGTAAGTGCCCAAAGAAATAAATGAGCCAAAGAATGTATGCATGAGTGTACATGTGTAATACCTGTACACAAAGCCATGAAAAGTGGGTGTTAAGACAAACAGATGCTTCCAGATAGAACTGTCAGGTTTGTACTCTGGACTCTCTCCCATGGCTCTACTTTTCATTTTTTTTTCTTGAAATGAGGCTGATACTCATTTTAGCCTTGCCCAATATATCCCTCTCTATCTTTAGGCCTGATCCCAAAAGCAATGCGGACCATCAGGGCCAACACTGAGGCACGGTCCAGGGGTCAAAGGTTGATGCAGGAGTGTCATCACTTGGAATAGCAAAGAGAAGATAGAATAAACTCCCTGTAAGGAGATTTACAATGGAATGGACCAAAATGTTTGTTAGGTCTTTGAGGCAAGTCCTAGGCTAGAAATGGGAGCTGAAAGTAGTTTGTATTCTAGGAAAATGCAATAAGATAACAAAAATTGGGGAGAACAAGAGAGAAGAGGTCACAGCACTTGGGATGTGATGAAGGCTGATCTCCTGAAGTTCCCTTTGGGTGCAGCTGTGCAGCTGGGGTAACAGGCGTGACAGGCTGAGGGTGCAGAGGCACCTCTCAGCCTGGTTTCTGGAGTTTCCCAGAGTCTCATCCTCACCTGTGGGTGTCATTCAGTGAAGCATGTTTCATTTGTTACCATTTTGTTCATTCTGTTGCCCGTGGTGTAGCAGGTGCTAAATGAATGAAGTGAGTGAGAAAACGCAACCATGAATGGGCCACGGTCCCTGCAATCAAGGAGCCCCCAGTTCAAAAGGGAAAACAGACACATGGACAAATAAGGAGAGGAGGTAAATAGTCTAGGGAAAAATGGGACATGCTATGGAAGCTCAGAGGAAATGCCCGGGTCCACTCGGGAATGGTGAGAGTTGGATGGGAAAGTCTTCTGGAAAAATTTGATAAAACAGAATCTGGCAGGCTGGAGTAAAAGTTTAGTAGTCACACTAGGAAGACAAGAATGACCCACACAGGCAGAAAGATTAACCAATTAAAAACCAGCACAATAAAATTTGAGGTATACCAAAAAGTAGGATATATTCAGAATTCCAGTCATTCACAAGATGGGAAGAAGTGGGAAGCTATATGGCTGGAGTTGTACCCAGTGGCCTAAACTGGATGCCCTATGGGACCTACTAAAATTAACCAAACCTGGAAGAAAAGTTAGGTGGTAAGAAATATAGATGTCATGAATTTGAGCCAAGTTCCTGGCAAGCAGGGATGGAAAGTAAGGCATACGTGTGAAACGCAATCTGGAGGAATAATTGAAATGACTGCATGTGTATGGTGAAGCATGGGATGGTCATGGATGAGCCCTGGGTTTCTGGAGCTGGTGGCTAGATTGGATGGTGGCATGCCTCTCAAGACTGGGAAAACAAGAGAAGTGGCAGGTGTGGAAGAGATGAGTTTGGTTTGGGACATATTGAGCTTGACTTAGTATGCCCAAAATTAAACTCATGGACACAGCAAACCATAGGAAGAGGCTGATAGGTAGGTGAAAATATGGTTGGGTCATGACCCAGATTAAACTTCCCTCTTCACTTCTGCCAAGATTGTGGATGCCTTCTTGGCTCTTGATTCTGATAAGCCCATGTCACATGTGACATATTCACAAATGTTCATCATATATTTCACTCTTCGATGAGAGAATATGAATTTTTTTTCTTGTTTAATGCCTAAGTCAAAATAGGAGTTTCAGGCTAGAGGAAGAGTAAAGTCCCTTCTAATGGTCGGACCTCTGCGCTTGCATAAAATCTGTGCCTTTAACAAAATTCTATAAAGAAGAAAATGTGAAAACACACATTTCTGCTTTTCCCTGCACAACTTATGTAAAAGACATTTTTGTTTTTGGCTTCCCAGTATTAGTATCTCCAGTTTCCTTCCAGGGAATTAACTGTGTATCGTGTTAGTGTGAGAAGACTTGGCAGTATATCACATGAGCTAGGCTAATCAGATGTTTTCTCTGGGGATATTGTATTTCATGGGCAATGCCAGGATGGGGGACAGTGGAAGGGTGGTGGTGGTGACACCTTGTGTAGGCCATCTATTGAGGAAGCAGTGACTGTGGGGTTGCGTCTGGCTTTTTGACTCTAGTGACCTTTTGGTTCCTGCCTATTTTCAAGCGTCCTGTGTTCCAGTCTCCTGTTGGTGTTGTGAATCTGACATCCTCTCAATAAATTCTCTTTGCTTCAATTAGCCAACCAGTTTTTGCTACTCTTGATAAGAAACCTGGCAGAGCATTAGAATAAATTAAGACATTTGACTGAAAAGAAATACTGGATATTTATTTCCTAATTAAATCTCTAATTGAAATAAAGTAATAATTACGATCAAAGGCATTGCATGTAGCCCCAAATCAGAAAAGATCTTAACAGTGAGTTCTTCTGAAAGAAAAAAACTTTATTGGCCTATCATCCATTCATGGCTAGACACATTCCTTCCTGTCTCTGTAGTTATATGGTCCTTACAGTAAGTTGAACATACGTAGGATTTTTCCAGTAAAAGTTGATTAAGGAGTAATTTTAGCAATTTTTATTTTTCATTTGGTTTTAAATTGTAGAAGACTCATTTTGTGCAGGTAAGCACCTGACTAGGAAACGGATATTGTTCTTACTAATTTGGTAACATTTATTGAGTGGTTATTGCACACAAAGCAATGTGCTAGATGTTGAACAAGTATGCTCTTTCACCACTTCGTATATTATAGCATTTAGCATATTGATGCTTGTATAGTAAGTTCCTTCTATTCTCATGAGAGAGATGGGGCAAAAAAAGATAAAAATAATAACAGCAAGTCGTAGTACACACTATGAAGCATGCAGACTAGGAGCGGAGATCATGACCAATGGTGAGACCATCTCTGAGACAGGGGCCAGGGAAGGCGTCCCCAAGGATGGGACATATGCTTCCACCCAGAAAATAAGAAGAGGCTGCCATACAAAGTATGGAGAAGCACATCCTGGTTTCATCAATTACAAACTGTGGCACTTTGGGCAATTTATTTAAACTTTCTGTGTCTTTGTTTCCTCATCTGTAAAATGTGGAGCACAAGAGTACTTATTCCATCCTACTTTTGTGAGGGTTAAATGTGTGTATATACAGAGGGCTCTTACAACAGTGCCTGGCACATAGCAAGAGCAAAAGAAATTCTAGTAATTCTTATTGTTCAAAAAGGGGGATCAGCAGGTGCAAAAGCCTGAGGTAGTTGAGAACTTTGGCAAGTTAATTAAACTGAAATAAGATTAGAGAGGCCAGAGGCCAGTGGCATAAGACAAGGCTGAAAACATATACAGGGGGAGATTATGTAGGGCCTCACAGTTCATAGCAAATAGTTTGGGGTTTTTAATTGTTGTTGTTTTTTTCTGAGTGACTTGGGAAGCTGCTGAAGAACTTAAGCAGGGGACTGATGTTACTGGATTTATGTTTTAAGATGATCCCTTCACCTGCTATGTGGAGAACAGATTGGAAGGGAACAAGAGGAGAAACAGAATGACCAGCCAGGAGGCTATTGTATAATAGTCAGGGTGGGAGATGATGATGGCCCAGACTGAGATGGAAGGAGCAGAGAAGAAGAGACGAGAAAGGTTTCAAGATATATTTTGGAGATAGACTTGACAGTATTCATGAATTGAGTTTGGAAAATGGAGGAAGATCAGAACAGGGCTGCCACATACAGTTTTGAGGGATGTTCACTGCATCAGAGTGCCAAGGTGACAAGGGCACAAGCTGAAATCTATCACACACTGAGCCCACAAAGTCCTGTCCCGCCATGGGCTACAATGCACATGGGAAATGTGCCTTTTTCTGATTTCTACAAGGCTAGAAGCATTCCCACCTATAATTCTGGCTTGGGTAACTAGGTAAAGGGTGTTGCCACTGACAGAAATGAGGACATTAGAAGGGAGGCGGGACACATTTTAGAGAGAAAAAATTAAGGGTTTGGGCCCTGTTAACATTGAGATGACTCCAAGATACCCACGTAGAGATCTCAGATTGGTAGTTAGTTGCCTAATACTGATTTTCTACTCATCAGCCCTGTTATTTCCAATCATTTATCTGTATGTAGATGCTTTTGAAGTTTCACTCAACACAACGATTTACAAATAATGGCAATTTTACTAATTCCTCTCTAATCTGCATACTTTTTTTCCCCTTTACTACACCTGCTCAGATCTCCAGAACAAGGTTGAATATAAGGGGTGACGGTGATCATCCTTGCCTTATTCCAGATCTCAAAGATAGTGCTTTTGGTGAACCTCCATTATGTATAATTGCTAATTGTTTCTTTGTAGAGATCCTTATCACATTAATGAAGTTTCCTTCTATGTCTAGTAAGCTATTTTTTTACCATAAAATGATGATAAGTTTTATCAGATGCCTTTTCTGCATCTATTGAGATAATAAAGTTTACTCTCATAATTTTTCTTCCTTCCTCATAATTTTCATTTCTCATAATACCACTGAATTTTGGTAACACAGTTATGTTGGCCTCATGAAACGAGTGGGTCACTCTCTATTCTTTGGAACAGTTTGTGTTGGAATAGATTCATCTCTTCCTTTAACTTTTGATAGAAGTTATCTGGACCTGAACTTTTCTTTGTGGAAAGGATTCTGAATATGGATTCATTGTCTTTGCTTTTAAGTTTATTTTTATTTATTTTTGAGAGAGAGAGAGTAAGTGGGGAAGGGGCAGAGAGAGAGGGAGAGAGAGAATCCCAAGCAAGCTCTGCACTGTCAGTGCAGAGCCCAATGAGGAGCTCAACCTCACCAACCGTGAGATCATGACCTGAGCTGAAATCAAGAGTCGGACACTTTGCTGACTGAGCCACCCAGTTGTCCCAATATGAATCCAATATGAATTACATGAATTCATTTTCTGTAAAAGTTATAACTATTCAAAGTTTTCTATTTTTTCTCTTTCTGTACTTTTAGTAAATTATGTTTTCCTAGGAATTTGTTCATTCCATCAACATTTTCAAATTTACTGATTAAAGTGTTTAATAACATTAATAACATTCTCTTCTTATCTATTTAGAAAACTGCATTCATTATTTGTGTCTTCTGTCTTTTTTTTCTTGGTCAGTCTAGTCAGAAGCTTATCCCAAAGAACCAACTTAGGGGAGTGACTGGTAATAGTATGGGGTTTCTTTCTGGGGTAATGATAGTGTTTTGAGATTAAATATCGGTGATATTGGCCCCCACAAATACAATTTTGGATTCAGTATTCTAGGTTCCTTAAATACCCTTTGCTGTGAGAGGCTGTACAACCTCTGTGAATTTACTAAAAACCACTTAAGTATTCATGCTAAAAGGAAATATTTTATGCACGTGCATTATATAATAAAATTATTTTTAAAGTATATATTTATATAAACAAAATAATGATCTATATAACTTGTATAAGTATCAGTGAAGTTTCTCTTATTAGCCTACCTCAAGGCTTCCAGTAATATTGCTTACCTTAATTTTTGAACACTGTTAGGTTCTTTATATCACCTAGCTGTTGACAAATTAACCACATGAATAATATTGCTGGGAAGGTAAGAATCATTAATATATGACTACTTCAAAATCTTCACATTTTAAATAATAACTAATAGTCTCCAGGAATTCTGGTACATGTTCTGTCCATACAGTCCAAACCAATCTAAGGAAAGTAGGTCAGAGAACACAATCCAATCCAAACTTGGCACAAGATGATGCAATGTTTTTTTCCTTCACATAATCATGATGTTCTAATCACTCTATGATTCTGACCTTTAAGTCAGTGGGTAGTCTATTATTACTTGGTGGCTGCTGAATCCAGAGTCAACATTTTGGAAGCTAAAAGAAAGCCCATCTTCTTTCAAAATCTTTTGGCTCATTACAAGCTGAGCCCAGCTAAAAACTCTTGCCAGAGCTTAGTTGTTTCATGCATATGAACTAAACAACAACCAGAACACCATTAGCAGAGGATGAAGAAATAGAGACTACATTAATTTTCTAACATATTAAAGATGTTAAAATCACATTAAATATATTAAAACATTTAAAAAGAAATTACCATAAAGCACATGATAGTCTTAAAAAACTATAGATCAGACTTTTCTATTTCTTAAAATATGTTATTCTTTTTCTTTCTACAGATAGTAGACAACAATTTTTCATCAAATTGGAAAACTAAATTTTAAAAATTCAAGTGACATAATATCTGCTCTATGTACAGGCTACTGATAAGATATATTCCCTGTTTCTTAAAGATATATAACCCCGGGGCACTTGGGTGGCGCTGTGGGTTAAGCGTCCAACTTTGGCTCAGATCATGATTTCACAGCTCATGGGTTCGAGCCCTACATCGGGCTCTGTGCTGACAACTCAGAGCCTGGAGCCCGCTTAAGATCTGTGTCTTCCTCTCTCTCTGCCCCTCCCCTGCTCACGTTCTGTCTCTCCCTCTCTCAAAAATAAATAAGCATTGGGACGCCTAGGTGGCTCAATCAGTTAAGTGTCTGACTTTGGCTCAGGTCATGATCTTGCGATTTGTGAGTTCGAGCCCTGCAGTGAGCTCTGTGCTGACAGCTCAGAGCCTGGAGCCTGCTTTGCATTCTGTGTCTCCCTCTCTCTCCCACTTCTCTGTCTCTCTCTCTCTGTCTCCTCCTCTCTCAAAAATAAACAAAAAATTAAAAAAACATTAAAACCAATTAAAAAATAAAAGATACATAACCCATAAATTTAAAAGGAAAAGGAAAAAAATAGGCTAGGGTTCTAACTCAGTACCTCTTGCAAAAGTGCGTATGTGTCCTTTTTTTGTTTTTGTAAGAATAGAGTCAAGCAGTTTCCTCTCTAAAAAGAGCAATTATTCATTTATATTAGTACTATATAAAGTGTTCAAGTTATTTTTAAGTACATTTTCAGTTTTTCTGGGATCTTTATCATCTTCTATTATATCCAAAGTTTCTTTCTTAACAAAAAAATTCTAGAAACAGAAAATCCATATAAGAGCTGGTTAAAGGTACATATAAGAATACTTAAGAAAAATGATTTGAAGCCTTGACTCTTAACTCTAAACTAATGTATTTGTCCTTTTACTGAGGAATATGTAATTTTTATATAGTGCTTTATTTGGTGCTGTAATAAGTTGCTTCTTTGGAAAACTAGATATATAACTCTAAAATGGGGTTTTTAGCAGTGCAGCACCCTCTGTCCCTGAGAATGGAAATAATTAAGTGCAAATGATTTAATGTACAGGTGCATATCGAGGAATGAAAACGACGACAAATACAATTTTATTATTATTTTTTGTTTTATTTATTTATTCTGAGATGGAGAGGGAGAGAGAAAACATGAGCAGGGGAGGGGCAGAGAGAGAGGAGGAGAAAGAATCCCAAGCAGGGTCCACACGGTCAGTGCAGAACCCGATGTGGGGCTTGAATTCAGGAACCCTGAGATCATGACCTGAGCCAAAATCAAGTCAGCCGCTTAACCACTGAACCACCCAAGTGTCCCAACAAATACAATTTTAGATTCAGTAATCCATGATCCTTAAATAATCTTTGCTGTGAGAGGTTAAAATACTGTGAGAAAACGGAAGTGTGAAAAAATGTTTTATTAAATATTCATTCTGTAACTTCAGGCATCTATGCCTGCCTTCATGTATTCAATGATGCATAAGAAACTTTCCAATCATAACCAAAAGAAAATCTTTATAACTCATTAACAGACAAAAAATTTATATGTTTTATAAAGAATTCCTACAAAGCAATAAAAAAACATAAATCCATAGAATAATGGGTTTTGGGTATGAACAGATAATTCACCAAAGAAGTACAAATATATAATAAAGATATGAAAAGATACTGAACTTCACCAGCTAAACATTTAAGTTAAATAAATTAAAAAATATTTCTAATAAAAATTAGAAATATTTAAAAGATTGATATCAGTGACTGCTGGATAGGTATGGGGTGTTGAGAAATGAGCTATTATATTGTTGGTAGAAGTATAAATTTGTATAAACTTTTGGAGGATAATGTAGTTTTCCCTATTAAAATCTGAAAAGTACATATCCTATTACCCAGTAATCCTACTTCTAGGAATCCATCCTATAGACAGTAGTTATATGGTAATGTAAAAATAAAATAGAGATGGTAATTACAGCATTATTAGTAACAGTAAAAATTTAGGAACAACTTAAATATCTACCGATAACTGAATAAATGAAGACATAGACATAAAATCATTGCAGCCATTAAAAAAAACCTGATAGGGTTTCCAATGTATTGGCAATTTTCTTTTTCTGAATCTGAGTAGTAGATGTAGGGATGTTCACTGTGTGTGTGTCTGTGTGTGTGTGTGTAGTTGGACATGTTTTTACATGCATCTGAATTTTCACACAAAAAAATGAAAAGGAATGAATGAGGATAAAGCTATATGAATTAATCTAGTAAGATATAAAAAAATATTAAGAAAAAACATAATAGGCCATAAAGACCATTATGAACAACATAGTACTAATTTCATGGGAAAAAGTACTATATATGAATATTTATGGACATTCATTATGTTTATATAGTATATAAAAAACCAAAGAGGATATTTGGGAAACCTCTGGAGAATAGGATTATAAGGATGCTTGTAGGAGGAATGGAATGGCATTGAAGAGATTTCATAACTTTTCTAAAATATTTTCGATGGTATATATATATATATATATATATATATATATATACATATATATATATTTACTTTTACACATGTTTCAATTGACAAAAAAAGGAAGCTTGCCCAGGACAATTGAAGAAAGCAAAACAAATTTAAAGAGACCACATCTGAACACGTTCCAATAAATATTTATCCAGCAAGAGAAAGTTCATTTATCAGTTAATGGACAATATTCAAGTATCGGTTAAGCACATAATAAAAAGTACTTGCTAAGGGACAGTTTATATAAGGGACAGAAAAATTCAAAACTCTGTGGTTATACCCATGTTTCTCACATTGTAGTTAGAGAAATAAAATTATCTTATTATCTACAGCTGATCCATTTTTTAATATAAATTTTATGGTAATAAATCTGAATTCAGCTAGAAAATATACATTGAAATATTTTTCCAAGTGGTAATAAAAGTAGACATTTGTTCAGTGCTAATCAAGTTTTAGGCATGATTCTAAGTGCTTTATATGTGTTTATTTAATTATCACAACCAATGGTTGTAACCATGTCCATTTCATAGATGAGGAAAATGAGATATAGGGAGGTTAAGCAACTTGACAAAGCTTACAGCTTGTAAGTTGTGGGGCCAGGGCCAAATCCAGCACTTTGAGTCTAATACACCCACCATTCTATACTGTTTCTCAATGTACTTCCAGTAAAACCTAATATTCATTTTAAATAGTGTGCTGTTATATTAAATACGCTTTGTGTCTACTCCGCAAGGCACATGAAGATGTTTTGAAAAATATAAAATGCTGTAAAATGTAAAATATTATGATTGCAAAGCTTTAGTCAGTCCCTTCTTCCCCACAACGAAAAGATGCTTTACTACTACAGTGGGTTAGACTGGATATTATGCTTATTGAGACAAAGTTCGTGTTTGAAGGAAATAATATATAATTTTGAGAAATTGATCAAAATTAACTGTTTCTTATTTACTTATGTAGACTAATATTAATTGCCCCAGCAGTTATTTTTATATATTCCAATGCCAAGGAACTATGGAGGAATTTGTAATGATTTATTTATTAAGATTTATTCTGTGATAATAGATAGAACTTTGGGAGTAAATAGACTATGCAATCCTTTTTTTTCTCCAGCAAACTAAAATTCAGTTTAGAAGATGGAAGGCGTTTAAAACTCTAGAGAATAATAACAATGCATATAAAGAAGGATTAGAATGAGTGTCAAAGGCATATAAGAAACATAACAATTCAAAAATAAAAGAAATACATGACAGTATAGAGACTTTCAAGATATGAAATGCAGGAATTTTTATGCCTAACGTGGAACTGAAATTTGGTTTGCAAGGGAGGGAAAGAATCAAGGAGTCATACAAGAGGGTATTTTATTACTTTTGTTTTGACAAATAAAATAAATATATGGCACAAAAACAGACACTCAGATCAATGGAACAGAATAGAGAACCCAGAAATGGACCCACAAACGTATGGCCAACTAATCTTTGACAAAGCAGGTAAAAATATCCAATGGAATAAAGACAGTCTCTTCAGCAAGTGGTGCTGGAAAAACTGGACAGCGACATGCAGAAAAATGAACCTGCATCACTTTCTTACACCATACACAAAAATAAACTCAAAATGGATGAAAGACCTAAATTAAGACAAGAAGCCATCAAAATCCTAGAGGAAAAAGCAGGCAAAAGCCTCTTTGACCTTGGCCACAGCAACTTCTTACTCAACAGGTCTCCAGAGGCAAGGGAAACAAAAGCAAAAATGAACTATTGGGACCTCATCAAAATAAAAAGCTTCTGAACACTGAAGGAAACAATCAGCAAAAGTAAAAGGCAACCAACAAATGAGAGAAGATATTTGCAAACAACGTATCAGATAAAGGTTTAGTATCCAAAATCTATAAAGAACAAATCAAACTCAACACCCAAAGAACAAATAATCCAGTGAAGAAATGGGCAAAAGACATGAATAGACACTTCTACAAAGACGACATCCATATGGCCAACCGACACATGAAAAAATGCTCAACATCACTCATTATTAGGGAAATACAAATCAAAAGCACAATGAGATACCACCTCACACCTGTCAGAATGGCTAACATTAACAAAGCAGGCAACAACAGATATTGGCGAGGATGTGGAGAAAGAGGATCTCTTTTGCACTGCTGGTGGAATGCAAACTGGTGCAGCCACTCTGGAAAACAGTATGGAGGTTCCTCAAAAATTAAAAATAGAACTACCCTATGACTCAGCAATTGTACTACTAAGTATTTATCCAAGGGATACAGGTGTGCTGTTTTGAAGGGGAACATGCACCCGAATGTATATTATAGTAGCGCTATGGACAATAGCCAAAGTATGGAAAAAGCCCAAATTTCCATTGACAGATGAATGGATAAAGAACATTTGCTATATATATATATATATATAATGAAATATTACTTGATCATCAAAAAGAATGAAATTTTGCCATTTGCAACTATGTGGATGGAACTGGAGGGTATTATGCTAAGCGAAATTAGTCAGAGAAAGACAAATATCATATGACTTCACTCATGTGAGGACTTTAAGATACAAAACAGATGAACATAAGGGAAGAGAAGCAAAAATGATGTAAAAACAGGGAGGGGGACAAAAACATAAAAGACTCTTAAATATGGAGAACAAAGAGAGGGTTACTGGAGGGGCTGTGGGAGAAGGGATGGGCTAAATGGGTGAGGGGCATTAAGGAATCAACTCCTGAAATCATTGCACTATCTGCTAACTAATTTGGATGTAAATTAAAAAATAAATAAAAAGAAATAAAATAAAAATAATTATATTATTTTACCTACTTAGAAGACTAAAATTATTATATTAGTACCTTTCGAAAATATACCGTACGCTCCTCAATAGGAAGGTTCCTAGTCTTTTAAAACTAAGCGTGTGATAATGTTTGAAAAAAATGTTCTTCCTTTTCTTTAACCCAGGTCAATTTCATGATGAGAAACTCTTCCTTTGTAATTCTTTTATTCATGAATTACTAGTAATTAATCACTGCTTTGACTTTAGTAGACAAACCCAAACAAATGACTAGTTGATTACTAGTTATCATGCATATATCTTACTAATAAGAAATGTAAAGGTCGTTGGTCAAAGTTATACAGTAATATTCAGGGCTTCTAACTTTCATTGCAAAGCTTCACCATATTCTGGTCCTCATGGCATGGAAATATGAAAGCAAAAACATCACAAATCTGGACTCTAAAGTGAATCACGGGATGTAGAAAAAGAGCTGGGCACTACAGTGATTTAACATCTCCCACCTCCTTAAAATGCAAATGTTTGTACCAGGAAAAATCTTCTCAGTAAAATACTTCATGCTGTAGAAGCGTTGGCTATTCAGGAAAGGTCAAGTTAGAGACAATTTTAATGATGGAAATGCAAGGAAGTGGTTTAAGAATATTTCCTTTAAAAAAAATCAGAGCAACTTGTTTTATTATCTTTAATGAGCTCCTTGGGCCTTATCTGATGTTTTCCAAAAAAAACCTCTTGTAAATAAATTTACAGTGGTTCTTAAAATAACTCCCACTCTTCCCACTACATAGGGGGAAAAGAGTCTGTCATATTGTGGGGAGGGGAGGACAGGGCAGTGGGTAGGTATTAGTGCCAACAGACTGAGACTGAGAGCTTGTCCCAAAATAAATGCCTGGAAAAAATCCAAACTTTCAGTCATCAATATTCAGTCCCTATTCCACACAAACAAAAAGGAACAAAATACACAGAAAGAAAAGCAGACAAATTTAAAAAGAAACTATCAGAGATGTCCCCAAATGGTTTCTTTTTAAAGTGGGTTGCAGAAAAGGTCAAGGTCAGTATATCTTTCTATACAGACTATCCTTCTGATTAAGGCTACAGCAAAAGCAATATGGAGCAGTAGCCAAAACAATCTCAAAGCAAGTAGAGGAGAATCTTGTTTACTAAGATTGTCCATATTTGGGTCCCTCAGGAAACGGAATAATACTGAAATTGAGTGCACTGGGGCATGACCTCAAATGCAAATTGCATACTAAAATTTCCAGCTTGAAATTTTCAAAATTAATTTTTGTAATTAATTAATTCAATTAATTTTTAAATTAGAACACTCAAATCAGCAACTGGGCTTCTTTCTGCATGTGGATTTTTCAGTTAGGTTTATATTGTTTCAGTCAATGAATGGACTGCTTGATTTTTTGAGGATTGGAAATAACATTATTTTCCAGTAGCTAGGTCAAGCGTATAGATAGCAATTAATACTACCTTTTCCTTGAACCCAGAGTGTTTTAAGTTGGATATATTCCTTGTCTACTCTTTCTTCCAATAGCTCTTCCTTCCCAGA
Organism: Cryptoprocta ferox; assembly: GCA_028646485.1. Taxonomy (NCBI): domain Eukaryota; kingdom Metazoa; phylum Chordata; class Mammalia; order Carnivora; family Eupleridae; genus Cryptoprocta; species Cryptoprocta ferox. The sequence goes on from CM053570.1 coordinate 19,375,130, forward strand.
GGGAGAGAGAAACTTTACCTTATTATTTATTTATTAAAAAAATTTTTTAATGTTTTATTTATTTTTGAGAGAGAGAGAGACAGCATGAGCAGGAGAGGGTCAGAGAGAGAGGGAGACACAGAATCCCAAGACAGGCTCTAGGCTCTGGGCTAGCTGTCAGCACAGGGCCCGACTAGGGGCTCGAACCCACGATCCGTGAAATCATGACCTGAGCCGAAGTCGGACGCTTACCCGACTGCCACCCAGGTACCCCATCTTTACCTTATTTATAAACAGTAAAATCTTCCTTGGTTCTCATGCTCTTCTCTCACTTGTGCAGATAAGCGTGTGTCTATAATGGAGATGGGAAAAACAATTTATCAAACTTCACTAATAACATGTAAGATGGGGCACCTGGGTGGCTCGGTTGGTTAAGTGTCTGACTATCTCGAGATACAGCCCTGCGACAGTCCCCGTGACGCTCACGTGGAGCCTGCTTGGGATTCTCTCTTCCTATCCTTCTCCCCATCCCTACCACTCTCTCTCTCTTAAAAAAAAAGTAAGATCAAATACTTATGTTGAGCCTTAAAAAGATTGGTGAGCAATACGATCAAAAGCATAAAGAGTAAGAACCTGGGGGGCGCTTGGGTGGCTCAGTCGGTTAAGAATCCGACTTGCGCTCAAGTCCCGATCTCAAGGTCATGAGTTCGAGCCTGGCGTTGGGTTCTGTGCTGACAGCTCAGAGCCTGGATCGTCCTTCAGATTCTGTGTCTCCCTCTCTCTCTAACCCTCCTCCAATCTCACTCTCTCTCCCTATCAAAAATAAGCATTAAAAATTAATAATAAAAAACAGAATAAGAACCCAGGACACCAGTCCAGTGTCTAGTTTTATTAACGCCATACAGATGACACCTTCTCAGCCTCAGTTTTGTCATTTATTTTTTTTAAGTTTATGTATTTATTTGGGGCAGGGGGTATGAGAGAGAATCCTAAGCAGGTTCTGTGCTGTCAGCACGGAGCCTGATGTGGGGCTAGATCTCAGGAACTCTGAGATCATGACCTAAGCCAAGCTCAAGTTGGACACTTAGCTGACTGAGCCATCCAGGCACCCCCATTTTGTCATTTATGAACCTACTTTAAGCCTGGTTGTGAGGAAGGCACAGGCCATGCCTGGCTGTAAGCTGGAAATAGGCTATCCATTGGGAATGGTCAGAAATCTAAGACCCTACCACCATGGGAACAACTACTAGGTTTAACTAGCTATCTCTGCCATTTATCATTTCACTTAATATAATTATTTTAGATTAGAAACTTTTTCCTCTTGAATGGGTAGAAAGAGCATGGGTAGGAAAGTTTAAAAAAAGCCATTTTGGAAATGTGCCTTGTCTTTTTAATTCTGAAAATTAGTAAGCTCCAATAACCTAAAAGATTTAAAATGTTGATGATTTTTATCATCATGTAATTATTATGCCTATACTTCCAAATATCTAAAATGTTTATTTCTCTGACTTTGCAGTGACCTAGACTATATTACATAAAACTAAAATAATGTAATCATAAGCAATAAGAACCCCATAGCATATAAAGTATATAAAGGAACCACTAAGGGGAGGCAGTGTGAAGGCATGGCAAGAGCACAGGCTTTGTAAAGAAAGTCTTGGGATGGAAACCCACCATTAACCCACTCATTCATTCATAGCATCTACTGCTGTTACCTGCATATGTTTCAGGTAGTGTGTGTTACACATGGAATTTACAATCTATTTAATAGGGAAACAGGAATAAAACCTATATTTTTATAAGTACTAATTTAAAGTGTGATTAGTAATTCAAAGTAGGAGTATAGGGTACTGTGAACATTTAAACATAAGATCTAGGAATTAAACAGAATAAGGAGAATTTATATTTGTTAGTTGAAAGATCTTTTACACTTTAAAGTTTAGATACACAATAAAGTGAAAAAAACTGCAAAATAGTGTGAGCAGTATGATTCAATTTCATTTAAAAGTTCACACCCCAAAATTATAAAAATATTACTACATATAAACAGATCCATAAAAATTATAGGATAGATGCATGCATATAAAATACATGCAATGAGTATGTATTACTTTTGAGCTTGGAAAAAAATAAATAAAAATGCATTTAAAAATAAAATTTAGGGGTACCTGGGTGGCTCAATCGTTAAGCATCTGACTTCAGCTCAGGTCATAATCTCATGCTTTCTGAGTTCGAGTACCACACTGGGTGAGCTTGAGCCCCACTTCAGGTAAGCCCTACTTCTCTCTCTCTCTCTCTCTCTCTCTCTCTTTGTCCCCACCCCCTTCCTGGGATTGTCTCTGCTCCTTGCTCACTTGTGTCGTCTAAATAAATAAATAAAAATAAAATTTAGGGACATAAAACACTGCCACATCAGGGCAGCATTTAGACATTGACTTGCAACTAGTAAATACTCAGTGAAAGCTTTAATTACATTGGTAGAAAAACATATTAGCATATATATATGTATATAAAATATTCTCCAATAAAACAAAGAATGTTTTTTTTTAAATATCTTAACCCGTTTATTTTACAATACAACTTCAGAATTTGGTATCCGTCATTAAGGATAATTATATTTTTCCATTTACAAGACAGGGAGAATAAATCCTGACTTTCCTTTGTTTTCAGGAATCCTGAAGGAATTAATGTAAAGATGATTTTGGCTCTCACAAAATGAAAATACACACACTGAGTATTTATTATGAATAAGACATCATGCTTAATGCTTTGGGGGAAAATATTGATAAGAAATAGAGTACCAACTCAACAAACATATCAGGTAGCTACTCTGTACTGGGTCTTGTGCGATGCTCTGCAGATTCCAAAATGAAAAGTACATGGACTCTGCCTTCATAATATTTCTGATTTAGTGATAGAGACTTATAAATATACTACTAGAACTACCAAATAACCATAGGCAATTTTTAGATCTACATATAGCTCTAACATGCTAGCACATGCATATTCTTCCACAGAATGGCACAAAGTTGTACACTTTATAATCGCGGAAACCAAGGGCAAAGAGCTTAAATAGCTCCCCTTGTTGCAAAAACATAAAAATAAATTTGGGCTGAGGGGACAAGAAAAAGAAGAAAGACAAATTTTGCTCAAATATCTATCACACTTATAAAATTTGGTGGCTCCTTTTGAAAAAGTCACATTCCAGGCTTTATGGACCATCCTGAACTGTGAGATAGTTTAGCTGCTGACAGTGTAAACTGTTATAGAAAAAGTCCTTCTCCTATCTCAAAAAGTTCTGCTTCTCTCTTCTTGTCAGTTTTTCTAGTGATGACTGTGGTAACAAAGGAAAGCCTTATATCCACAGTGATAAGACAAAGTGGTTATTTTTCTTTCTTGACAGTCAGCATGGACATTTATATTGAGAGATCACTAATAAGCATTTTCATTATCTGTGTAATGAAACTCCTTTGTAAAGGTGTTTGGAGACAGAACTAGCTCTCACTGAGACTTTCAATCATTCATCCCACCAACACTTTTCTGTCATCTAGAATTTGCCAAATAATTGCTGGACCCTGGCAGTAAGAGGTGAGGAAGGCGTAGTCCAGGCCCTTGAATTCACACAGAAGCTTACTATATAGAAAACAAATTTCCTATAATCCAGCATTATGGTTAATAGAATTAACTATAGACCCTTAACCATATAGTCTTTTCTTCATTCATTTAATAAATTTATACTGAATTCTAAGTACCCAAAGCTATGCTATACATAGAATAGCTATTAAAAAAAAAAAAAAAGACACCATCTCTGTTCTGAAAGAGTACATAGTCTGTCTGGGGCAGACTGAGGGAGAAATTGTTAGTTTCCTAAACAATTTCCATTCTCCCTTCTTCCTCTTTAAAAGAAACCTGATTCTTGTCTGGGAAGTAATATGTCCAGCTCCAGACAATGGATCACGATTAAGCCCATGATTCTCAAACTGTGTGCCTAGTCTCCAAGGGTGCCAAAGTAAACTCACTGGGGGGCATGTCATAGTTTAATTTTCAAGGGAAACTGGGACTCAACATCTGTTGGACAGTGTGCAAACTACTAGCTTAGAGTACAGTTTCCCTATTGAATCACTACATTCTTTTAGACTATGCTGTATCACAGCAAAGCTGGATTTTCAGTGGTTGCCATGATTAACACACAAACAAACGCGTATGGATTAAAAGCATGGAGAACAACAAATGGCACCATCCAATCTGATTCTGATGTTTACAAAGTTGTAGAGCGCCAAATGGGTATATACATCCCGTTAGTAAGATGCGGTTATTTAAACATGAAAAAAGTGTTACTGTTCTTTCAGTTTATGTGTGTAATTTATTTAAATGGCTACTAAGTTGTAAATGGAACTTTTATGTAGTTTTTTGGCAGCATGAGAAAATTACTGAGACCTAAAGGGAGCTGTGAACCAAGAAAGTTTAGGATCCTTTGGTCAAAGCCAATCGTGTCAGTCCTGTTTTCTGCTTCCCTAGCTTCCTTGCATCTAAATGTGAACGAATGACCCAATTCCAGGATACACAGAAATGTGCTTGGAGGTCAGAAGGGAAGGACAGTGCTGAGAGAGCATTTACTTTCCTGATCAAAGGGGACAATGGCAACAACTGTTAGTTGTCCTTCAGTAGTCCAATTCCTTTAGTAATACAGTCCTACAGGTTACCAGTTCAGACCAACTGGTTCAGACCACATAATCCAGCTTCCTTCCCAGCTACATGTGACCAACTGACTGAGCTCTGACCAAAGGTACATGAGCAGAAAGGACACATGTAAATTCCGGATCATACTCCTAAATGGAATGGGCATGCCTTCTACTTATTTCTTCTTTCTTGGCAGGGCCCAGGAAATTAAACAATTATCTTCAAATACATATAGATAATACCAGCAGGATTCTGAGACAACACTGTTAGGCCTCCTTATTTCTAATGCACTGCTTTTTCTATATACCACACTCATTGAGGTCTTGGAAATCTCTGCTCTAATTCTATATACTATATTCTTTACGTCAATATGATGAAAGTTTTTTTGATATACATATTATTTATTCAAAATAATAAGATAAATTCATATTATAAATGCATCTAGAACTAGATCCTAACCCATGCCTCTCCAAGGGGCAGTTCTCATGGGAGTTGGGCAGCTCCTATGGCTAGGAAGAGCTGTAAGGCATTGCTTTGTGAACTGGGGTTTCTCTCAATCAGGGGTGGGAAGAAGAAAAAGAGATTGCTTTTTATTCTGAATGCAGGGGATTCTAGTTCTAGTTCATGTAAAGTAGCTGAATTAAGCATGAAGTACAGAGACATAAAGACAAATGGACAGTTAAGGACAGACATGAGTCACGAGATTTTAAAATTACAAAATAATTAATTAAAAGATTAGCAAGAACTCAGACGTCACATCTGAGACAGTTGACTTTGTAACTAAATTGTTGGGAGTTTTGTAAAAAAACATCTAGAGGGATTTCAAAACACAATAAAATCCTATTTCTCTAAAAACATATAACAATTTATTTGACCCAATCTGCCATGCTCAGATTCACACCACATATAAAGTTATTTAATTCCTTAAATATAAAAAAGAATGGTTGAATCTCTGAAAAGATAATGACTGAAGATATCTACAAAGCATACCTATGTACTCTATTCCAGGTCATCTCAAAGACCTCAGACAGAACTGTAGAGTGTTTGCAAAACCATAGTTACTGAGCTACAATATTGTGGTGACCCAGGGATTCTCATGTTTTATAACACTGTCCTTGGTGGCTTCTACCAAGAGACATTTAACATCCATATTTTTTAGCCACACTGCTGTGATGAGCAGTGCATCTTTTAGTGCATAGACCACAGCTTTATTGGAGTAACCACCCTTAGGAAGTACTTAGGGAAAAAAAAAAGAAAGAAAGAAAAGAAAGAAAACGGTAATCACTAACATTTTAAAAGGGTTAAAATAATTTTAATATTATTTTCCACTAACTTTGGGTCCCTAATATCATGTGTAGATGACTTCTTTGTATAAGTAAAACTTTTAAAAATATATGAGATTGAAAATGAATGTATGGTGAGTTTATATAACATCTAATTGAAGAAACAAGGACATCCTGCCTACATCTGTGTAAAAATATACACATTAGACCCAATGTAGTCAAGGTAGGAGAAATCCAAAGGTGTATTAAAAAGAGACATTTTAAGTTAAAAGTGCCTCATTTGTTTAGGTTTTATAATAGTCTTAGTGACTCATTTCTGAAAATGGCTTAGTGCATGTGCATTTGTTCTCCCAAAATGTGAAGCACTCCCAATCTGAATGAAAAAAAGGTCTGTGTGGATCAATAAAGAAAAGTTCAGCAACTAGGCTAAGCAGCAAGAGTATTAACAAGCTGGAAATTTGAATACTAATTTTCTGCCCCTTCTTTAGTTCTCATTCTCTTTCCAGTCCTGTGGATGGGCCTAGACATACATACTAACACTTTCTATGTTTTGAAAGAGAGAGGGAACTCCAGAAAATACCTCATTTGTTAGTTAAAAAATTATTTTGTAGCATGTAATTTGCTCTTTGGTTTTGGTGCCTTTCTTTATGCTTGCTAAACTGTCATGTACTCTGTGGCAATAAGTATTTGACAAATGACATATAAGATGAATTCAGAAATAAGAAGGAGGAAAAAATTATTAAAGAAAATAAGTATAGCAGCAAAGACTTCTTTACTTGTAAATATTGACCCATATTATTAATAATAATATAATTATTAACCTCAAGTAAGTACCCTGGTGACTTATAATTTAGTATCAAGAATAAGACAATTATAGGGACTCCTGGGTGGCTCAGTCAGTTAAGTGTCTGACTCTTGGTTTTGGCTCAGGTCATGAGCCTGTCATGATCTCACGGTTTGTGATTTTGAGCCCCCACATCAGGCTCCATGCTGACAGTGTGGAGCCTGCTTGAGATTCTCTCTCTCCCTCTCTTTCTGACCCTCCCCTGCTCACTCTCTCCATCTGTCTCTCTCTCTCAAAACTAAACTTAAAAAAAAATTTTAAAGAATAAGACAATTATATAAATAACTATAAAATATGACAAAATATGTATTACAAGTTTTAATGAAAAATGAAATATGGGACTCACCAACCAAAAGGTTCTATATTATCATCCTCTTTCTTCAAACTCATTAAAGTCTCCAGGCATTTTTTCTTCCAGTCTCTCCCTGTTTTTCTCTATCATCTTTCCTTACTTCACTTCCAATCCATTTTAGACCCTATGGATCATCAATCCATGTTTTGCTAATATCTCAATTTCCCCTGTTTTATTTTTCATGTTATATCCTATCTGGCTGGCCATACTGGTTTTCTCAGTTCTTCAAATGTGCCCTATTCGTTCCCACCGCAGGTCCTTTGCACATGTTGTTCCCTATACCTAGAACACTCTTTCTCGTCCCCAAATTCCTTTAATCCCCTCCTACTTCACCTAGCTAACACCTCTTCATTCTCCAGATCTCCATCTATACTGCATATCAGGGGAGCCATACTTGATTCCCAGCCTAAGTTATACCCTTTTAAACATGTTGTTCCAATCCTTTTAAAACCCATGACAAGTGAAATTAGCTATTAAGTCTTCTTTTTTGTTATCATTATAATCTCTTTGTGTGTGTGTGTTGGGGGTACAAATCTGTCTCAGTCATTATTAAATCCCTAGTGCTAGTTTATCATTTGATATATGTTAGGCATAAGTATTTATTCCATACAAATAAAATGAAAGAAGAGACTCCACAAATTCAGCTAAGCTGATCAAAGAAGGATTTATGGGGAAGGAGGCTTATAGGTGAGGCTTTGAAGAATGGACACAATGGTGAGAGGCAGTGGGAATAGTGGGTGCTAAGGCTTGGAACAAGAGAGCTAGTGGGTGCTCAGAGAAGAGTGGACAGTTCACTTTGTAGAGTATGGGTCATATAGGGGAGTAGGAAAGATTAGACTGGAAAGGAAGGTCAACGTAATATGGTGGGAGAAGGCCTGATTTGAATATCAATACTTAATTTCATAGTTGATAAAGAGACAATGAAGGAAAATGGTACACAGGCTAAGTGAAAGGGGAAAGAGAGTGCATGTGGGTAACTTGTTCATGAACTCAGTTATAGTACAGGCAAGAGACAGTAAAAAATTCAGCTGCTGACTGCAAGAAATAAATGGAAAAGAAAAAGCAGTTATAGAAAGAATTACAAGTTTATGGTGGATAGTGTGGAGAAAGCCTAAAATATTTAATTAAGATATCTGGGGAAGACAAGGAAAAGAGATAAGCCAGTAGTGTGTCTCCTAATGTTTCTGTGAGAGTAGCTGGAAACATGGTGAAGCCAGGAACGTTAGGAAAATCTGGCTTTAGGGATGGTGAGGGAAGGGAAGTGATGAGTTTATTTTGTAACATTATTGAGCTAGATTAAAAAAATTCATCTAGAATACAGTATTCTTAGGGTATACTGTAAATCAATGGCTGAAGATTAATGCAGAACATCTCTAATGGGATTTTATATTTACATTTCTGGAACTCCCTTAGTCACTTCACAAACTTTTGTACCAGGGGGTGCTTCAAACAGTAGGATAAACACAGTATGCCTTCTTGGAGAAATAATCATACAGAAAATCTGAGACATAACTTAACCCTTTCCCCAGCTTAAAAATATTTTTCTTTTAGGGGTGACTGGGTGACTCAGCTGGTTAAGCGTCTGACTCTTGATTTTGGCTCAGGTCATGATCTCATACTTTGTGAGACTGAGCCCCCTGGCAGGCTCTGTGCTGACAGTGCAGAGTCTGCTTGGGATTCTCTCTCTCCCTCTCTCTCTCTCCCCCTCCCCTGCTCATTCTCTCTCTCTCTCTCTCTCTCTCTCTCTCTCTCTCTCTCTCTCTCTCTCCCCCCCCTCTCAAAAAATGAATAAACTTAAAAATATATTTTTTTAATTTTAGAAATATGTTTTGGAAGAGGGGCACCTGGGTGCCTCAGTTGGTTGAGTGTCCAACTCTCGATTTGCCTCAGGTCATGATCGCAGGGTTGTAGGAGTTGAGCCCCGCATCAGCCTCTGCACTCAGCCAAGATACTGCTTGGTATTTTCTCCCTGCTCCCCACCCGCCCCCAGCCCTCTTCCCCAATCATGCTTGCTCGCGCTCTCTCTCTCTCTCTCTCTCTCTCTCTCCCTCTCTCTCGCTTGCTCAAAAAAAAAAAAATATGTATATGTTAAGGAAGTGAATACAAGATTCACATGGATTTTTAGATGACACTCTCAAATTCAAAGAAAAGTCATGCTTGGCAAACCACTTTAGTGTTTATGTTCCTTATCCCAATCTCCACACCCCTCACTTCGAGTTTATTTTGCTATGTAAGTTGTCAAAATAGCTTGTCCACATTCTTACAGCTAATAAGTGTTAGAGCAAGATTTTTAAACTAGATCTACACAGAGCCTGCTCTCTTAAGTATTTCACTATATACTATTTAATAATTTAATGGTTTTTGAGTTTTAGTTAGTATTATATTTGGCATCACTAACCAAGTAAATGACAATGTAAAGCCAAATACTGGCAGCTGGTGTTTTTTGATTATGAATTAGCAGGGTCTCCAAGAATGCAATCAGAACAAGTAATTTTTCATAGTGTTTAGGGGAGAGTAAAGATGGGATCATCAAAGGAATAGTGAGGTGTTTCCTAGTTCACTGATGATTAATCAGAAGGGTATGTTAAACATTCTTTCAAAGCTCAGTCCATCCTTCAAACTTTTAAAATACTGAGCTGATATCACCTTCCTATTCAAAACCTTGAAAGCACAGCTTACAAAATTCTTCACAATCTCTTCCAAATTATCTTTCAACAATGAATCCCCAATACAATCAGGCCCAAATACACTAGATTTTCAACCATGAGTTAATACAACTAAGGTTGTTAAGACTCAAGGTTAAGACTTCAAGATTTCAAGAGTAAGTAAAAGTTGGTCAGATTAAGGGGTAGGAAGAAGAGAGTTGGGAGGTAGAGAGTTCCAGGCAGCAACATGCAGAAACAACACCATGTAGGAAGAGAGAGCCAGGCCCACTGAAAAGAGCTCAGTGCAGGAGGGATGGTGGGAGATAAGGCAGAAGTCAGAGCCAGAAAAAGGACTTCGTGAGTCATGTGGGATGTGGGCCTTCCCTCTGAGGGAAAAGGGGAGCAGTGAAGGGTTTTGAGCAAGGAGCGAAATGCTCAGATCAGATCTGCGCTTAAGAAAATTTATTCTAGGGTCGCCTGGCTGGCTCAGTAGGTTAAGCATCTGACCTCGGCTCGGGTCATGATCTTGTGGTCTGTGAGTTCGAACCCGCATCAGGCTCTGTGCTGCTTCAGAGCCTGCTTCAAATTCTATGTCTCCCTTTCTGACTCTCTCCCACTCCCACTTTGTCTCCCTCTCTCTTTCACAAATAAATAAACATTAAAAAAAAAGAAAGAAAGAAAATTTACTCTAGGGGCGCCTGGGTGGTTCAGTTGACTGAACTCAGTTGACTTCAGCTCAGGTCATGATTTCACGGGTTTGTGGGTTTGAGCCCCGCCTCAGGCTCCGTACTGACAGCTCAGAGCCTGAAGCCTGCTTCAGATTCTGTGTGTCTCCCTCTCCCTCTGCCCCTCCCCCACTCATGCTCTGACACTCTCTCTCTCTCTCTCTCTCTCTCTCAAAAATAAGTAAACTTCAAACAAATTAAAAAAAAATTACTCTAGACACCACTGGAAATGGCATTGACACACACTGAACTATCATTACTACTTCCAGGTTTTATATGTTCCACTGACTTCTACAGGTAAATGTGGAAACTGATTTATGTGTTTACTTAACAAAACTGTAGTCTTGAAATCTTACCAGATTTGAAGATACAGAAATTAAACACAAAGGCTTTTCTCTTAAAGCCTCTCAGTGCATGTTAGCGTGTTTTTATAAACTTTAGTAACCATAACAAACAAATGACTTTGGGGCATTCTATTTTTATGTTGTTCAATGTGTGAAATGTGATAATACAGAATTCCCAAACCACTTTATAATCTTTTTTAAAAAAGTGCTTATTTAAATACACAAATATGATCAATGAATACAGAATTACATAATCACCAAGAGAAGTTGCTAGAGTTTTCATAATGGTTTCTTGGCTTTTCCTCTGCTGATATTGGTGCCAAAGAAATTAGGTTATAACTATTGTTTCTCTGTGGCTGAAGAGACATTTCCAAGTACAGAATGAATGGAGTTCATTCAGAGGCCTTGCAAATGGGCTGTGGCCCCTTTTTATGCACCATGGGTCCCAGAAAGGATATGTAGAACAAAACCAACTTTTACTTTTTAACGCATTGACAAGATCCTCACATTTTAAAGGAGCTCTACACAGTGGATTTATTCAGGTTTATGTCTTTTGTCATCATAATTTGTATAGAAGAATATATTAGGGAGGCCAGGCATCCTTCTCATTCAGGGAAGGCAACTGAATTTTCTTTTTTAATAACAGGGTAAATCATATGTTGTTTAAAACTTAAATTACAGAGGACATGGGAACTTCCAATAGACTAAGCTTGACACAATGACATGAAATGAGAACATCTGAGGGAAAAAAGGAGCGAATCCCTGTGGAAGGAAAAAAGGTGAAAAAGTCATGCATCTTTCAATGAACCTTTTTTTGTGTGTGTGTGGTTACTATTGTTCCTGAATATATCAGGGCTGCATGTATTTTTTTGAACTGATATTTTTAAAGGCAAGACAAGACTATACAGTTGGGAGAAAAGAGGTTGTAACCCACTTCCTCCACACCCTCTTGATACTTACCATCCACCCTTTGTGTGGTCTTTGTTTTATGCAGTATCCTGTCTCATTATGACTGGACCATCAAGAGTCAAATAACTGTCATCAACAATACAGTATCAAGTTGAAGGTCTCATTTTTTAGAAACGTATCCATTTTGCCAATTTACCTTTTTTTTCTTTTTTCACTGTTTAAACCACAGACAACCCCCTACCAAGTTCACAGCTGGCAAAGTAACAGAGAAGTAAACTGGAATCTAACACGGGATGGTTTCAGAACAACACAGTGAAAAGATTTTAATAGAAGAGGAAAGTAATTTCAAATTATTTGACCCAGGAGTTCAATATTTAAAGGTCCGCTAGTACTTTTTCCTATCTTAGCAAGGGAAATAATTTATTCCTAGGTTGGTCCAAGGGCGGATCTCTCCTTCTCAAAGTAATTTGCGGGTCGGCCTACAAAGGACACACAGAAAGCCAATGAAAAGAGAGTAACGAGGTAGAAAGAACACGGGTTCCTGGCACCTGCTTGCACTTCCGCTTGCACGCCTGCCAACCCCGACGGGCGGGCCTGAGAGCAGCGCCCAGCGGCTGGCTCAGGAACCGGTCCCCTGCACACTCCACTCAGCTGCAGGGGGCCCGTAGCGTTCCTTCCTTCTGGCCTTTTGAAACACCTGACAGCAACTCTTCTTAATAGAGATATTAAAGAATAAAGAATGATTCTTGAGACTGAGACTAACAGACAAAAACAAAAACAAAAAAACCCTAAGTCAAGTGAAACTACCTCTGATATAAGTTCTGCCAAAGAGAAGACAGCTTCTCTGCAAAAGACACACACTCATCAAGGGTTGGAAGCAGCAGAGAGATCATTGCTAATTAATCCTCTCATGTTTTCCTTAAGCAAATATTGTAACTTACTGCATACCCTGAGCTTCATTTTTACTGGAGGAATATTGTATAATGACTGTGCATGTACTCTAAGCATTTTATTATATAATAATATTACATAGTTACAGTGGAAATAATGGTACTATCTCCCCAGATTGTGGCAAGGACAAAATGAGCTAATAAGTGTAAAGTGCTCCTCAACCATATTCTTGATGCATTGTAATTGCTCAGTAAATGGTCACTATTATTATTGCTATTATGGAAACTGTTCATGTAAAGCTTCGTTTTTGGTCCAGCTAGAAACCCCTATTAATGGAGATACTAGAGGTTAAATACAGTGTTTAAGAGTTTAAGAGATCCTACAGAGTTTAAGTAAGATCTGAAAAAAAGAGATATTTTTGATCCAGAGGTATTTATAAGGTTTTGAACCACCCCAAGACTTGGGTTTCCTGTAGTTTCTTTAATCCTTGAAGTTTCTGAAGCAATACACACTTTCAATAAGTTAGGCTTTCACATTAAATTAGGGAATTTGAATCCTGGCTCCATGACTTAATCTCTCTATATTTTAATTTTCTCACTTGTAATATGGAACTAAGAATTCTACCTACACCTCAGGGTTGTGTGAGGATTAAAGAAGCCCATGTGTGTTGTTTCAAGCAGAGCTGGGAACTTAGTAAGTGCTAAACGTATCTTAAATCACTACCATCCTCATTATCACCAAATGGCAGAATAGGCAAATGGGATTTATGCCTCATTGCCTGAGATTATCTTTGATTTTCTGTTCTCTTTGGTGTGTAAGAGAATTCCAGTTTCCTTTTTTTAAAAAATGTTTATTTATTTATTTTTGAAAGAGAGAGAGAGAGGCAGAGGGAGAAAGGCAGACACAGAATCCCAAGCAGGCTCTGCGCTGTCGGCCCAGAGCCCAGAGCAGGGCTTGAACTCACTAACCATGAGTGAGATCATGACCTGAGCTGAGATCAAAAGTCAGATGGTTAACTGAGCCACCCAGGTGCCTTGAGAATTCCAATTTCAACTGTTCTGTAGCTGAGCATTCCAAAATATGAGGCAATTACTAACTTTCCTGTTTATAAACTGGAGGGATATCATAGAACACAGTGATTACGAGCAAAATAATCACACATTGGTAGGCTAAAGGAAAGGAGAGAACCCAGCAGGCCATGAAACCACCTTGTTCCTCCCTCAGGGACCACAAGGCCCGGCTTGCCCTCATCTTTGCTCTCCTCTGCCGGTGCCCTTGCTTTCCTTTGGTTCCTCAGCAAGACCCCAGTCTTGTCTACATGACTTTTAAAGCAAAAGTCGCTCATCCATTTTTGTGGGTTTTCTGTCTCTAAATTCACATTCTTTTTTTTTTTTTAATTTTTTAATGCTTATTTATTATTGAGAGAGAGAGACAGAGCATGAGTATGGGAGGGGCAGAGAGAGGGGGAGACACCAAATCCGAAGCAAGCTCCAGGCTCTGAGCTGTCAGCACAGATCCCGATGTGGGGCTCGAACCCACAAAATGTGAGAGATCATGACCTGACCCAAAGTCGGTCGCTCAACCGACTGAGCCAAACAGGCGCCCCATCTAAATTCACGGTCTTGAGAGAGAGAGAGTGTTAGTATCTTAGTCTACCCTTGGACATATACGTTGGACAGACACCTCAGACACTTAACTGAATAAGCTACCCAGGTGCCTCTGTACTCACCCTTCTTGTGATGACATCAAATGATAACATGCCTGGGTGATGAGATGAAGTAAGGTGAAGGACACAGGCACTGTGACGTAGCATTGGACTACTACTGACCTTCTGACAGTACATCAGAAGAAGGTCATTTGCTTCCAGACAGAGGTTGACCATGGATAACTGAAATCATGGAAAGTGAAACTGGATA
>CM053570.1:19390197-19426807 GCA_028646485.1 Cryptoprocta ferox
TGCCACCCTCCTGGCACATAGTTGCGTTCACCAGCCTGGAAACTCCCCCAAACCCTGCACTGCTAGAATTTCTGTGTAGATTTCATAACATAGACATGATTGATTATTAACTCTGTTTCCGGTCTGTCTCCTCTCCAGAGATTGGGGGGTGGGACTGAAAGTTCCAAGCTTCTAATCAAGTAATACTTGGTTTTGTTCTGTTACCTCTCTTCCTGAAGCTCTTCATTTCCAATTTCTGATTTAAGAAATGAAAAGAACCTGTTTCCTCACTATAGGATCAGACTCTTGAATCAAGTTGGTTTAAACATATTCTTAGGAATTTGAACCTTGAGTGGAGGTGCCTGGGACAAAGGATTCTTGAGCTTCTGATCTGGAGTCCTCAGAATTGTCCTGGTTTCTAACCTTCCTGAGTTAGAGATACCATCAGTCTGTGAGCCACTCTAATAGTTTTCCTTTTTAAAGGTCACTGTTCCTTAAGCACTTTTCAGTTTCTTAGAAGTAAGAGACCTTCCGTGGCTGAGTTCTCTGGAGAACTGAATCAGCTACAGTCTACTACAGACGTGGGCAAGCCAAACTAAAACTAGAAGAGATGGCGGGAATAGTAGGCAATTTGATATATCCACTACAGGGAAAAACGGGTTATAATAAACCGTCATACTTGTATCTGTATCTATCAGAGTCCTAGCAGGATATAAAAAAGCCTCACTTAATTAAATTGTATTTAAGTCAATAGGCATTCATTAAATAAGAATTCAGGGGTATTTAAGTGGGGAAAGCTAAGTCTTTGCTCTCAAGTAATACCCAGTCTCAGGGGAAGAATATATGTACACATATAATTGTAATATAAGGCAAGGTATCCTCACTACTATGCTAATGAAATAAGAATATGGAGAAAAAGGACAATTAATTTGGGTTATGGGATTAGCCAAATCGATCAGCCTGTTGAGAGACTCAGATACCATGTTGCAAGCTACAGATATGAAGGCGAGAAGGATTCCTTTTCAGAAGCTATGGCTCTTTGACATCTTAAGCAATCTACAAAAAGAAAAACACTCCCGGGGCTTGTAGGCACTTGGGAGATTTTATTTTTTTCTCACTCTCAACCTCACTTAAGCATGGGCCTAATTAAAGGTCTATAGTGGCAGAACTCCTTTCTCACCAGAAAAGTACTTCTCTCCTCCCTAACCCTAGTCCTGGTCTGGAAGGAAGTGTTGTGATCCATGGCCCAATTTCTTCACCAGGGCTGTTCTCCATGCCTGAGTTACCTCAATAAGGAGAAAATCTGAATTTATGGTCCCTGCACCTTTGAAGTTTCAAAGGTAGACAGAGAAGAGCAAAGATGAAAGTAGAGGTAAATCATCTTTTGCATATCTAAATCTGGGATCTCGGCACAAATTTTAGCTGCAAAGCGTCCCCCAACCAGACTGAGTATCCACTGTGTCAAGGATGAGCTCTGGATACCAGTGTAACCCTCGCCTCCTTACTTTCTCCACTGTCCCTACAGGACTGACATCCTGCCCTGGATGACTCTGGAGTCTGGACCATGTATTCTAAACCCTAGTCCAATAAGCAATTCTTTTAGAAGCCAAACTGATGTCCTCCATACTCTAGAGCAGGGGATGACCAACCTTTTCTATGAAGGGCCAGATGGTAAATGTCCTAGGCTTCGAGGGCCAGACAGACACAGATAAATACTTGAACAAATGGGTGGGGTTGTGTTCTAATAAAACTTTTACAAAAAGAGGTAGTGATTTGGCCCCTGAGTGTAATTTGCAGAGCCCCTGCCCTTGAGCATCATTACCTATGCATTCAGGATTCCTTAATACCATGATCCATCTGTTGGAGGGATAACTCCCCTCCATCTTTCTCAATTTCCCCTTTATTTGCAAAGGTCTAGGATGACTTACCCAGGTCATAGTTACAACACCCAAGATGTTCGTACACTTTACTTCAGTTCCTGGGATACTCCAGAGCCCACAAATAATATTTGTGTGTACTCTGTCTTTCCCTCTTTCCCTCTAGAGTCAAAGTGAAAAAAGAGAAGCCAGAAATGATATAATAGTATAAATAATATATATATAATTTATATATATTACAATGTATATTATATATATATGTAGAGAGAGAGAGTTATTAGCAGTTAAAACAACAACTGAAAATAACTGCTAGATGGGTGATGGGTATTAAGAAGGGCACTTGTTGTGATGAGCACTGGGCGCTGTCAGTGATGAATCACTATATTCTACTTCTAAAACCAGTATTGCACTGCATATTAACTCCCTAAAATATTAAAAAATAAAAGAAAGAATAAAAGAAGAAAGTAGTGTAAAAAACCTTAAAAAAAGTAATGTTCTTAATTCTGGAACAATAGGAAGGGAGAAAGTAAGACAGTAATCTGTTATATTCTGTAGGGAGCAGATGTCTTGGTCAAAAGTAAAGAAAATTAGTTGTGTTATACCCTAGAAAGTGACAAGAAAACTGAGGCTCATAAAAGTTAAAGGAGAGTTCCACATCGATATGTCATGGAATTGCTCATTAGGCCTACCTTGAAGCAAGGGAAAGGGGATGGATTTCAATATCCCAGATTGGAAATCTGAATATATTTTCTGAGTTAAGTTGTTAAATAGAGTGATTTTTTAAAATAGGGTGGGCTTAATAGTATTTTGTAAGCAGCCTAAAAAATATACACAATAATAATAATGATTGCCACTTAGTTAAGTGCAATGTAGTTAGTGGACATTTTTCTGATTTTGCCATCCAACATCCATTCCCCTTTCTCCTGATAATACTCCCTGCATTTTCGTCTGGGGCATCTTGCTTCCTATGCCTTCAGTCCCTATTCTTTGAATGTTGCTGAAACTGTCCCTGATTCAATAAGTGAGTGTGTGATCTAGGTCTGGACAATCAGAACACCGAATTTTCCTGGACCTACAACTGTTTCAGGGATGGAAACATGCAAATGCTGATTTAATCAGAGTGAGTCCAGGAATTTTTAAAGTGTTTCTGAAGAGAGTTGCTTTCTTTCTGTTAGATTGGTAACTTACAAGATGTAAATATCGAATTTGTAGGAGTCAGAATTAAGAAATAACCTCTGTCATAATAAAGCAAATATCAAGAAAAGCAAGCCAGAGAAATCCAGGTAGACCAAGTCCTGAGAATATAGTTTGAATGCATAATATTTTTAGGAATAAAACAAAGCTAATTTTTAAAATTCTAATGAGTTTTCTTTTTACTCCCACCATTCCTCACTTTATCTTTCCTTCTCTATCCTTCCCTCCCTCCCTTCTTTCTTTTTCCTTTATGCCTGCAATTAAGGGTGCTAATACAGTCTATTTTATGTTAGCCAGTATATATACATTTTCTTTTCTTTTTAAAAAATGTTTATTTATTTATTTTGAGAGAGAAAGAGAGAGAGAGAAAAAGAGAGAATCCCCAAGCAGACTCTGCACTGTCAGCACAGAGCCCGACATGGGGCTTGATCTCACGAACTGTGAGATCATTACCTGAGCTGAAATCAAGAGCCAGACACTTAGACGACTGAGCCACCCAGGAGCCCCTATACATTTTCTTTAACCCACAAAACAATCTTATGGGTGAACATAATTAATCTAATTTTCAGATCAGTCAACTGAGGAATTGCAAAGTATACACTTAATATGCCTCAAAGCTATGATTCAATGCCGGGCCAGTCTGACTCCAAAACAGGTGGTTCTCGCTGCACTCCCTGTTCTCAGAGGAAAGGGCTCCTAAGGGACCTAGCCTTGAGGTTTCAACAACTCACAGCTGTTTATAATTTAGGGGCCATATCTATATTAGAGGCATGATGTGATGATAACATTTGCTGACCTGTGATGTGAAAAGAAAATGAATCACTTTAGAAAATGTAGTCGTTCCTTGACTAAGGCCACAGGTGCCTTTTAGAATATTAGTGAAATTATTGTTACAGACAAGTCACTTATAAAGGATATTTCTTTAAAGCAAATTGCACTTTCCACTTTTAGCCAGGTCAGGTGTATGTCCAAAAAATAACTTTGGTACTCATTTATCCTACAACAGACATTTGGAGATGATCAGGCGCTTAGAGCATACCAGGCACCAAGTATATGAGTGGAATAATGGTACTTGGATGCCTAGAACAAAAACCTGGTAGAGGAAGGGCATCTTAAATTAACAAGGCATCTTATGTTCCTGAGTGGTCATATCCTGAGAATGAGTCTGGCAATGTAACACAGTCCTCTACATGCAAAACTTCATAGGGGGCCACTTTTTCCAAACAAAATAGAGGAGCCTGAGATGCAGTACTGAATAAACCTTTCTGTGCTTGTTTCCTCATCTGTAAAATGAAGATGTATAATAATAGCACTATTATTATTTGTACCCCATTCTTCCCTATGTTCCTCAATTAAATAAACTACTGACTTACTATCTAGTTTTTAGAGTTAAATATTTATAGATTTTTCATAGAACATGATTCACTTTTGTCTCTTTTGTGCTCTCTCTCTCACTCTCTCTCTCTCACACACACACACACACACACACACACACACACACAAACAAATATAGTACAAAAATTACCTCCAAGGCAAATCATGAGAGACTCTTGAATACTGAAAACAAACTGAGGGCTGAAGGGGGAGGGGAAAAGGGAAAGGGGGGTGATGGTCATGGAGGAGGGCACTTGTGGGGAAGAGCACTGGGTGTTATATGGAAATCAACTTGACAATAAACTATAAATAAAAAAAATTACCTCCAAAAATAGACATGTATTACAACTTGCCCACAATTATAAGTTAAATGCTATTTTGTCAGGAAACAACCAAAGATTATTACCGTATAGTATGAAATAAGGAAATATATCAAGATAGTTTTATTTATTTTTTTAGCTTATTTTTGAGAGTGTGTGCATGTGAGTGGGGGAAGGGCAGAGAGAGAGGGAGAGAGAGAATCTCAAGCAGTCTCTGCACTGTCAGCATGGAGCCTGATGAGAGGCTCAAACTCATGAAACTGTGACATCATAACCTGCAAGAGTTGGACGCTCAATCAACTGAACCACCCAGGTGCCCCAAGATAGTTTTCATTATAAAAATATATTGTTTTCAAATACCTCCCCTCTCAAATTTTCTATCAACATTAACGTAGCTATGTGGCATATAGAAGTTGTAACAAAGTGGAAGCCAATTTTCTTGAACCATTAAATGTATGGTTACTTCAGAGCAGTGATATGATTATCATTTGAATAATGTGTATACACACTATTTATATCTATTTAGAGGAGAAAGAGCAGACTGAGGCAATGGGGAAATATTTCAAATAAGTTTGGAAATCAGATAAATTTTCCTTTATTCCTTTCACCATAATACATTAGGATAGCTCATTGGGATCTACTTCAAACAAATCAGAAGTCTCCTAGTGTTATTGAATTGCAAAGGCCAAAATGTCTAAATTGTCATCTCAGAGCAGCAGATAGCTTAGACAGCAGAGCAAATGCACATTTCTTTCTTTTCCCTAGCTTTACTGAGGTATGATTGGTAAGTAAAAACTGTATACATTTCGGTTGTACAACATGATTTTTAAGGTGTACAACATGATGATTTCATATAATATACACTGTGAAATAATTGTGGTAGTCAAGATAATTAACACATCCATCACTCACACAGTTATCTTTTTGATATGTGTGGTGAGAATACTTAAGATCTAGCTTCTTAGTAAATTTCAAGTATACAATATGGTATCATTGACTATAATCACCATGATGTACAACTGATCCCCAGAACTTATTCATCTTGTAATTGCAAGTGTGGCATATATATGTGTGTGTGTGTGTATATATATATATATACACACACACACATATCAATACACATATATAATAGTTTATATATTTATTGTCTTTATCCATTCTGTCTGTTGATGGACACTTAGGTTGTTCCCATATCTTGGCTATTGTGAATAATGCTGCAATGAACATGAAGTGCAGATATCTTTTCAAGAGACTGATTTCATTTCCTTCGGAAAAGTACCCAGAAGTGGAACTGTGGATCATATCATTGCTCTATTTTTAAATTTTTGGGGCACCTCCAAATTGTTTTCCATAGTGGCTACACCAATTTATATTCCCACAGTGTACAGGGTTTCCTTTTCTCCACATTCTCACTAACACTTATCTCTTATCCTTTTGATAATAGCTATCCTAATACATGTGAGGGCTTTTATTATTTTAGTTTATTTATTTTGAGAGAGAGACAGAGGGAGGAAGGGAGGGATAGAGGGATGGAGAGAGTGGGAATCCAAAGCAGGCTCTGCACTATCAGTGCAGAGCCAGACGTGGAACCCGATCTCACAAACTGTGAGATCCTGACCTGAACCGAAACCAAGAGTTGGATGCTTAACTGACTGAGCCACCCAGGCACCCCCTCATTGTGGTTTTGATATGCATTACTCTGAGTGATATTGAGCACCTTTTCATATACCTGGTAGCCATTTGTATGCCTTCTTTGGGAAAATGTCTATTCAGGTCCTTTGCCCATTTTTAAATTGGGTTTTTAGTTTTTTGCTATTGAGTTTTATGAGCTCCTTCAATCTTTTGGCTATTAGCCCCTTATCAGACATACGGTTTGCAAATACTTTTTCCCATTTCATAGGTTCCCTTTTCATTTTGTGATTCTTTCCTTTGCTGTACAGAAGCTTTTTAGTTTGATGTAATCCCAATTGTTTATTTTGCCTTTGTGGCTTGTTTTCTGTGTCATATCCAAAAAAAAAATCATTGTCCAGACCAATGCCAACAAACTTCTCCCCCTGTGTTTTCTTCTAGTTTTCTCTAGAAGGTGTTACATTTAAGTCTTTAATCCACCGTGAGTTTTTTGTGTAAAGTCCAATTTCACTCTTTAGCATAAAATATACGTTTCTTTTAGTATCCACAAAAGGCTAAAGGAATCTATGTTTCATAATGGTTAAAGAACAAGGACACTGGTGCCAGACAATTGTGGGTTCAGATTTGGGTTCTGGAACTCACTGTGTAACTCTGGATGAGGTTCTTAGACTAAATGCATTATAATGTGTAAAGTATTTAGTATGGGTACTGGCATTTGGTAAGCACATATAGATTTACAAAATAAATAGAAAGGCTGTTAGTAACAAAAGGAATATTAAAGGTAAAAATGACTATATATCCTTGAAGTTTCTTTACTGGTAACACATAAAAAACCACAGAGATCAAATTCTCAATATAACTTTATGAATAATCACTTGGACACATACAAAGGACTATATAAATGCCAGGGAGATACTGTACTAGTAGAGAATAATGCTTTTATTTCTATGTAACTATTTTAATTATATTCAACTATATTGCCCAACATCTTATTAGTTCAAATGTATTATGAAATGCTATGTTGTATGCTACTCTACACTTGATTTGCTTATAGAATTTGGGGTTATTTGTTACTTTTTACAGTTTTTTATATACTTAACAGTGAGCCAAACACTCAGTTTAGCTTCAGTTACACAATTATAAGATCTTTTTCATGACACAATTATTCTTTTAAAATTGAATGTGCAAGTACAAATGTCCAGAGTGTAGACAGCTGTCTAAACAATAAGAACTCTATGTATCAGGACAGGTGCTGTTATTATCCCCCAAATCCATGACACAAGTGTTGGGTTTATAAAAAATTTGGAGGAAAAAGACTTAATAAACAAAAAAGAGATAACTATCCCAGTAGGAAAGCAACTAATTTCAATTTATTCCATGCACAAGAATCAAAGAATAGTCAATGAAAACTTTAAAGAAAAGTATAGGGGATTGTTCACTGCTTTGGAAGTATTTTGATACCACATAATACCAATATGGGATATTTATTAGAGCTAGCTAAGCGCAAGGCACTGCTTCAAAGTGTTACTAAGAATCATCTGGCACACTTATAAAACCTGACAATCAACTTAATTTACAAAATATTAGACTATGAGTTACTTCAGGGCAAGGTGTAACTTACTCATCATGGTTTTGCCAAGTACCTCATACAAACTGGGCACTTATTAAATGAAGGAGCATGGCCAACTGAAGACCTACACCTACTGGAAGAAAAGTGTACCGCGGGTTAGTTTGAAACTATCCCACAGGCTTAAATCAATGGCCAGATTTTCTAAAAGTGGTGGTTCTCAATTAGGGAAGATATTACCCCCTAGGGGACAATTGGCAATGTCTGGAGTCATTCTTGGCAGTCACAACTGTGGGGATGATGTCATCTGGAGGGTGGAGGCCAGGGATGCTGCCAAGCATCCTATAGTGCATGGGACGGCCCCCCAAAACAAAGAATAATCTGGCCCATGATGTCGATAGACCTAAGGTTAAGAAGCCCTGATCTAAAAATTGAGTATTCACAAAAACATGATAGTCATCCAGAGCAGAACCCATTAAACCCTACCTTGTTTAATTAAAATGTTTCATTATACAATTCACTACTCATTTTCCAAAAAAGAAACTCTGCTGAAATGGATGGAAATGTGGAAGTAGAATGAAAAGCCTTCCATTTAACTTTGAGCTAATAGACAAATTTTCATACAGCTTTGTGTTTATCACTACATGTGATATTTAGGAACCAGTGGATGAACATAAGTGATGATGGTATACTTCCACATAAGCTGTTGCTTTTCCCCTAGAAAATATATTGGTTTTTGTTAGTGAGATGTTTAAAGAGGTCAAATATGGAAGGGCTAGATTGGTGCTCAATATTGGCATAAGAATACTGAAATAGAAGAGGTAAAGGCAATAATGGTAAAGAAGATAGTTAACATCTTTTGAGTGCTTTCAATCTTCCAGGTACCATACTAAGCATTTTACATGTGTTTTCACTGAACTGACAGGATCTATCAATTTCAGAAATTGAGTGTTCCAGAGAGAATATTATTTTCTCATTTATGTAAAAATGGTTTAGGGGCGCCTGGGTGGCTCAGTCGGTTAAACCTCCGACTTTGGCTCAGGTCATGATCTCACGTTCGTGAGTTTGAGCCCTGCGTCTGGCTCTGTGCTGACAGCTCAGAGCCTGGAGCCTGCTTCAGATTGTCTCCCTGTCTCTCTGCCCCTCCCCCTCTCATGCTCTGTCTCTCTTTCTCTCAAAAATAAATGAAACTTTAAAAAAATTTTTTTAAATGGTTTAATAATTTCTCTTTAACGTCTCTCTTTCCTCCTCTAGCCTGAGACCTTCTGGAGGAGAGGGTCTCTTGTCTTATTCATCATTGTAAAGCCAAGGAGCTGGTACTTCAGCACAACATAGGGCATTCGTTACCGGTTGGTTACATGAATAAGGGCATCACTGTTCAGTAAGACATAAATCTAGAGACACTATCTAAAACCCTCCAGACTCTGAGAAAAGGGGCTGCCACAAGTCTTGTCTGTGAGCTCCTCTATGGGTAGAACATCTCCATTATCTTTGCGTTCACAGTGAATTTGCAGTTACTAGAGAAGAGTCTAGCATACAACAGGCTCTTGGAATATTTTGAATTGAATTTATCTGGAGACTACCTATTTTCAGAAGTTCTTCCAAGACAGGGAAATGTGATCCATTCCTTTACTTGGATCTCGACTCAGCAAATACAGTTACTCCTGTTTTTCACACATACTTGTTTACAGCTCTTGTGTGGTTCCTGCTTTTAACGTGTTGAGCTTGGATAATAAAAATTAATGGCACTCAGACAAGGTCAAAGGGAGGAGATATTTCGCATGGGCAATTTCTTCACTCGGCTATACATTTGTCAGTGCGAGGTGCAGAGTGTTTATAGAGGTAAAGGCAAATATTCCTTTCTAACACCGGACTTACCAGCTGCCCAGTTAGCCTGCCGCCCTCTGTGGGGAGCTATCCTGGGGTGCTATGGCGGATACTGCAGGAAAGGGAGGAAGAGAAGAAGTACGAACAAGTTGAATGTGCTGAGGCAGAAACTCTATGTCTATTTGGGGCATCTCCCACTATCAATCTACCCTTCTGATGTTTTATCAACAGAGACAAGAATGACGTCTTCTATTTCTCAGCCATTCAAAACAATTTTCACTAAACCTCAAAAATCGAACACACTGGCATAACAACGGCAATGATAAAGCATTAGCTTGCTGTTCTTTTGTTTTAGAAAAGATGCTTTTTCATTCTCTTCATGAACTAGTGTTTATGAAATACTCATATGCATGCTTATCTGTCATCAATCACACTGAGAAAGTTAAACAGAGAAGTTTCTGCCCTCTGAGTTTCTGTATTGTGGAGAATAAGGGAGAGTAGAAAAGAAAGTCATACTCTCTTCCCCTAAAATGTCATAACCCAAAATACTATATAAATAAATGTTTATTGTAACCAGGCAAAACTGACAATAGATCTGATGGAGCTGAATGGAGAATATATGCCCTCAGAGTATGGAGTGGGTAATAAACATATAAAATATAACACCTTCCAACTTCCCTCAACACAACTTCTGGATTTGTTGGTTCTGAGACAAGAATAAAAGGTCTCTTGGATAATCTCTGGGTACTTTGGGTCAGTCTCCAACAGCAGATCCCTTCTCCTTCTACTACTCCAGGAGCTGAAAGACCCCACAGTGGGCCGCCAGAGAGCCAAAACACACGCAAAGCACTTGCAACCCGTCTTGTTTTTTTCTTATTTTCCCTGTTTCCATTGGCAGAATCTTTTCCCGGCCCAAAGCAGAGCTGCAAATGAAAGCAGCTGCCCAAAGTGGAGGAAGTTCAAAGACCGGAGAAGAAAGAGAAAGGAGGTGGGGGTCAAATGAGGAAAACAACTGAGGACAGCAAGAAGACTCTTGGCAACTCTGCCTTGTACAAAAGTCTAAAACAGAAAACATACGGGGGAACAGATGGACTGGTGGCAGCCGTGGGCAAAGTGATGCACCCATAGGATTTCAAGTGACAACTGAGTATTGTATTTTACACAGACTCACAAACTTCTAATGCTCCCAGGGCAAGAAATATTTCAAAATATCTTCCTCTGAACTTCTGGTGGCCTTTTCTGCTTCCTGTCATATATTCACTCATGTTTCTGAATCATGCTGGAGGTGAAACCCTATTTGAAATTATTGTTGAATTTCTTCTTTTGGTTTCATTACTTAGAGGTTATTGAGAAAATATAGGTATGGTTATCTTGGAGTTTGATTTCAAAAGATTCATTTGGAGGAATTCATGCAGATCTAGCATTTATTTTTTAAGGACAAGGTTTTAGTGCTTCATTAGATATTAATATTTAATCTTGAAACTATTATAAAAGGATTATAGTTAAAACGTTCCAATTAGTTGCTTTCTTTGAAGAACTCAAAAGCAGTAAAATAAATACAACTTATGAGACATTTCAGAATACATTTGAAAAACAGGTTTAAAGAATATATAAATGCCCTACCATATTTTAGGATTTTTAGCAACCCTTTATGCAAGTTAACTTCATATTCTTATAATACAATGTTAATAATCTATGAATTCAAGCACACTGAATGTTGGAATTTGGAATGTTGGAATTCCAAAACAGACTGGAAAACTCAATGGACTGCAGATTCTGGGAGGAAACTTGTTGGAATATATTCACAAGTGCAAGCATCTACATTTTTAGCACAAAATTTTTCTATTGCTTCTTTTAAAAAATATATTTACAAAGCAAGACTGACTGTGAAATAGGACCTGCAAATGTTTGATCTATGTAAAAATTTCAGGAACGTAACTGCAGAACAGTAAACACTTTTTACAGACTGACTGCCAAATCTAGAAGTCTTTTCTTTCAGTCAACACTTTCCCACCATCGTGAGAACCATTTCTCATTAACAACCAAATTGTTTTCAGATGCTGTGCTATAAGGGGTTTCCTTAGAAACCATTTGGTAAAAGACTGTGGCTTTCTTCCATAGAATCTCAAGCAGTGAAAAGGCAGATTTTCTGGCATAAATCAAACCCAATTTCTAGGGTTCACTAAACCCTTTCTCCTCAAAATAATGTTTTGTGACTTGATCTTAGCAGTTAATAGTACATGCAGGAGAGCTGGTGTGAACCAGTTTTGAACGAATCTTATTCCATTTCTTTTGTCATTCAGTTGAAACCATTTCCAGGGCTTGTTCTACCTTGATGAAGGTTTAACTGCACAACAAATGGACAAAATAGTACATGGTATTGTATGGCAAAATCTGTAAATTTTTTCTACTAAGTTTGCCCAGGTGGATTAAGCTTTATACTGATAGGATGACACTATCTCTTCTGATTTCACAGTTGTTCTTGCATATAAATATACTTTTTAAAAAGAAGTTGGACAACAAATAAGTTTTTTTGTACTAAAAATATACATATTTCCTCTGGCTAGTGTATACAAATATATACCAATAATGTTTTAGGGAGTTTCTAGATGCATACAAATCTGTAAGACATACACTGAAAAGAAGCATTTGTATCAATAATTATGTCTCAAGTGTGGACTTGGCAGAATACCTTAAATGGAAATCTAAAGTTATTACTGGGATGGAATCACAATTTTCTATATCTCCAAACCTTTTGCACACCTTGTTCTTTTTGCCAGCAATGTGTGTCTGCCTCCCAAACAAATCTGATTCTTCCCTCGGACTCTGTTCAACCCTCTCCTCATTCATTTATTCATTTACTCATTCATTCTGTAACTTTTTACTGAGCACCTACTATTTGTTAGATTCTATGTTAGATGCTGGAGAGAACAAGTCAATGTCCTTTCTTCATGAAGCTGCTGGGTGAATCTGAATCAGTCATCCTTCTCTAACCTCAGAGTTACTACAATTTAGCCATTTAAGAAGAATCTAAGAGCACTCACTAGGTACCAGTTCTAGACAGTTGCCATATCATATTGTGATCATTTATCTGTGAATCTACATCACCTATTTGGCTGTGTGAGCTCTTTGAGGAAAAAAGCCTTTATATATTTTTGTATTCCTGATACCTAGCACCATTTCTGAAACATGGTAGGAAAAAAGTAAATTCTTGTTGAATAGATGATTAGAGTAAACTAAAATATTCTAGCTAATAAAACAAGCTTTCTTCTCCTTGAAAACTATCAATAATATCCCAGAGTTTTATAAAAGTATTGGTCCTGATTTGCTAAAAACTTTAGCCAAGCGTTTTAGAGAGATGAAACATGGAAATCTGAAAAATGGACAAGCTCTTCTAAGAAGTTTGGCAACTAGAACCTGGTTGCTGCCATATTAGCAGGCAAGTCTTTCCCAAGATTGAGTTAATAAGCTTATAGGATGATCCATCTAGTTCAAAAAGATAATTCAAAATGGAATTTGTCTTCTTAATTAGATGACAAGTCTTATGGCAATTTGGTTTCAGGGTATGTGAATTAAAAAATTCAATGCTTTGTTTCCAAAATCATCTCACTGGGAGTAAATGCCCCAAATCCCTACCCTATAAGGCCCTTTAAAACCTGGCACCTTGCCCCAACCTCTCCATGCTCATCTCCTGCCATTTGCTCTTTTGCACGTGTTCCTACCAGACTAACCTCCGTGCTATTCCTTGGTATCTGAGCAATTCTGCCTTAGGACCTTGGCGCTTGCTTCTCCCTCTGCCTAGACAGCTCTTTTTCACGTACCTTCAAAGCCCACTTCTTCTTTGCTCAACTGTCACCTTTTCAGTGTGGCCTTCCTTGACACCAAATCTCAAACAGAAGGCCTACCCTTTCCACTCCCAAGCACTCCCTAAACCCCCATACCCTGCTTTCATTTCTTCATAGTGTTTATCACCATCTGACATACTATATATTTACTTTTGTTTCTTTTGGTCTGTTTTCCTTACTAGAACGCAAACTCTACAAGGCAAAGTATTTTGACTATACCCTTAGGGATTAGAAGTGTGCCTTACACATAGAAGATACCCTATAAATATTTATTGAGTGACCTGAGTTGATTAACCTATCAATAACTGTCTTCAGCATTAACTCTCTATGGTGTACTGTGCTAATAACTGTGGACTACAAATATGGTAATAGAAACCCCTGAATTTGTGGGTTCAGAATTTATTGTTTTGATCTGATATGCACCTGAAACTGATTGAGAAGCCCAAACCTACCTAGCACAACTGTACTGCTGCACTTTTGTCCCCCAAATCTTCTTGTCTCAAAATCACTACACTGGAGGACGCAGTTTTGTGAACACCAACAGATTTATAAACATTTCCTAATTGTATATATGAAAATGGGGATGGAAGTAGGGACATGATCCCTCCCACAAAGTAGTTTTAATCTAGTTGGGAACCTCAATTTGAAAGTATCATATCCTCTATAGAGAAATTCTTGTGAGAAAGTTTAAAACATAGCTAATTATTTCTAAGTTGGAAAAAAACCTTTAAATTAGGAAACTAATTTCATTGACTACTGAGAGAACTTTTGGCTTTATAAAACTATTTATGGAAATGAATCAGTGGTTATAGTGTGTTTAGTCAAAGTCATCAAATGCAAGAAAAGATCAATTATCATAAGGTTGTCAAAACTTCAACTAAGACATTTAAGATGCATTAAGTCAACTGTCCACATGTTCTAAATAAAAACATTTAATCACCTTCTTTCTGTCCCTATCTCTGATAATTATCTAATTTATCTCAAAATTCCTTGTAAAATATTAATATATTAAGTTAGAAATAACCAATTATTTGATTTGGGTTTATATCATATACTTGAGAATCTTATATTTGATTCTCATAAAGATGTAATAAAAAGCTTCAAGGGTTTACTTCAAATTTATGAAAATAAAATTGAGAATATTCTATTAAGTAATTCTCTTAGCTATTAAGCCATTCCTTACTTATATTATCCAGATACTACCTTAGTTCTGATTTGTCCAAAAATTTTTCATAGCATTTATGCCCCATAAACAAACATACATATACATGTACATATACACATACATGTACACACATACACAAACACACAGAAAGAAATCTTGGTCAAACCCTACTTTCCAGCTTTATCTATGATGTCATATAACCTTTCACTCAAGCTATCTGCCTTTCTTTTTTGGTCCCTGAAGTTTTTTAACTGGCAGAGTGTTTTAATTTGCAATCTAGTATTGCTTTTAATTTGAAACTGGCTTGGCATTCTCATTCAGGAACTCAGCCCTCGCATACATTTTCTTTTTTAACTCTCAAAATACCTAGGAGACTGTTAAACTTGGACAAAGTTAAGCAGCAGATATGTTGAGTCTTCAACAACAAGGGCTAGAGTCATCAGGGAGAGGTCTGGACTAGGTCAGTGGTAGGATGACCAATTCATGCTGCTTTACTCGGGATTTTCCCAGTTTAGTACTGAGATTCCCATGTCCCAGTAATCCCCTCAATCCTAGGCAAGCCAAAAAAGCTGGTCACCCTCATGGATGACAGGCTGAAGAAAACTGGACTGACAGGAGCCTGGTCTCTTAATGAGGCCCAGCGTGCTACTTCCAAAGGAACAGTAAGTGCAGATGTGGCTCTAAGAGTCAGGCCAATGGAATTTGATTCAGTTGGTGAGGCAGGAACAGCCATGCCTGTAGATAGATAGCAAGAACTGGAATCCAATAATTTGCTATTGGGTTAATGTGACCTCATGGGTATTTTACGGAGCACAAAATACAAAGCCTGTGGAAGGAAAGCTAGCCTAGGCTCTGATAATTTGGCAATACTGATGGCAGTGAAATGCTCTCTTACCTGCTGGGAATGAGTTTGCAGGTGGAGAACTTCCAATTACATCCGCAAAATTGATGGAACACAGTCATGGATGAAATTAACACTGAAATGGGCTCAGGGTTACATAGCTAAGAAGAGGCACGGCTAAAATTTAAACTTAGATCTTTCTGTCCACAGGTCTGTTGCTCAGGCATTTAAATAAAGGTTATAATATAAATTTTACTCACAGAAGTCCATTTTCTTATAGTAGTTGTGTCCATATCATTCTCTGTTTTCCAGGTTGTTAAATTTTATGGGAGTAAGGACTATTCTTCATTTATCTTTGTATCCTTTAATCAGCAAAATACCCAGAAGAGAATAAACTTTTGACAACTATGGTTGAGTTAGATAAAATTAAAAGAGACTTGCATATTCCTACTTATTACCTTTACTCTTATTGGGTGTTCTTGCTTGCCCCATGGGAATATCCTTTTTTAAATTCTATTCAACTGTCAAAGCCCAACTTAAGTTTTAGAATCTTTACTTGAGGTCATAGAGATCTCTCTCTTTTCTGAACTCTCCCTTAGCATTTACTCTTTCTTGTATTTAATTCTTCTTATTCTCAAAGGTGTCACTGGCTCATTTGTACCCTTCACTATTATGCTTACAGCAGACAGCCAATCAACACTGGTTACTTGAAATCCAGAAGAAAAAGTCTGTCAATACATTTGTTCTCTTAATCAACAATTCAAAACAGGAATGAACATTCAAAACAGGAAAAGAATTCTAAACTTCCAAACAGTAGCCAGACATTACTATAGTCTGGTGTTGCTATTTAGTGGCAAAAGAATTCCTTTTGTCTTTTATGAGGAACTTAGCTTTACTACGTCTGAAACATGGAGACTGTCAATAGATTGATAAGGTTTTTTTAAAAAAAGAAGAAATCATTTCCTTATGAAAAGACATTCTCAGCATTTTATAAAAGAGAAAAATATAAATATGTAGTTTGTATCAATTCTGTTAAAATAGAATACTTGCAATAAAAACTAATAAAACCCCAATGACTTTTGGGAAGCTACATGGCAACAAGCTTAGTTGTGAAAATCAAGTTTCTAGCCTCATTATTTCTACGTGATCAACTGAGGGAAACAGATGAGACAATCAACATATGAGAACTATTCCACTTACTAAGTATGGAAGTAAAAACAATACTTTCTACTTTTAAATCCAGACTTTTGCTTATTCCTTTTTGTTTTGTAATCATTAAGATTCTGTATTACAGGGGCGCCTGAGTGGCTCAGTTGGTTAAGGATTTCAGCTCAGGTCATGATCTCATGGTCTGTGAGTTTGAGCCCCACGTTGGGCTCTGTGCTGACAGCTCAGAGCGTGGAGCTTGCTTTGGATTCTGTGTCTCCTTCTTTCTCTACCCTTCCCCCACTCATTCCCTGTCTCTGTCTCTCAAAAATGAATAACGTGAAAAAAAATTCTATATTACAAAAAGCCTGGAATTTTCCCCTTACCCCAATCTTTAGTACACTTTTTTTCTATGGGTCTGCAGAAACTTAGTATGTAACTGACTTTTGTCAGTATCAGGTAATTATGAAGTAATAGTCACACCAAAAACATATTTCTTGATTCCCATATTTAGTACCTAAAAAAAAAAAGGATATTTTTTCTGGTTCAAGATTATAGTCTAAATAATTACAAAACCTGATAATCTATATGCGATATAAAATGATTGTGCTTTTTGTTTGAGAGAGAGAGGGTGCAAATGAGCAAGGGGCAGAGAGAGAGAGAGAGAGAGAGAGAATGGGGCTCACCGAGGCTCGTGTTTTTACCCAAAATGGGACTCTTGTTTACCCGAAGTGGGGCTTGAGCTCATCCAAAGTGGGACTCAGACTCACAAACTATGAGATCATGACCTGAGCTGAAGTCAGATGCCTAACAATTGAGCCACCCATGTGCCGGAATGATGGTGCATTTAAAAACACTGATGCTAGAGGTGCCTAGGTGGCTCAGTTAGTTAAGCGTGTGACTTTGGCTCAGGTCATGACCTCACAGTTTGTGGGTCTGAGTCCTGAGTTTGAGCACTGGGGTCTCTACTGTCAGCACAGAGCCTGCTTTAGATCTTCTTTTCCCTTTGCTTTGCCCCTCCCCCACTGGTTCTCTCTCTCTCTCTCTCTCTCTCTCTCTCTCAAAGTAAATAAATTTTTAAAAAACAACTGATGCTAAAATCAGGGACTGATTTACTACGAAGCTAATCAAGCACAAGCTCTAAGGCTCCTTTGCAGAGTCCCCTTCCCAGGAATTGAGAGGGACTCCAACAATGAATTTAATGATCATATATTTTTGTACAATTTTTGAAGTAAAATACATTAACTACAATTAAGCTAGAAGCAGAATTTCTATTCATTATGACTTCTTCACCACCTTTCCTCATGTTAGGTGTGCCAGAGTGGCCATATTCATCTTGGGATCCAGGTAAGAAGATTCAGTTAGGGATATATGTAGCTTGGATTTAGTGGGATAGGCTTATGTGGTCTGCAGAGTTTTATGTATACGTAAATTGTAACTAGCCAACCAAGTTCAAGACTGGCTTCTAGCAATAATCCTATCACTCTGTGAACTGACACATTCATAACCATGATACAATGAGGAGTCCAGAGGTCATATTATGGCATGAATGTATCTTAAAACTGGAAGTATAAAGCTAAGTCCAAAAGACATTTGGGAGAGGTTTTCTGAAATTAGACAACAATATTAAAAATTTAGAAGAACATTATTAATACCAAGTTTAATAGTGAGTTGTAAACTAAACTAAACAAACAAACAAACAAAAAGCTTTTCTTCTAACAATAAAAAATAGGACCTCTAACTCTCCCCATGAAAGATTTTGACTTCCCACTATAGACAACTAAACCGACAAAATATATGAAATATGGCTTTCAGATACTGCACAAAAGGCAATGCAGGCTTGTGATCTCTGAAAGAAGGGTCATGAATTAGTAGTAGGGTCAAATTATTTCCAAAATAGACCTACAATAACAAGGCTTAAAGGTAAGCCTTGGAAGGATAAAGCCAATATACCTAACTACACACTGGAACAAGTCCAATACTCTTTAAAAAAATGCAATAAAATCCAGTAACCAGCCATAAAATTTAGTACTCAATAGTAAAATTCACAAGGTCTAGCATCTTGCAAAAGTATTAGGCATGCAAAGGAGTAAGATATTATTTCTCATAATCAGAAATATTAATCAATTAGAAACATAGCCACATACTAAGAGAAAATATTTACAAAAGACATATAAGATAGAAGACTGCTCTCCAAAATGTACAAAGAACTCCAAAAACTCAACAATAAGAACACAAACGGGGAGCCTGGGTGGCTCAGTTGGCTAAGTGTCCAACTATTAAGATATTTGGCCAATTAAAAAAGTTTTTTTTAATGTTTATTTATTTTTGAGAGAGAGAAAGCACACGCATGGGGAAGGGGCAGAGAGACAGGGGGACAGAGGATCTGAAGCAGGCTCTGTGCTGACAGCAAAGAGCCCAACATGGGACTCGAACCCACAAACCCTGAGATCATGACCTGAACCAAAGTTGGTCACTTAACCAACGGAGCCACCCAGGTGCCCCTAAGATCTTTGGTCACACAGACAGTGCGGGGCCTGCTTGGGATTCTCTCTCTCCTCTTTCTGTCCTCCCTCTGCTCGCTCTCCCAAAATAAATAAACTTAAAAAAAAAAAAAGAAAAAAACATGGAAGGAATTTAAATGTATATTACTAAGTGAAAGAAGGCAATCTGAAAAAAACTACATACTACATGATTCCAACTACATGACATTCCAGGAAAAGCAAAATTATGGAGATGATAAAAACATAAAAAGTTTCCAGGAATTAGGGTTTATGGAGGAATGAATAGGCAGAGCACAGAGGATTTTTTAGGGCAGTGAATCTACCCTAAGTAGGGATGTTATTATACGGTTGTCCAAACCTAAAGAATGTACAACCCCAAGAGTGAACACTAATGTAAACTATGGACTCTGAGTGATAATAATGTGTCAATGTAGGTTCCCTGATTACATAACAAATGCACCATTCTAGTGGGGGATGTTGATAATAGGAGGGCTATGCATGTGTGGAGGCAGGAATATGGAAAATCTCTCTACCTTCCACTCAATTTTGCTGTGAACCTAAAACTGCTCTAGGGGTACCTGGGTGGCTCAGTCAATTAAGCATCCAACTCTTGGATTTCTGCTCAGGTCATAATCTTACAGTTCGTCAGGCTCTGTGCTGACAGCTCAGAGCCTGGAGCCTGCTTCAGAATCTGTGCCTCCCTCTCACTCTGCCCCTCTCCCACTCATGCTCTCTCTCGCGCGCGTGCTCTCTCTCTCTCTCTCAAAAATAAAGAAACATTAAAAAATAAAAAGGATAAGCCAATTAAACCTAAACAAACAAACAGCATCAGTAACCTGTGGGACAATATCAAGCAATCTAACTTATGTATAATCATAATCCTACAAGGAAGGTATGTGACATAAAAATATTAGAAGAAATAATGGCTGAATGTGCCCAAATTTTATGAAAACTATAAACCAATGGATCCAGGAATTGCAGTAAGTTCAAGTAAAAGAAACATAAAGAAAATCAAGCTAAGGTAAATCACAATCAAATTGCTGAAAACCAGTGATAAAAAGAACATCTTAAATGACCAGAGGAAAAAGACACATTGTATTCAGAGGGACAAAGAGGAAAGGCCAATTTTTTAACAGAAGTCATTCAAGCCAGAAGAAAATAGAAAGAACACTTTAAAGTGATGGAAGAAACTATCAACCTACAACTCTAAACCCATCAAAAATATATTTTAAAAATGAAACACAGACTTTTTTTTAAATGAGCAAAAGCTGAGAGAATTCATCACTAGTAGGCTAGTACAAAAATAAATGTAAAAGAATTTTTTTCAGTCAGAGAAAAATGATACCAGATAGAAATTTGGACCTACATCAAGAAATGATAAGTGCCAGAAATGGCAAATATATGGACAAATATAAAAGACACATTTATCTCATTTTTAATCTCTTTAAAAGATAATTACTTATCTGTTTATATTTATAATTATATTTATACAATATATAATAATATACAAATTTATATTTATATAACATAATAAAGTGTATAAAACATATAAAATTAAAATGTGTGACAAAGAAGTATAAAAGATAGGGAGGAATGTTATTGTATTATTTGAATGAAGACAGTGATAAGTTAAAGATATATACTAAAAAACCTAAAGCAACAGCTAAAAAAATAAAATGAAACTAGCCAATTAGGGGAGATTGGGGGAGATGAAGTACCCAATTAATATTTTTAAAAGCAAAAAAAAAGAGAAAAGGGGGAAATTAGATGGAATAAATAGAAAATAAATAGTAAGATAATAGACATAAACCAAGTAGTATTAATAATTACATAAAATGTAATGATCAAAACACTATAACTGAAAATATAGATGTCAGATTGGAATTTTTTTTAAAAAGGATCCAGCTATATGCTGTATACAAGAAAGTCACTTTAAATACAGAGATAGAGACAGAGGTAGAAAGAGACAGAGATAGAGATAGGCTAAAAATAAAAGGATGGAAAAGTATATACTCTGAAAATACTACTCAGAAGAAAGGTGTAATGGCTATATTACTAGTAAGGACACTGAATCAGTAATCAAAAAGCTCTTTTAACAAAGAAAATTCCAGAACCAGATGCCTTCACTTGTGAATTCTACATTTATAGAATAATTCATACCAATCTTCTCAAACATTTCCCAAAACCTGAAGAGGAGGGAACATTTCCAAACTCATTTTACCAGGCCACCATTACCCTGGTACCAAAAAAACCAGACAAGGATACAACAAGAAAAATTATAGGCCAATATCCCTGATGAACACAAAGGCAAAAATCCTCAATAAAACATCAGCAAACTAAAGAATACATTAAAAGAGGGGCACCTGGATGGCTCAGTCAGTTAAGTGTCTGCCTTCGGCTTAGGTCATAATCTCACGGTTCGTGGGTTTGAGCTCCGCATCAGGCTCTCTGCTGTCAGTGAGAAGCCCACTTCAAATTCTCTGTTCTCCTCTCTCAGCCCCTCTCCCACTCATGCCCTCTCTTCCTCTCTCTCTCAAAAATAAATTAAAAATTTAAAAAAAAAAACTTAAAAAGGGGTGCCTGAGTGACTCAGTCGGTTAAGCGTCTGACTCTTGATCTCGGCTCAGGTCATGATCTCATGGTTTGTGAGTTCAAGCCCCACATCAGGTTCTGAGCTGACAGCTTAGAGCCTGCTTGGAATTCTCTCTGCCTCTCTCTCTGCCCGTACCCCACTTGTGCTCACTCTCTCTCTCTCTCTCAAAAATAATAAACAAACTTAAAAAAATTAATAAAAGAAAACTAAAAAAAAAAAAATACATTAAAAGGATCATATACCATAATCAGGTAGGTATTATTCTAGGAATGCAAAGATGGTTCAACATTCCCAAATCAACCAAAGTGATAGACCACATTAACAAAATGGAGGATAAAAATCATATGATCATCTCAATAGATACAGAAAAAGTATTTGACAAAATTGAACATCTATTCTTGATAAAAAATCTCAACAAAGTGAATATAGAGGGAACATACCTCAACATAACAAAGGCGATCTATGACAAGTTCACATATAATATCACACACAGTATTGAAAAGCTGAAAGCTTTTCTTCTAAGATTAGGAACAAGATAAGGATGCCCATTCCTGCCACTTTTATTTAACATTGTACTGGAGGTCCTAGCCAGAGTAGCTATGCCAGAAAAAGAAATAAAAAGCATCCAAATTAGAAAGAAAGAAGTAAAACTGTCTCATTTGTATGTAACATGATATTACATATAGAAAACCCTAATGATTCCACCAAAAACTATTAGAACTAATAAACAAATTAAGAAAAATTGCAGAAAACAATCAATACACAAAATTCAGTTGTGTTTCTATACAATAATAATGAACTATCAGAAAGAGAAATTTAAGAAATAATCATATTTACAAAAGTATTACAATGAATAAAATAGCTAAAAAGAATGGAAGAAAACACAAATAAATGAAAGGTATTCTGTGCTCATGGCTAGAAAAAATTACTATTTTTAAAATGTCCATACTACCCAAAGTAATCTATAGATTCAATGTAATCCCTATCTAAATTCCAATGACATTTTTCACAGAAATAGAACAATCCCCAAATTCATATGAAACCATGAAAGACCCCAAATAACCAAACCAAACTTGAGAAAGAAGAACAAAGCTGGAGGCATCACACTTCCTAATTTCAAATTGTATTACAAAGCCATCATAATCAAAGCAGTATGGTATTGCCATAAGAAAAGACACATAGGTTAATGGAATAGAATAGAGACTTCAGAAATGAACTCACACATATATGGCCAATTAATTAACTACAAAGGAGTTAAGAACATAGAATGGGGAAAGGATAGTCTGTTCAATAAATGAAAACTGGACAGCACATGCAAAAGAATAAAACTGGACACATATTATACCATACACAAAAATCAACTCAAAATGGATTAAAGACTTGAATGTAAGATCTGAACTTTGTAAAAGTGTCCTTCAAGAAGCAAACATGCCCTTGACATTGGTCTCGGCAATGATTTTTTAGATTCGACACCAAAAGCAAAGGCAAGAAAAACAAAAATAAGCAAATGGGGCTATATCAAACTAAAACTTCTGCACAGCAAAAGAAACCATTTCAACAAAATGAAAAGGCAACCTACAGATGGAAGAAAATATCATGTATCTTATAAGGAGTTAATATCCAAGTCATGTATCTTATAAGGAGTTAATATCCAAACTATATAAAGAACTTCTACAACTCAATAGCAAACAATCTGGGCAGAGGAATGGAATAGACATTTTCTTAAAGAAGACATACAAATAGCCAAAAAGTATATGAAAAGGTGCTCAACATCACTCATCATCAGGGAAATGCAAATCAAAACCACAATGTAATATCACCTCATACTTCTTACAATGACTGTTATCAAAAAAGAAAAGAGATATCAAGGGTTGGCAAGAATGTGGAGAAAAAGTCAGAGGGAAAGTGGATGGGGGGATGGGCAATACGGTTGAAGGGGAGAGGGAGCTACAGGCTTCTAGTTATGGAATGAATAAGTCACCAGGATAAAAGGCACAGCATAAGGAATACAGTCAATGATATTGCAATAGTGTTGTATGGTGACAGATGGCAGCTGTAGTTGTGGTAAGCATAGCATAATGTATAGAAAGGTTGAATCACTATGTTGTACACCTGAAACTAATGCAACATTGTGTGTCATCTATATTTTTAAAAAAAGGATGTAGAGAAAAAGGAACCTTTTTGCACTATTGGTGGGAATGTAAATTGGTGCAGCCACTATGGAAAACAATACAGGGAAAAAAACCAACTTAAAATAGAATCATCACATCATCTAGAAATCCTATTCCTGGTATATACGCAAAGGAAATGAAAACAGGATCCTGAAGAGATATCTGCACTCCCATGTTCACTGCATTATTATTTCCAATAGCCAAGATATGGAAACAACCTAAGTCTCCATCAGTAGATGAATGGGTAAAAAAGATATGTTATACTGGTTGCCTGGGTGGCTCAATTGGTTAAGCAGCTGACTTTTGATGTCAGCTCAGGTCATGATCTCATGGTTCATGAGTTCAAGCCCTGTGTTGGGTTCTGTGCTAACAGTATGGAGCCTGCTTGGGATTCTCTTTCTCCCTCTCTCTCTCTGACCTTACCCCACTTGTGCTCTATTTCTCTCTCTCAAAAATAAATAAACATTTTTTAAAAGGGGGGGCACCTGGGTGGCTCAGTCACTTGAGCATCCAACTCTTGATTTTGGCTCAGGTCATGATCTCACAGTTTGTGGGACTGAGCCCTGTGTCAGGCTCTGTGCTGACAGCATGGATCCTGCTTAGGATTCTCATTCCCTCTCTCTGCTACTCTCCCACTCACCCGCTCTCTATCTCTCTCTCTCAAAATAAATAAACTTAAAAAAAGAAGATATGTTATTATTATTCAGCCATAAGAAAAAAGAGATTTCTGCCATTGAGACAATATGGATGTATTGTGAGGGCATTATGCTAAGTCAAATAAGACAGAGAAATACAAACACTGCAGGGTTTCACTTACATGTGGAATCTTAAAAAAGAAAAAGTCAAACTCATAGAAACAAATAGAAAAGTGGTTTGGGGGATAGGGGATGGGAGAAATAGGTAGAGGTTAGTAAAAGGATACAAACTTTCTGCTATAAGATAAATGAGGTCGGAGGATCTAATGTATAACATGGTGACTATAGTTGACAACACTGTATTATGTAATTGAAATTTGCTAGAAAAGGAGAACTTAAATGGTCTCACCAAAAATAAAATTAAAAGAGAAATATGTGATGTGAGAGATGTGTTAATTAACTAGATGGTAGAATCATTTCACACTGTATATGTACATCAAATCACCACAATGCACATTTTAAATACTTTACAATTTTATATGTCTATGATACCTCAGTAAAGCTGAAATTTAAAAATTATTATAGGTTAATACAAAAATAGAACTACCCAATGATCCAACAATTGCATTATTAGGTATTTACCCAAAGGATACAAAAATATAGAATCAAAGGAGTACATGCACCCCAACATTTATAGAAGCATTATCTATAATAGCCAAACTATGGAGTGAGCCCAATGTCCATCCACTGATGAATGGATGAAGATGTAGTATGTATATACACATACAATGGAATAGTACTCAGCCCTCAAAAAGAATGAAATCTTTCCATTTGCTATGATGTGTGTGGAGCTAGAATGTATTATAAGTGAAATATAAGTCAGTCAGAGAAAGACAAATACCATATGGTTTTGCTCATCTGTGGCATTTAAGAAACAAAATAGATGAACATATGGGAAGGGGAGACGAAAAAGAGAAAAGAGGGAAATAAACCACAGAAACTCTTAATGACAGGGAACAAACTATGGGTTGATGGAGGGATGTGGGTGGAAGATAGGCTAGGTGGGTGATGGGTACTAAGGAGGGTACTTCTGATGAGTACTGGGTGTTGCATGTAAGTGATGAATCACTCAATTCTGCTGAAACCAATGCTGTACTATATGTTAACTAACTAAAATTTAAATTAAAAAAGGAAAAAACCCATTAAATTAAAAAAAGTATATGTGATATATTTATAATAATTTTATCAACTATTCATTCAATAAATATGTAATAAATATGGGGAAGGAATAAATATTCAAAGACTGACTTTTATGTGACAGGAATGCTATTGTATTTAATCATCAAAGATATGCTTTGAGACAGGCATTGTATCACCAATTTATTAATAAGACAGGTGAAATTCAGAGATTAAATAATTTCTTTAATGATACATAATAAGCCAGAAGAATTTGAATGCCAAGAAAACCCACTTCTTTCCTTTATCCCATTCCGTTTTTTTCTGTTAGTTCACATAGATAATGCAAACATGAATATGATGTTGGCTTTAAATAGTCAGAAAAATAAAGTGTTTAAATAAAAAAAATTATTATAGGCTAATACATAAAAATGTATGTAATCTTTTTAGAAAAAAGCCTGGAATAAAGGATCCACTATATAATAATAGTTATCCCTGTTGTTGGTTCTGGGTAACCTGCTGTACTGTTCTGAGCCGTCATTTCTTAATCTGAAAAGGGGCAATGTTTATGAGCCATAATATTATGAAATATAAACCATATATGATCTCAAGATAGTATACTGTTACATTTTTATTTAAATCTATTGTTATTTAACAAAGTTCAAAAGCATAAAAATATTCTCATAAGAAATAGTGTTTTATTAAATTCTAGTCACTAAAAAGGAAGAAAAAAGCAAAGTTGGGCAGATCTGTACAATAAAAAGCTAGAAAGTAAGTTTTTACAAATAAATGTATAATATAAACACATTTAGTTCTCCAGAGCTGTTTATTTATTCATTGATTTGCATAAAGGAATAAAACGAAATCAAGATTCACAGAAACAAAGTCATTCTACTATCAGGAATCTTCATTTATTTAAGCTCTGTCTCTCTCGGAGGATTCCCACAAAAGGTGATGTCACACTGAATCTAATCATGTGGAGGAAAAACCTGAAATAACAGTTTAATATCATCAAAGCTTTGAACTACACATACCATCATAGACATTTACATCTTGTTATTGGCTAGGATCTAACCACATAGGCACTTTTATTAAAGAACCATGTTTTAGTATGCTTACTCTTTATATAGTAGGAAATTATAGGATCCAATCCCGGTGTGCATAAAAAGACAATCTCTGTAAGAAAACTGAAACACAATTTGTACTCAAACTTGTTGGTTACATTCAATTTTAATTATAGGCAATTCTTTTAGGATTTGCTTTGAAAACAAAAAGGAATCTCTTTGAGAAATATATAACTGACATCTATAATGTGAAATCAGGCAAAACAAAAAAAACAATGTAAAATAGTGGATACTGTTTTAAAGAATGTATGATTAATAACAGTCATTTGTTTCTCGGGCTGTTACTGAAACTACAAAATAGAGTCTTTCCTCTTATCTCAGAGGAACAGCCGTCCTGTCTCCCTTCCCACTAACCCCCCAGGACTGTATTTGATAACCTTCCCTAAAAACTATGCTTAAGTTGTATAGCTATTTCTGTATCTGTGTCTCTATCTTCATTTCTGAATCTATCTCTATTGCTGTGTAATTTATCACCATATTTATCTTTCTCAATGCAGTTTTTGCCTCAAACTACAATCCTATTTTTCTTTTACTAACATATCTGTAGGAAAAAAGAAAAAAGCAGTTTCTACTTTAAGTGCTCACAAACTCCCTCCTCAGGGCCTTGCCATATAGCTTCCTACCTCACTACATCCCTAAATCAACTAAAATCCTTTCTACTGGGTTGAACTGTGTCCCTTCTCCCTCAAATTTATGCCCTCCCAGAACCTGTGAATATAAACATTTGGAAATGGGTCTTCGCAGATGTAGTAAACTTTAGATGAAACTATACTAGATTAGAGTGGATCTTAATCCAATGACTGATATTCTAATAAGAAGAGAGAAATCTGGGCACTGAGACACAGACACTCAGAGGGAAGATGGCTATGTGAAGAAGGAGCCAGAAAACCAAGTGATGCAGCTATTAGTGAAGGAATGCCAAGGACTGGGAGTAACCCCCAGAAGCTAGAAGAGCAAGGAAGGATTCTTCCTTGGAGTCTTTGGAGGGAGCATGGCCCTGCTGATACCTTGATTTGGGACTTCTGTCCTGCAGAGCTGTGAGAGAGTTAAGTTTCTGTTGTGTTGAGCCACCCAGCTTGAGGTATGTTGTTGCTAGAAAACTAATACATCCTCCTAATCACAAAATCCAATGGTTCCTTCTTATTCCTCACTTTCCTTGGATTAAGGAACATTTTATAGTAAAATTCCTCCATTGGATATGAAGACTCCACTAATATCCTCACGAGCTCCTTTCCCTCCTTTTTTGCCTTTTTGTGGACTTTCTCCAAAACTCTTTGCCCTTCTTTTCATTCCTTCTCCTATAAGACCTCTCTTATTCCCATGATTTCAACTTCTATATAGATAACTTCCAAACCAAAATCTTCGACTCTGACCTATCTTTAGAGCTTTATATCCTACGTTTTTAACAATAGTAATTTCTAAATTCTGTGCTTTGTTTTATTTTATTTTTATTTTTACAGGCAATTTTTCTAGTAAAATTGCATAGTCACTTATATGTGCCAAGCACTTTACATATATTAACTGGCTAATATTCATAAGGACCTTATGAAGTCATTACTATTATTATGTGTTTATAATAGCCATTACTATTA
Source organism: Cryptoprocta ferox (assembly GCA_028646485.1). Classification (NCBI taxonomy): domain Eukaryota; kingdom Metazoa; phylum Chordata; class Mammalia; order Carnivora; family Eupleridae; genus Cryptoprocta; species Cryptoprocta ferox. Next base: position 19,418,757 of record CM053570.1, read on the forward strand.
TTAAGATGAGAAAGCTGTGTGAGGCACTGGGTGGTGACATAACTTGTCCAAGGCCCTGCAGTCAGTAAGTTGTGGAACTGAGATACAGACATGCACAATTTCACAGGGTGCAGTAATTATTAAGCATTTAGGCAACTCAGACTTATTTGAGAATTTGCTGAAAACTGTAGTTATTCTCCACAGAAAAATCTCCCATAAAATTTTAGAGCGTTCAAGCATCTCTTAGAAGTCTACTTATGGATTCTAAGAACACCTGTATTGAAAAAAACTGAATTACCGCAGACATTAGGAATAAGAAAAAAAGAACTGGATTCAACAGTTTAATTTGATCCATTAATTTGATTCCCTAGGAAAAGATAATTTCTGCTACAGTCAGCCAATTAGTAGATCTTTATCATAAAGAAAATGGTGAATATCATGCTCATTCATTCAACTCAAATTAATGAATGGCTCCCAGTCTAGAAGGGAAGACAAAATACTTAAACAATTATAATAAAATACAATAGTTATGATGAGAACAATAACCTTTGTGGATCTGTGGAGAATAATATAAAAAGATGATGGTGAACAGTAGATCAGATTAGAAAATCATTTTAATTAGATTAAAAAATCCATGCAGGAGATGATTAGAGAGATTCTAACAAAATGCAGTGGAAATAATGTTTCTCAATGGGTAAAAAGGAATAGATTCAAGGGTTACAAATGAGACAAAACTGTCTAAGTTAGGGGCCAATTAGACACACAAGATGATAGGAGGGGGATAGAAGGACAACTCTGAGATTGCTAAATAGGATAATTGGGCATAGAGATGCCATTAACTGAGACAGAAAATAACAGAAGGGAGTTGGGGTGAGGAGAAAAAATTCCATTTGGACATGTGGGCTTTAAGATTAGATTCAGGCATCAACATAGAGATGTTTAGTGGTTACAATATAATGAAGAGTTCAGATAAAAGACTGGGGTAAATATTCTGGAGTCAAAGATATATCATGGACATAGTTGAAGAACTTAAATGGATGAATTATGGATGAATTATATGAAGCATTATGAATATATAGCACAGGGATATATAATCAGTTAGAGTCCCCCAGAGAAACAGAACCAATAGAAGGTGTGTGTGTGTGTGTGTGTGTGTGCGCGCGCACGCGTGTGTGTGTGTTTTAAAGAGATTTATTTCAAGGATTGGCTCACATGATTGTGGGGGTTTGGCATTCTGAAACCCGAAGGGCAGGTAAGTCTGACATTTTTATGATGGGCTGGCCAGCAGGCCAGAAACTCAGAAACTCAGGCAGAGGTTGATCTTGAGGCAGAATTTCTTTTTCTCCAGAAAATCTCAGTTTTTGCACTTAAAGTCTTCCAACATTGGATGAAGCCCACCCACATTATCTTCTTAAAGTGAACTGATGTTAGGTGTTCACCACATCCACTAAATACTCTGTATTAGTGCCTGATTAAATAACTGGATATATAGCCTAGCCAAGTTCACACATACAATTGACCATCACAGGAGTGAAGACAGGACCCAACAGTCAACGGGGAAACAAAAGTATACTGACAAGAAGTCAGAAAGATAGATAACTTGAAGACAGGGATCAGAGAAGTCAAAATAAAAGATTATCAAGATGATGATCAAAAGTGTCAGAAACTCAGGCAGTGTCAAGCACTATACAGGGGTCACATGAGATAAGGGCTGAAACCTGTTCATGGACTTTGACACTTAGTAGTTGATTGTGACCCCAGTGAGATCTATTTTGATGGAATTTGGGAGAAGGGGACAGAACTTCAGTGGATTGAAAAGTGAAAGGCAGTTAAGGCAGTAAAAGCCTAATTGCACTGTATTAGGAGGAATAATAATTGAAATGTTCTAAAAAACATTTTCCCTTACTTCAGCTGGGGACTCTCCACAACCAGGTCATTTGGGTCTTCCCCAAGCTAGAACCACTCCCCGAGGGGCCACCCTAGCAACAGGTGCAGTCATGGCTGTTTAGATGCCAAGCATTATGAAAATTATCTTCATGTGACAGATGACAAAGTAGACATTAAAATGGAAATTCTGATTTAAGAGATATAAGAAAATCCCTAGAAAAAGCTCTATTTTTGTGGAAAGAAATGCGAATATATTCATTAACAAATATTACTTTAAAAAATCATGGGTAATCTATATACTTTTCTGGTATCAGAAAAGATTCCAACAATGTGTTACATGTCCAGTTTTGTTAAGTGGTCATACTTAAAGTTTGGATGTAGAGAGGTACACTTAATAAAGAGGTACACTTTTTTAACACTAGGGTAGAGGACCTATACTTAATTTATGGGCAACTCATGGGGCACCTGGGTGGCTCAGCCGGTTAAGTTTCTGGCTTCGTCTCAGATCATGATCTCATGGTTCATGAGTTTGAGCCCTGCATTGGGCTCTGTACTGACAGCTCAGAGCCTGGAGCCTGCTTCGGATTCTGTGTTTCCCCCTCCCTCTCTACTCCTCCCTTGCTTGCACTCTCAAAAAATAAACATTAAAAATTTGTTTTAAAAATTTATAGGCTATTCATGATACATGATACAAAGTCAAGGAAGACTACCTAATTGATGAATAGTTCTGCAGACCCAATTATCCTCAAATACTTTGGTAAATGAGCTGCCTCTACTATTTCCCATTTAAAAGAAAAAGGTAAAAGATTAAATAAAATAAAATTATTGAAAAAAAGAAGAGAAATATTTTTTAAAGGCAACAGAGAACACAAATTATCCAAAAGCACAACCAAGGGCAAGGCAAGTGCTCCTGTAATAAAGGACAGGACATTTTATCAACTGGAAAGTTGGAGAGATGACATAGCAAGGGCTTCTTTTTTTTTTAATATTCACAAGAATTTTTGTTATTAAGTTTTAAATCCATACATCAGGGGTGCCAGGGTGGCTCAACTGGTTGACATTTGACTTCAGCTCAGGTCATGATCTCAGGGTTCGTGAGTTTGAGCCCCTCATTGGGCTCACTGCTGTCAGCACTGAGCCTGAAACAGGTCCTCTGTCCCCCCCTCTCTCTCTGCCCCTCTCCCACTCATGCTTTCTTTAAAAAATAAACTAAAAAAAAAATAATAAATTCCATACACCACCCAGTGCTCATTCCAATAAGTGCACTTCTTAATCTGTCACCCATTTCACTTATTCCTCCACCCACCTTCCTGCTGATAACCAACAGTTTGTTCTCTATACTTAAGAGTAATCTGTTTCTTGGTTTCTCTCTCTCTCTCTCTTTCCTTTGGTTGTTTCCTTTGTTTCTTAAATTCCACATATGATTGATATTATATGGTATTTGTCTTTCTCTGACAGACTTATTTCGCTTAGCATTACACTCTCTAGTTCCATTCATGTCATTGCAAATGGCAAGATTCCATTCTTTTTTATGGCTGAGTAATATTCTATTGTGTGGAATCTTCTTTATCCATTCATCTATTGATGGACACTTGGGCTGTCTCCATATTTTGGCTATTATAAATAAGGCTGCAATAAACATAGGGGTGCATGTATCCTTTTGGATTAGTGTTTTCATATTTTGGGGGTAAATGCTTAGTTGCATGATTGCCGGATTGTAAGGTAGTTCTATTTTTAACTTTTTGAGGAACCTCCATATTGTTTTCCAGAATGGCTGTACTAGTTTGCATTCCCACCAGTAGTGCAAGAGAGTTCCTAGTTCTCCACATCCTTTTCAACATTTGTTGTCTCTTGTGTTTTTGATTTTAGCCATTCTGACAAATGTGAGGTGATATCTCACTCTAGTTTTGATTTGCATTTCCCTGATGATGAGTGATGTTGAACATCTTTTAATGTCTGTTGGCCATGTGTATTTCTTATTTGGAGAAATATCTGTCATGTTTTCTGCCCATTTTTTAATTGGATTTTTTGTGGATTTTTTTTGTATTGAGTTGTACCAGTTATTTATGTATTTTGGATACTAATTTTTTATTGGATGTCAGGTGCAACTATCTGACACAGGAAGGGCTTCTTAATCATAGCTCAAATTGAAGATTTCACCATCAGAGACTAAGACTTGACCTCCAAGGGAGGTATGTGCAATTTGTTTTTACTGTAGACCCATGTATGGTGAGGCAACATGAACTGTTCTTCCTCCCATTCTCCTCCTCCTCCTCCTCTACTGGATCCCCTCACTCTATTTTTTTTTTTTTAACATTTATTTATTTTTGAGAGGCAGAGAGAGACAGAGTGTGAGCAGGGGAGGGACAAAAAGAGAGGGAGACACCGAATCCGAAGCAGGCTCCAGGCTCAGAGCTGTCAGCACAGAGCCCATTGTAGGGCTTGAACTCACAAACTATGAGATCATGACCTGAGCCGAAGTCGAACACTTAACCCACTGAGCCACCCAGGCGCCCCAAGCCTCTCCTCACTCTAAAATGTCACTTTTAACCTCAAATTCTTGGTTATTATCACTTCCTCCACATTAAACAGATATGTTTAGATGAAAGTTTTGAGTGTATTTGTGTGTGTGTTTGTGTGTGTGTGTACACACACATATCATATATATATATATAACCATTTTCAAACCTTTTCTATCTATAGTGAGTAAAAAATTGCTGAATGTGTATCATGTGCAAAATATCATGCTAAATATGGTGGAAAGAAGGAAGAATAATCAGCAGAGTTAAGAACTAAAATATACTTCTTTTCCTTAAGAAATTATTTATTTTTTCCTTTTGCTTGAATTCAACCAGTCTTAATATATGCTTGACATTGGAAGTTAAAGAGAAAATTAAGACACTAATGAAGTCCTCTGGCTTTCAAGGATTCATACCTAACTTAATGTCTGTTTGTTGATATGATACAAGGGAATAAATCTTAGCATATTGAAGGTGAGGACCCACAGATAGGATAACATAGTGGTTTAAAGTTTTGGACTCAAATGCAGTCATGGTTCAATCCAAGATCAAAACAGTCTGAATCTTAGTTTCCTTATTTATAAGATAGGCAATGTTATATGTATATATATACATATATATATATCTCAATTATATGAGAAAAACTTACTTCAAAGCATCTTGTATGGTTCCTAGCATATGGCAGAAGATGTTTAAAAGATAGCGATTATGGGATGCCTGACTGGCTCAGTCAGTGGAGCATGCAACTATTGACCTTGGGGTTGTGAGTTCGAGCCTTGCATGGGTGTAGAGATTATGTAAAAATAAAACCTTAAATAAATAAATAAATAGCAGTGATTATAATTATTATTACAATATCTAGTCTAAATCTCTGATGTAATAGATAAAAACACTGAGACTCTGAAAGACTGTGTAAGGCTGGTGGCCAGACCTGCTATGTCTAAAACAAGTAAACAAACAAATTAGGATTAAAACTCAGAATGATTTAACTGGGAGAACCAGGCTGTACTCTAAGAACTAAGCATTGCCAGAAAGTGTGCTGAGGTGGGTTTCACATATTTTACAATAGTCTAAGTGTTCAAAAATTTTAATCAGATGATACTTTTACTAAATTAACAAGAAGCCACAGTTTTCTTTACTACTTTTCCAAGAACTGGACAAGTATCAGTTTTCTGCTTCAGTGCCAGAAACTGTAATTCATCTTTGCTTTTCACTCGAATATTGTTTTTTTACTTTTTAAAGCTAAACGTTATAGGGAAATACAGCTGTTTCAGTTTGCTTATAATTGCCTGAGTTTATGTCCTCTTTTAGCCTTTCTCTGCTTTTCTCCTCTGCTATTCCTTACGACAACATGGAAACACAGTATGCTGCCCTGCTTTTGAGGACTGCATTGCACTAACTCATCTTTACTCTTTCCGTTGGCCCTTCTTTATTTTCAGTATTGATGATTCACACTGGTAGAACTGTAACTGAACTACTGATCAATGAGCCTGCCCTTGACTTTCATCCCACTCAAAGGAAACAGATGAGCTACCGAGATTACTCAGAGGCCTAGGTTGGGTGGTGGAAGAGACACCTGAAGGGGCAGCCACGTAGTGAAGACGTTAGGCCTCACTAGAGTGACTGATCCACCAGATGACTGTGGTCCAGCTTGCAAATCTTAACCACGCAGCTTGCCATCCCTTCGTTGCTTATCTCTGACACAGTGGGGTGCTGTGGAAAAAGCTTACATTTTGGAGTCGGTTGAACTAAGTTCAAATCTGTTTTCCACCACTTACTAGCTTTGTGTCTTTGAATCTTAATGTACTCATCTATAAAATGGGGCCTTATCCCTATCACCAGGATTGTGGTAAGGGGTAACTGACATAATGAACATAAAACACCTAACTCACAGCAAGCTCCTAGCAAGATTTTGACTCAGTTAGATGCTGATCTCCTCTATTCTTTATTTTTATTACACATTTAAAGACAGGCAATTAATTAATGATGAAGTTATGCTGGAGAGAACATGATTGAGTTAACAGTAAGTTATTTTTAGGCAAATGCCTTTCCATTTGGAAAAGAAACTATTTTAGCTCCTGTCACAAAACATAAAATGTCACTTTGAAAAATGATGCCTAATGTATAATGGTATACAGAGGTATTAGTAACTAAAGTGTTAAGTAAAAAATTTGCTTTGAGTTAGTTCTACATATCTTTTCATTTTAAGTTACGTGTGTGCTGGGTTTTTGTTTTGTTTAGTAAATTTATATACAGTGAAATATGCAGATCTTATGTATAAATTGGATAGGTTTTGACAAATATATATACCTATGTAACCAAAAGCAAATTAAGCTATCACCCCAGAAAGTTCCCTACAGCACCTATCGAGTCCACCCTCATAGGCTCATATCACCAATGATAGTTACCATAGATTTACATATTGCTTATTCCTTTGTGTCTCGTTTCTTTTGGTTAATATGTTTCTGATATTCACCTACCTTGCTATCTGCACCAACAGTTCATTTTTGGATTGCTTTGTAGTATTCTATTGTATGGAATTATAAAACCTTTAATAATTATTATAAATCTTTATTATTTTATAAAAATTATTCACAATTATAAAAATCCATTCTCTTTTTAATTGAGCTGTCAGCACAGAGCCCGAGGCTGGGCTCGAACTCATGAACCATGAGATCATGACCTGAGCCAAAGCCAGATGCTTAACAAACTGAGCCACCCAGGTGCCCCAAAATCCATTCTCTTTTTGATGGGCACTTGGGTTCCACTGTGAGGTTTTTATGAATAGAACTGCTACAAAAACTCTTGTATGAGTCCTTTCCTGGGCACAGTTATACATTTCTCTTGGATAAATACTAGGAGTTGAATGGGTAGGTCATGGCATAGGTACACAATTAACCACAAACAGGCCTCCGAAGTCCCCTCACCACTTTACACTCTACTGGCAACATAAGAGATTCCAGATACTCCTGATCATTGCCAACAGTTGATGGTGTTCAGCTTTTTAATTTTAGCCATTCTAATAGGTATAAAGAGGAATCTCTCTGTTAATATTAATTTGCATTTCTCTAATAACTAATGGTGTTTTGTACCTTTTCCTGTGCTTACTAGCCATTAATAAATCTTCTCAGGTGAGGGTCATTCAAGGCACTTAAAATTAGAATTAAGTTTTCTTATTTTTGAGTAGCAGTGTGAAATAATAATATGTATGGTGGTGGTCACTGCTCCCAATTCCTGACAGAGAGCTCCTGAAATGTTTATAAAATAGGGATGCTAGGAGAATATTTTGTTTTAATATTTGGTCAAATTTGACCTGGCTTCCTGACACAGGGCTCCTAAGACCTTTGTCATTTCCTGAGTGACAGAGGCATCTAACACTGAGGTCCTGAATCTCTTGGAATTTCATGGGTGATAGGAACACCTTTTGTTCTAATGATGTGAGTCTTGGTGGGCCCCTGGCTGGAGGCTGGTCACCAAAAAGACAGCCATGATTAGAAGCTTGGAACTTTCAGTCCCACCCCCCAATCTCTGGAGAGGAGACAGACCGGAAACAGAGTTAATAATCAATCATGTCTATGTTATGAAATCTACACAGAAATTCTAGCAGTGCAGGGTTTGGGGGAGTTTCCAGGCTGGTGAACGCAACTATGTGCCAGGAGGGTGGCA
>CM053570.1:19427307-19449456 GCA_028646485.1 Cryptoprocta ferox
AGTTTAGACAAAATTTGCCAAATGAACCACATTTCCTATCAGAAAGATACAAAAATAGTCATATGTCATGTTCTTGCAAAATTGGAGATGAATGTATTCTCTGTCCTCAAGCATACCGATGAGGCCCTTGTCTGAGGAATTCACTCAAAGGTGAATGCAAACACACCTGACATCAAAATCAGTTGGGCTTGTAGTTGAAAAAAAAAAAAAAGAAAAAAAAAAAAAAAAAAAAAAAAACACAAATAAATCATGAACCACTAGAGAACAAAGATCATACCTTTTACTTCTTTATATAAGGCCCTATGGGTGTATTACACCAAATTGGCATAGATCATAATTTATTCATAGAAAGTCTCTAAAGAAATTCAAAATGTATATACCAAAGCTAAAACTCTTTTCTGGATTCACTGTCTCTAGTTTAATTAACTTTTGAATAATACAAAACATATAAACAATACTACCTGTTTGGCAATTTGAAAACAATAGCTATCAATGTAAGAACAGATAAATTTCAGACTTCTTTAGTAACATCCATGTATGCCTTTTATAATTTTGTGTAATTATTGATATAAGAAAGTACATGTTCACTGCAGAAAACAGATTTTTCCAATCTTTTTTCCCACTGTGTAATAATTATCCAGTTACTGAGACTGTGTTGTATATACAGGTGTGAGCACGTGTCAACAATTTTTAAAAATCAATTTGTTTAAAGAAAGAAAGAAAAGGTAGAAATGAAAGGAAACAAAAAGGAAGCCACTGAAGAGAAAGTGGCTCTGACATTTTACTGGGCAATATAAGGCATGAATTTATTTATTTATACCTTAAGTTATTCTAGAAAAGAGTCACTAAAGGTGGCTGATGTCACACAGAAAGTTGCTCAGGGAAAACAGGAACTAAGGACCTGGAGAGGGTCATGAAGAACAGACCAATGGAATTTTGTGACAGGAAGATTCAAAATTGACCACTTTGTTTGAATTCTACCTTTCTCTGAAATTATTATTATTCTGGGAAGCTATGATCTATCCCTGAGTACACAGAGATACCGTATGATATAAAGGTGAAGAGTGGTGGTTCTCAACTCAGGACTGCCTTGGCTCATATTCTGGCTCTATCACTCACTGTATGTCCTTGGGCAGGTTTCTTTGTGCCTGTAAATTGTGAACAGTAATTATAGAGTAATAATCCTGTTCCACATATAAAGCACTTACAACAGTACATAGTAAATATTCTATAAATATTTATTGTAGAGGAATGGATATTCCAGCATCTTAACAAGTACACATAATTCACCTGTAGGTGAGGTTGGGCCCAGCCCCAATTCTACATTTTTGGGAAAAGAATACTTGAAAAACATACAGCAACCAACATTACCATTTAGTAAGCACTTAAAATTTATACAGCACTTTCAAATATATCATCTTTTTTAATTTTTTTAAGTTTATTTATTTTGAGAGAGAAAGAACTCAAGCAGAAAGAAAGAGAGAGAGAGGAGAGAGAATCCTAAGCAGGTTCCGCCCTGACAGCGCACAGACACTGTGAGCAGAGCCCCGATGTGAGGCTCGATCTCAGACCGTGAGATCATAATCTGAGCGGAAATCAAGAGTTAGATGCTTCACCAACTGAGCCACCCTTAAATACATCATCTTAATAAAACCTCCAATTGGTTAATCTCTATTTTCACAAATGAAGTAATTGAGGTTTAGAAAAATCTAGAAATGTATCCATCAACAGCTACCATTTCTGAACACTTCTGCGACAGGCACTAGATTAAGAACCTATGAGGTGGGCATTTAATCCCCATTTCACAGAGTAAAAAAACTAAAGTTAAAGGGCTTGTCCCAGATTACAAGGTAACATGTAACAGAAAAGATTTAAAGTCAGTTCGAAACTTTCCTCTAAGCCAAATCCTGACATCTTATCCTAAAAAATGCTGATCTGTTTATCTGTCTCTACTCTCTTAGATGAATTTAAGTCCATTCGAGTTTTCCCTAATCACTGATAAGAGAGGAATATTTATTATCTTGAGCTGAGACACTTTGGTTCCATTCTAACAAATCAAAGTCAACAAATCAAAGTTGGTCATTAGACATAACTTTCATATCAATACCAATTCAAGTAGCAGTCCTTAATTCCTTACGCTTTTAAGGTAACTGAGACCAGAATTCTCTGGGCTGTGAATCTGGGAGGGCATTAGACCTGAAATTCTCTAGGTTATTTTGCTGTTGAGAAGCCGTGATAGACCAGACAATTCTAAAATCCTCTCCCTCCTCCTATAACCCGGCCAACACTCTGTTAGTCTTAATTTACATTCCATTTGGAGTTTGACAATGAACATGAACTACTTAACCCCTCCTCCAAAATGTACTGAGCCCTTAACAAGAGCCAGCTAAATGCATGATAAATGAACAAATCCTAATGTTATTAAGTCCCAGGCTTATTCAATATACACAAGAGTATGTGTATAAGCCTCACGGGGAGTCTTTTTAAAGGTAAGACGTCTCTGGATAGGATACAGACAGAAAGGCGATTACCATTCCCTATGGAAATACTTCAAAGGGAGAAGCTTTCAGCTTGGTTTCTGAATATATAACCAACTCATTAAGGCTATGCCAGTACCTCATTAGCACTCAACTCAGAAAAAAATTGACTATCTCATGAAATAAGGGATTTTGATAACTATCCCCAGGAGTGTAAAGTAACTTTCCTTTCCTATTTACTGGAGAAAGACACAAAATTAGACTTGTAAAGTAAGACAAAGCACCCTTTCATTTTCCAAGTCACTTGGTTGTTCTATTATTTCCATTCTTGTACTTCTCAGATCCTTAATGAGCTAGGGATGTGTTTTAAAAGGTTTCAACAAGCAGACCTGAAAATGGTGCCCAGCTTAGTGAAATGAAAATCAGCTGTTAGCTTCCGTCCCAGGGACTGGAGAACCTTAAGCACCTACCAGGACTTCCTTCCCTACAGTCAGGACTGAGGTATAGGCTTCCAGATACACTCGACTGCAGCGTCTAACAACTTCCAGGCCCTTGACTGTGATGTCCTTGGCATCGCCCAGGCCCAGGCCGATCAGGTAAAGCATTTCAAAGTCCGGGGGGAGGGAGACTGCAGGACGAAGTGAACAAGAAAAACAAGTGTCAGCTACACCGAGGATACCTAAAATCTAGTGATGAACATGAAAAATGAAATCCAAAATAGCACGAGGAGAGAAGGCAAGCCACGAGCGAGGTACGCCTCCTAAATAAGGATTGGAATGAATGTAAACAAAGCTACCCCGCTTTTTCTCGTTACACCAACCTAGGAACACACAATTACCCTTGAGAGAATTGTAGCTGGGTCCCCAAATTGCTAAAAGCAGGCTTTCCGAAAAAATAGCTACCGAAAGCGATGATTCGCTCACAGCTAATATCCACGCCGCCGGCCTCACCTACGGTGCCGCAAAACGCCAGCGCCTTTACTGCACTTTACGACTAGCTGGAGGGGCGGGCAAGCCGGCGTCTGTGGGTGGGGTGGGGGAGATCTGCGGGCTAGACCAGAAGTAACCTGCCGGCTGCCGGGGTGGGGAAGCGAAAGGTCAGTCGTTCGGGGCAGTCTGTCCAGAGCTCCCAGCATGGCCTCTGGGGAAACACGAGGAGCACCCGCGATCCCCCTAGCCAGTGGCTTTTCACATCCCCAACCTAGGACAGGGTAAGTGCAGGAGCTCTTCGCCTGGGAGGAGCTGGACCCGAGATTGGGCTGCGCAGCACGGCGCTTTACGCCTTTCCTCCTTCAGTCCCGAGAGGGGTGAGGGGTGGGAGGGACTTCCCTAATTAGCTCGGGATTGCCCTAGTGCAGAGATTTCCATCCTCGCCTTTGCATTCCGTCGTAGTTTAACCAGCTGCCTCCCTGATGAGGTGTCAGTGTAGCCAAACCTGGCCATCAGTGTGATTCTGATTTCCTGGCGGGGCGGTGATTCCTAGGGTTTGTCCCCAACCCCAAGACCTCATTCCGGAGTGCCCCAAGGGGCGTGACTGGGATATGCCTCAGCCATCCTCAGTGTCGGGAAGCCCAGAACCCCCCGCCCCGCCGTGCCTATTGAAATGACCTTTAAGAATGTTCAGAAATTTCATACTTGTTGCTTCCACAGGGGGAATTCCTATAAAGTGGTTAGTTAGATGTAGTTCCGGTATCGAAATGGTTTGTTTTGACTGTAAATGCTCTCGGTAAGGTCACTAGTGACTTCATCCAAGTTAAGACAATTTCCATTGTTTATCTTAGGAGGCAGTGTTGATTATTCAGAATTTTCCTGCTGCTTCTCAGACAATGCATTGTGTCTTTTTTGCCCAATACCCGTGACTTAACCCTTAATTTTATGTTTTTTTCCCTAGGCTCCATCCACCCTTTGCACTTCTCGTTCAATACAGTCTTTCTGACTGATTCTATCCAGTCTCATTACATCCATACATTCTTCATACCATAAACAAAAATTAATTCAAATGGATCATAGCTATAAATATAAACTATATGGAAAACATAAAACCATAAAACTTCCTAGAGAAAAGATAGAAGAAAGTATTTGTGATCTTATTTAGGCAAAGACTCCTCAGGTGCAACACCAGAAGCATGATGTAGGAAAGAGAAATTGAGAAATTGAAATTCAGAGAGTTAAAACATATGCTCTTCAAAAGACAATATTGAAGCCACACATTGGGAGAAAATAGTTGCAAAACATGTATCTGGTAAAGGACTTGTGTCAGGAATACATAAATAGCTCTCAAAAAGCATAAATAAGAAAACAATTTTTTAAGTAGACAAAGAATTTGAAAAAGAATCTCCCAGAGAATAAGGTAAACAAATCCCCAAAGAAGATACACTAACATCAAATAAGCTTTGAAAAGATGCTAAACATCATTAGACATTAGGAAAATAAAATTAAAACCACAGTGAGAAGCTAGTATATTCCTATTAGAATAGCTGAAATTGGAGCACCTGGGTGGTTCAGTCGGTTAAGCATCTGACTTTGACTCAGAGCATGATCTCATAGTTCGTGAGTTCGAGACCCGCATCTGGCTTGCTGCTGTCAGCTCAGAGCCTGCTTGAGATCCTCTGTCCCCCTCAACTCTGTGCCCCTCCCCTACTTAAGCTCATGCACTTTCTGTCAAAAATAAAAATAGTAATAATAGTAATAAAAGAAGGGATAAAATTAAAAGCCAAAAACAAAATAAAACCCTGAATATTCACTCCCATAATTTTGGGTATCCCTAGTTTTTGCTGACTCAGATTTTAACATCCCATTTAGACCTCCCCTTCAGCCTCCTATATTTAACATTCTGCTGGAAATCACCTAGATAACCCAGAGACCTATCACATTCAACACATCCAAAGCTGAATCCGTTATCTTCCATTTCAACTTGGCTTTTCCTTCTGTATTATCTACTTTGGATGGAAGGCATTATCATTTACAGACTTACAAAGCCAGGCCTGTGGAAGTTACACCCCACTCAGTCTAACAGATCTGCCTCTCTTGGTAAAAACCTTACCTATTATCACAGTCTTTCTTTAAGTCCTCACGTCACTCCTGCAGCTAGCTAGTCACCATGTCTCCCGTACATTCATACTTCTTCCGGGGGCCAGAGAGATCTAGCTAGGATACATTCTGAAAATGTCGTTCCCTTCTAAAAATCCTTTTAGGGCCAAGAAAAAGTCCAGGCTCTTCAAAATATCCCCCAGGATCATCCCTGGAGTGACCTCTGCCTGCCTCTCGCTCGCCTCAAGTCTCTACTCCATACCACGAGCTTTCACTCTGGCACTACTCTTCTGTGCCCACAACATTCTCCCTTTGAGCCTCTATGACTTCGGTGAGGCTGCCACCTCTACATTGAATATTCTCTCCCATTCTCTCCTGTCTAGATCACTGCTAGATCACTATGTAGATCACTGCTCATTCTTTAAGACTAATTTTAGGAATCCTTCCCAGAGATCCCTGAGCTAGGGTTGGGTATCTCCTTGTAATTACAATAATACTGTGTGCATATACTTATCAGTCAACTTCACTGTTTTATAATTGTCCGTTTGTGTATCTTCCTTAACTAAACTATCAATTTCATAGTTAGGGCCTGTATCTTATATTACACAAGACACACTTAGTGCAGTGTCCGGCATACAGTAGGTATTCCTTAAATGATTACTAAATGGATCATTTATGTACACACTAGTAGCTGAGCAATTTCTTTGAGTTATGATGTATTTTTCTATCTTTATGAAATGCAGGGTGTGGTATGTTTTAGATGACTACCAAAAAGTAGTTGATGGAATGCCAAACAAAAACAATGCCTCATTCATGCCACTTCAGAAAGTTATTTATGTTAAAAGGTTTATGACACAGTTCACGTATACTTCTTATGTACCCTGTTGAGTACTGGTTATTTTTTTATGTGTTTTTGTTGTGAGATTTGCTTTGAGTAATTTGAGGAAGATTTACAGTGAAAGGGCAGTGTCAAAAGGAATAATTAATCAGAAGGAAGGTGTAGTTTATCTCCTTTCAGGATATCTGTATTGAAAATGAAGTTATTCTGGGTAGGTAAGGAAATATTCTTTTTAGATATGGAAGCAATTTCAGTTTTTACTCTTCAGAATTCAAAGGAACTACTTTCCCTATAGATTTCTTAAACCTTTTTACCTGCCTTCATTTCTCAATAAGAGCGTAAATTTAGGGAATTTTCTGGAGATAAAGTAAAGGTGTTAGGCAAATCTTCTCCCCAACTCAATAAATATAATCAGCAAAGTCTTGCTGGTCTTTTTTTTTTGCAGAATTATTCTGTGTTATTTGGCCATTTCTCTTTTACCATTTAAAACAGTTTCAAGTCTGATTGCATTTTCCCCAATAATTTATTATTAAAATTTTCAAACACTTAGAAAAGTTGAAACAGTGTTACAGTAAACATCCATATAGTCACCTCTTAGGTTCCATAGTTGTTAACATTGTGCTGTATTTGTTTTATCACGTGTTTATCCGTTCATCCATCCATCAACCCATCTTATTTCTTGATGCATTTCCAAGGGAGTTGCAGACATAAGTACACATTTTGATTGAATTTTGCATGAAAGATAACCCCCTTATCTAGGAAAACAGATTAACAAAACATAGCTAAGCATATAGCTGATTAAATGGTATTATATCTTCACTAATTTAGGCAGAGCTTTGAGAATTTTACTTTGAAACTGTTTCAGTTTTTAATCAAGACGGTAGCATTATTTTGATGATAATGAAAGCAATTAGTCAGAATACTTATTTATAATGTCATCCCAAATTTGAATCTCACGTCTAGCAAAAAATAGGGGAATGATTATAAAAAACTGTGATTCTAGAGCAAAAAAAGAGAAAGGATAAAGGGAAAGCCTTTTTTAGTTTTAGTTTAAAGAATAACCAGAATAGGGGGCACCTGGGTTGCTCAGTTGGTTAAACATCAGACTTCAGCTTAGGTCATGATTTCTTGGTCTGGGAGTTTGAGCCCTGTGTCAGGCTCTGCTGACAGGTCAGAGCCTGGGAGCCTGCTTCAGATTCTGTGTCTCCCTGACTCTCTGCCCCCTCCCCTACTTATTCTCTCTCTCTGTCTCTCTCTCTCCTTCTCAAAAGTAAACATTAAAAAATTAAAAAAAAAAAAAGAATAACAAGGGTAGAAGAGGCCTAAAGAGTTTTCTTCTTTATAGTCCCATTTGCAGGTAGGAAAGTACCAAATCATTCCTCAGGGTGAATATTTATGCTTTTCCTGAAAGATCTTTAAGCTGTTTTCATAACCTTTGTCAGTAACTCATTTTTATACCCACACTGTCAGAAATTCTTCCTTATATCTAATCTGTGACCTTCAGGCAGTAGTCATAAAATGTGAAAGATGTAGATAGTCACAAGAAGTTAATACTGATGGCTTTTCCATTCCATTGTCATAAACACATCATATAGTAGTTATATTTTAAAGTGATAACAGTTGGGACACTGCATTACATTATGAACAAATTGTAATTAACTTACATCTGAAGAAGTCATCCTTCAATTTTCCTACTTTAGTTCATTGTCTATTGAAAAGAAGACATCAGGGCTACTGGGTAAACTCCATGTGACCTTATTGTGAATAGAGAATATTATTTTACTCTGAAGCTGGCCTTTTAACCTACATGTTCCCAGAGATTGCCTCATTGTTAGAGGATATCTTGATTAATATTTGGAGAGCTTAGACAACCCAAGTTGATTGATAGCTATTATTTTCTATCAATTCACAAATAAGTGATAATTAAGAGATGCTTTAAGAGTTGTTTACTAAGATTAAGACAAGATTTGAAGTTACTTTAATGTGCATTGGCTTAAAAAAATCACTTTATTCCGTGATTTTATTTACTCATCTATACATTTTACATCATTTGATCGTGTAAAATGTGTAATACTAAAAACAAAAATCTTGAACTATTTTCTGCGAAAAATACAGAATTCTTTATTGTTGTAATGAATGCAAGCTTACTAGGTTGAGAGTAACCATGTGGACTGATTTTAAGAAAGTTGCCTGGAGACTTATGTTTTTGTGTAAAGTAGTTCCCTAGGATATTTACTCTTGAGCGTGTGTATATAAGTAGGCTTTTTTCCCTTTGTTTCTAACCCATTTTTGTATTTGGCGATTTCTTCCTCCAAAGTCTGTTGCTAAAAAGGTATAACCAGGGGTACATAGTTTTTTCTTCCTGTATTTAAACAACTACAAAGTGCCCTTTTAAGATTTATTTAGGGAGTCGTATCACAATTAAGCCAAGATTTGTCGGGAGAAGGAGGGTGGTTTCCCCTTCTCTCAAAAGCCAAAATTTTCAAAAGGGGCCTACCAGGCTCTTATCTGAGTCACATGCTCCCAGTCACTATACCACTGCCCTACATCTCTGAGCTTACCTCCTGCTACAAAAGCTGCAAACTATACAGTTCCAATTACTTCATCTTCTCCTTTCCCCCATAGCACTGTTCACCTTCTAATGTAACTGTGTGATTTACTTATTTGCTGTGTCCATTTTTATTGTCACTGTCCTACTAGAATATAAACACCACAAAGGCAGGAAATTTTTTTCTTTGGTCCATTTGGTTTACTAATGTTAACAGTGTTTGGCCTGTGCTCAGTGGATATATGTCGAGTGGGTGTCTGGATGGCTCAGTTGGTTGAGCGTCCAGCTCTTGATTTCTGCTCAGGTCATGATCTCAGAGTCGTGAGATCAAGCCCCGAATTGGGTTCCATGCTGAGCATGCAGTCTGCTTGGGATTATCTCTCTCTTCCTCACTCTCTGCTCCTATCCTGCTCGCATTCTGTCTCTCTGTCTCTGTGTGTGTGTCTCTCTCTCTCAAAAACAGTAAACATTAAAAAAAATTTTTTTCAAAGATTTTAATGTCATTGAGACTTTGGCTTAAGTCCAGGAGTTTCCACTCAGTAGTTCCCTTATTGAGTTAGTTCCCTTAAATCTCAAGTTGCTTCATCTGTGAAATAGAGATAATAGTACCACCTCTCATAGGATTATTGTGAGGATAAATGAAAGAATGCATGTAAAGGGTTCAGCATAGTGGCTGGCAATTAGTAAAGACTCAATAAACATTGAAAGGTAATAGAATTTAAAATTAATTATATTCTTATCTGCAGAGTCTGTCAGAGTATGAGAATTAGCCTTCTCCATCCCACTTAGATTGGTTCTTGTTCTTTTTTCCCCCTTCACAATAGTTCTATGAAATAATTATATGAGTTCATTAATTATAGACCAGTCCTTTAGATACCATATTTTATTGATTCACAAAAGGTCATCTTAAGCAAACATTGTTATACAATGTGCTCTTTCTGAGAAAACCCGTCTTTGTTTCTATCATTCTGTCCCAGAGTTCAGCACTGCAGACTTGGTTGGCAACAAATAATTGTTACCTGGTAATTTGTTAATACTTAAAGTACAAGATGGCTAATATACAAATAATATTTTAGTAAATGAAATCTAGTGAGCAGAAAAGATGTTCATTTGGAATCTAAATATTTTCTAGATGCCCAACAACAATAAAAAGGATAGTTGTACATTCATACAATACTATACAGTAAAGAGAATGAATGACCTACTGTTACACAAAACAACATGGATGAATCTCACAAAGAAAATGGAGACAGGATTTACCTTACATATTAGCAAAGTCCTCAAAATCGTAAGTATACAATTGGATGAATTCTTAATTTGTATAGTTGTTTAAACATAGGAAGAGTGAAACTATGTATCCCTGATTCTACCTTTTTAGCAATAGACTTTGGAGGAAGGAATCACCAGGTATAAAAATGGGTTAGAAACAAAGGAAAAAAAGCTTACTTACACACACCTGGGCTCTTTGCACTTTGTGGCCTTTGTTTTACTTCATGATCTAAACTTCAACAGTAAGTCTCTTCCTCTTCCTCCTCCTTCCCTACCTTACCTCCTTTAAAAGATTTTAATATGAAAATAAGCAATATAATAATACCTTAAGCCTAGAAATTAACATAACCAGAATATAAATTTTTTTGAACCATATTAGTTGTGATGAAATATGTATATAGTAAACTATGTAGACCTTGAGTTATTCAAATTTAGCAGCATGGTCACTTATCGTACTTAGAGTGATTTTTTTTTTTCCATGATAAATCTAGAAACATTTTCAACCAAAATTAAAACCCTGTCTATATCAAACTGCAGGATTTCCACAAGCTTAATATTCTTGGAGTGGATTTGGTTTGCATTTTCTAAATCCCAAGCAGGCATAGGATATGATTTATCCTAACTTTATTTCCTTGCATTTTACTTGATTTCATTTGGTTTTTGGTTTGTTTTGCAGTAATGTTTTCTGATTCTTTGAATAGCATTGTTTCTTTTTAGCATTTTTTAACAACTTATCAGAGCTCATTAAATTTTCTGAAAATAATGGCTTATTGGGATCCAGACTCATATAGAATCAATTTTAATCCTATCTTTTCTGGTTATTGCTCCTTTTAAGGTATTCATTAAATAATATTTGATGGGGGTGCCTGGGTGGGTGGCTCAGTTGGTTAAGTGTCCAACTTTGGTTCAGGTCATGATCTCCCAGTTCCTGGGTTCGAGCCCCACATTGGGCTCTGTGCTGACAGCTCAGAGCCTGGAGCCTACTTTGGATTCTGTGTCTCCCTGTCTCCCTGCTCCTCCCCTGCTCACACTCTCTCTCCTTCAAAAATAAATAAACATTAAAATTTTTTTTTTTAATATTTGATGCAATTCTAACAGTAGTATCAAAATATTGTTTATTCCATGTATACCAATTGCAGAAGCAGTTAAAAGCTGTGGGTAAGAGCTTGGTCTCTGGAGTCAGACTACAGAACTGTGTAAAATGCAGATAATAAAAGTACTTATCTCATAGTACTGTCATGTGGATTAAATGAGATAATAGTCCATACAAAGTGCTTTGAACAGAGTCTTGTACTTAGTAGTCATTCAGTAAATGTTAGCTGCCATTGTAAATAAGTACTGTCTTTAGAGTTTTTGTGAGGATTAAATATGATAATATATGTAAAGTATATGTCAAAAGGCCTACCAAAGATTTTCTCTGGCCAGTTGTTTACACAGTTTTTATGTATTCAGGTCAAATTGCACTTCGGGACCATCCTCCCTCCCCATAAAAAAGTCAATTTGCAAATTAGAATATTTGGTATTCAGAAAACATGGAATTCGAGGTGAATGCTCAAAGCATTCATGTTAAAAGTTATAACATGAAATGTTATTTGTAATGAAAGGAAGAAGAAAGTGGTATTAAGAACTTTAAAAAACTGAGTTTTGAACATTTTCTTCTTGAATAAATATGTGATGACATTTTTTATTTTCTAATAATACTATCCTATGGCCAGTTAAACTTCATCAGTAGGTTGGGGGTGTATAGGGCATGGCTTTGTAATACTTTGGGCCATAGAAATTATACTCCGAATCATATTAATTTTGATACTAGCATCACTCAACATTATTTATTCACTTTCTGCTCACCTGTGCTTCTGTCTACCCACCCCAACCACCTTATTTCTCAGTAATAGAGTTCCTTGTTTTGTGCCTAGTTCATCACTACATGCATCTCTGCCTTGTTATTTCAAGCGGTTGAACCATTCAACTGGTACGCTTAATGGAGACTTGATTTCTTGTCCTTGGCTCCGTCTCACCATAAATGAGTTATGTTTTGCAAAGCAAGACTCCCAAACAGCTAGGTACTTAGCTGTCTGAAACTGTCAGGGTCACTGAGTACTTTTGAACAGGTTGTGCACTGCACAGCTTTAGGAAGTGCCAGTCACATAGACTGCATACAACTGCTCAACTGCTTATGGTGGCCCAGTGATCAGTTGCCTATTTCTTAAACGTTTTTACCTGCTGTTTCTGCTTGGATAGACACCCTGAATCTTCTGTTACTTGGCCTTTTTCTTCATTTGTTTGTTTTATACTAATGATACGTGCCATATCATTACATGCTGAAATAGCACTTTAAAACGTAGTCTTCACTGGACAAGATGTGCTGAGATTCATGTCCCATTGTTTATAGTCTTCTTGAATTATTTGATACCCTGTGTTTTGTATCTTGTCTCTGTTTAATTTGTCTCAACATTAGTGGCCACCCATTGTTCAATGTTGTTGCCTCCACCTGGAAGACTCCTTTCCTACTCTATCCCATAGGAATCTTACCCTTTAAGTTGTGGTTTAGAAGCCCCTCATCTGTGGTATCTTCTCACCTCACCTAAGCTGCAATTTCTTTCCTTCCTCTTTTGATTTCCTTTAATATCTCATGTTGTTTTTCTAGTTACACTGTAGATTTTGAGGAAAAAGGGCAGTATTTTATTTGTCTTTATGTTCTCTGTAACACCTGTATCAGTCCTGTGCCCGTGATAGATGCTGGCTGAATATTTGTAGAACGTCTTGGTGAAAGTGCTGCTTAACAAGAGCAGTCAAGGAACAATACGCTTAATGGAACCAAGGAAAGAGGCCAGCAACAGGGAAGCGACTTGGTGAACTACTGTAGTGAATTATGCCGGAGGTGATAGTCAGTCTTAAACATACTCAATGGCAAGTAAGTTGAGATGTGTTGATTGTATAAATCAACGTGAATGACCATGGCCACAATTAAATGGGGAAGGGGAGAGGAGGAATTGATTAAAACCTGACATCAATCCAAACTGGAAACAATTTCTTACCTTTAGAAGTTTTGTCAAATGTCAGAAAAATAAAAATGAATTTAGAGCTAAGTTAACAGCACTCTACATTCAATTAAATGGTTAAAACCACAAAGAAATGGGTCCTAGGAAAGTTCTCATCTAGCCTTTCTAAAGCTATAGTCACATTGGATCATTATAAACCACAACCCCACTTTTATGGTAAGATTTCAACAGAACTAGAATGAGTTGTGGGATTTTTCTCTCTTGTAACCAGCTGGACATAGGAATGTATAGGCATATTGAGAGAGCTGAGATTATTACTCATTTCTGCAGATCTTTAGGCAATACTTTTACACCCCTCCCTCAGAAAGCCTCCTGAGAGCTAGATGTACTTATTTCCTGAAGATCACATTTTTGACGGATTCCTGCACACTCCCACAACTAATTTGAAGCCCTGTAATTCCTAATTGGCCATAATTGTACCTGCTTCAATACAAAAATATATTTATGTGCCTGTCATGCATAAGGCTATGTGTTCTGTACTCTCGGGGTTAAAGAGCAGTGTAAGTTACTATCTGTACCCTCTAGAGATTATACTCAAGTGGGTAAACAGTGTAAATAGCTGTGCTCCATAGGAACAAGTTAATAATATACAGTGATACATGCTATAACACAGGTACAAGTAGTATGGCAGGGGAATGGGGCAGGGGAGATTAGTTATACTGGTTACTGCTCTAAGAGCTTGGTCTCATGCTTCTTTTTATAGTACGTAGGTAACATGTAAAAGCTCCTTCTGGATGTTTGACTGCTTACCAGATAACCAACATTTATTTATGTCACAGTTTGGGGGGACTGTGTTGATGGGATGTTGTCCAGGGATCCCAGCTTGTTGCAGATGGGACAGCACTGCAGGTGGACTTCAGCCTTACAGACACATTAATTGGAGTTTTCAGGTTATCCAGAATGCCAGTTTCTTAGCAGTAGGCTAACACTAAGAATGATCTCTCTTACCCCCTAATTAATTGTTCTTCATGACTTGTTAGTTTTGTCTCCTAAATAAATCTTAGTTCTTTCCAGTACTCTCCGTGACCACTGCTCCAACCTTAATTCTAGCTTTTGTCATTTCTCACCTGCACCGTCTAACTGGTCTCCTTTATCTCACGTATTGCCCTCACCCATCTTTTACACTGTAAGAGTGTGCTCTCTAAAAAGAAATTTCATTGTAATCTCTTTAAAATTCCTGAGTCCTTCTGCCGTATCCACATATAAAAGTCCAGATCCCTTGGAATAATATCCAGATATTTCTAATTTAGGTTTTTGCCTATTTTTCCAATCCTTACTCCATTCTTCTGTTTTATATCCTTTATTGCAGCCATGCCAAACCCATTCTGCTGAAGTCCAGTTTTCTTTCTGTCACCATTTTGTTGCTGTTCCCACTCAGGGGAGGACCCTCCAGACATTGTCCAGGTAGACTCGCTTCATTGTCAGGATTCAGTTCAGGTATTCTTTGTTCCAGGAAGTCTTTCTTACACTCTGAGACCTAAAACAGTGCCTTTTTTTGTGTTCTCATTTCTTCACCTAGTAGTACATACCCTCCATTCATTGTTTTCAGGTCCATCAGTAGAGCTTGGACTCCTGGAAGGCAGAAGCTGTGTTCTCTTCAATTTTGTAACTGGGACATAGTTATGATATTTCTTTATTAGATGAATGAAATAAATGGACACTTGGTATGCTGGATTTGATTTCCTAATTTGCAAGCAATCTTAAAGGTCTCTCACATGAAGTGATTTGCAATTTGCAGAGGCATAACTTCAAATCGGGTGCCCCGTGGGATTGGTGAAGATTATGAAGATTCTAGCCAGCTACTTAACACCATCATTTCAGAGTGGCTTTTTTTTTTTTCCTTTAACCAAACTGCCAAAGTTCTGTTGTAAAATTTTAGTTATAGGATGTATTCAGTCGGTTTTTGTGAGCTGTTTCTATGAAACTGTTTTCATAGAAAAATGCATAGTGATTACTAGTTTAAAATGTTGTAAATACCCCTCCATAGTGTGGCCATGCTTTCTGTGTACTCAGCAGAAACCAGGATCTCCACTTAGGTGTCCATTTCAATAGCTAACTCCTGGCTTCCTCAGGAAAAGGAAACATGGCATGGAAATACTTCTTATTCTTGGGGCCTCATATTCTGCATGGTACTCCCCTATAGATAACGTGCATAAGTTGTTCCTTGTTTTGTATCATTTTCAAAGTAGCAGACTTTACTGCTAATTAGTCGGAATTCCATTGTCCCTGAATTCCCTGTCCCTGTAAATAGTTTATCTTTGAGCTGTAACTTAAGCTTTCTCTTTGTAGTGCTTTCCCTACCATTGTTTCTTTTTCCCCCCACTCAGAATTCAGTATTCGTCATCTTGTTTGATGAACATGTGTCCCTCTACCCCTTCTCTGAATTTCTTTGACTGTCTTCCCAGAGACCTCGCTTTATCTATTATGCTCTTCCACAATTTCCATTTCTCCCTCCCTGCTGGCTTTTTCCCTTTAGCATATTAGAATGTACCCATATTAAAAATAATTAGAACAGTGGTGCCTGGGCGACTCAGTCAGTTAAGCATCCGACTCTTGGTTTCAGCTTAGGTCGTGATCTCATGGTTCATAAGTTCGAGCCCCACATCATGCTCTATGCTGACAGCCTGGGGCCTGCTTGGGATTCTTTCCTCCCCACCCCCCCTTTCTCTTTTTTTCTCTCTTTCTCAAAATAAATAAATAAACTTAAAAAAATAATTATCAGAACAGCTTTCCTCTCATTGTTGCCCCCATCTAGCCATTTCCCAATACTTTTCCTTCCTTTCACACACAAGCATATTGAAAATACAGTCAGAGGTCATCTCAGATTCCTCATCTCTATTTTTTTTTTTTTTTTTTTTGAGAGAGAGGCCACAAGTGAGCAAGGGGCAGAAAGGGAGAACCCTATGAGGGGCAGAGAGAGAGAGAGAGAGAAGTGTGGCTCACCCAAAGCAGGGCTCATGTTTACCCAAAGTGGGGCTTGTGCTCACCCAAAACAGGGTACGAGCTTACCCAGCGCAGGGCTCAAGCCCATCCAAAGTGGGACTTCATCTCACAAACTGTGAGATCATGACCAAGCCGAAATCAGATGCTTAACTGACTGAGCCACCCAGGTGCCCACTCCTCTATTTTCTTAATCCACTGTCAGTGAAACTATTCTTGCCATGGTCTCTAAAGACCTGCATGTTATTAAACCAAGAAACAATCTGCTACTGGATGCAGACACTATATTCTCTTGAATTCCTGTATGTTCTAAGTCCGTCTACTCAAATATTGGTATCCTCAGGATTTGTTTCTTGGTCTTACTCTTTCTTTTACTCTGTAAACTCCTACTGAATGATCTTATTTGCTCCGTTGGCTCCAAAATCACTTTAAAGTTAGGACTTTCATATCTGTATTTTCACTTGGTATTTCTCTCCTGAGCTGCCATCTCATCTATTCAACTGTGTGTCCTCCATAACTGAATTGGTCCACAGAATCTCGATACGTGCAAAACTGAACTCTACTCTTCCCACCGTAGATGCTTTTCTTCCTGAATTCCCTTTAGTGAAGAGAAGCACCATCAAAACCAAACCCTGATGTCTCCCCAGTGCTTATCTCCTCAGATTCAACTGAATCCAATACAGTTTTATCTTCTTATGTCTCTTGGTTCTCTTTTTTCTATCCTAATTCCAAGGCCTTACTGTTTTCCTTTGGCACTACTTCATCACTTCCTATGACTGATCCCAATCTCATCTGATATATAATCTATTCACAACACTGCTCCTAAAATTTTTTTTCTGAAATACATCTCATGTGAATTTATTCCCTTGCTTGAAATTCTTCAATGCTTCCCCACACATATAAAATCCAAACTTCTTAGCATAGTGTACATAGGGACCTTGTGTTCTGGCCTCATGTTTCTCTCTAACCACAACTCTTACCTCCTACATGTAGTTCAACATTGTGTCAGGTCCCAGGGAGCACTCCACTCCTGACAGGAGCACTTCCTCCTGGCTATTCCCTGCTCAGTTCTCATACATCAGTCTGATGTCACTCTTTCCAAGCCTCCTGCTTCTCTTCATCTACTCAATTGGCATTACCTTACTTATTCTATCTGTTTACTTTATAGCACTGATTAATTGTACTATAATGGTTTGTCTGAGTTTTCCCTAGACTGTAAGCTCCTTGGCAGCAGAAATTATGTATTTGATCTTTGTATCCTGCTAACTAAAATGTACCTATGGAATATACTCAATAAAAATGTATTGTATAAAAATATGCTTCATTGCTTATTACTTCAGAAATAATCACTATTATGTACCATGACAGTGCTTTTTAAAAAAATTATATAATGTAAAATAGGTTTACTCTTTAAAAGTGGTCACTCAATATGAACCAAAGAACTTAAAGATCAAGAAAGTAGCTCAGGAATACATGTGGCAGTAAATACTGTAAAACCTTTGCACTGCAATTCTGACATGGACTACCTAGAGTTAGGCCAGACTTCATAGGTTAAGGGTGCAGTGCTCCACAAGACTGCCCTTGTTTTTGATACCAGCTGCAAGCCTGAGAATTCCCAGGGCTACCCTTACTTTTTTTGACCAGCTGCTTACAAATTTGGGAGGTTGCCATGATTCCCTCACTAGAACAACTCACAGAACTCAGGAGCACTATACTTAGATTATAGTTAGAGCAATATATATATCAGGCCCCCATTGATATAAGATAGTGCAGAGAGTATTGGTAACCAGGGGACCTCATCTGTGCTTCGTTGTCCAGAATTGTTTTTGGGTTTCATCATGTAAGCATAACTGACTGAATCACTGGCTATGAGGCTGTTAAGTCTGTCTCTACCTCTTCTCCTGGTGGCTGGGCTGATACTATGTGGCTCAGTCGTATGATTGGTCTTTCTGGCTTCTCCAGTCCCCTTTCTGATTCATCTTGCTAATGTTAACTTTATTGGAGCCCACCATGAATAACAAAGACACTCCTATCACTGGGGAAATTCCAAAGACTTAGAGCCTACCACCCAGGACCCAGGGACAGGCCGGTCACATTCTTAATCCAACAGCCTTAGGCCATCTAAAATAAAGTAAAAAACAAAAAAACAAAAAAACAAAAAACAAGCTTGGTCACCAAAACTGAAGCATGTACAAAATCTGAATTACGCTGATAGTCCAGAATTTGTTATATCAAGAAAGGGCCTTGGTCCAAAGGAAATAACAGGATATTGAAGAGAGATTTGTACTTTTGTGTCCATTGCAGCATTATTTCTGCTAGCCAAGATACGGGAACAACCCAGGTGTCTGTCAATGGATAAATGGATAAAGTGTGTGTGTGTGTGTGTGTGTGTGTGTGCGCGCACACATACACAGTGTAATATTAGTCATGAGAAAGATGGAAATCCTACCATTTGCAGCAACATGGATAGAACTTGAGGACATTATACTAAGTGAAATAAGCTAGACAGAAAAACTAATACAGCATGGTATCATTTATATGTTCAATAGGAAAAAAGCCAAGCTCCTAGAAACAGTATGGTAGGGCTTTTGCTGGGGGAGGGGGGTGGAGTGGCTAATGGAGAGTATGTAAAAGGTTGCAAAGTTTCAGGTATAAGATAAAATCTAAGGATCTAATACATAACATGGTGACTATAGTTCATAGTATTGTATAGTTGAAATTTGCTAAGAGAGTAAACTTTATTGTTCTCACACAAAAAAGGGGGGAACAAGGAATTTGGAATTCATGTACAGATTGTCTGAATGACACTTAAAAACTGAATTGATAGCATAGATTTTCATTTGGCAAAGTCTGCTAGAGGCTGTCCATACCAATATATATATATATATATATCAGAATCAGGATATACTTCTGAATTAGATTACATCAACTTCATTTAGAGAATATGTTTCGGAAATTGCGCTAATGTGGACAGTTCAGAGTATATAAGCAGAATGGAACTTGAATGATCCTCATAAAGATGATGGCCTATGAAATCTTGTTGGGTCCTACGTCATTTAAGTTAGATTGAATAGACAAAAGTAATCTATATTCCTGAGAAATATTATTTTCTCCATTTGGTATTTCTTACTGATTTAACTTAAATTTTAAAATTCTATTTACCATTTAATAGATCCAGGATTTGTTTATAAACAGTAATTAAATTTTTGTTAAAGTTTCTGCCTACATTTACAGGTACCTTAAATAGTCAAACAATATTAAATTTATTGTACCAATATTGACACTCTTTCTTATTAAGATATGTTAGATTTGAGTGAAGTATAACTCCTAGGAAGAAGTCTAACAGTCTCCCTAGGACTTTAGCCTCCAAAACTTTTAAAAATTGTAAGGTAAGGAAAGGGTAAAGTGACCCAGTGTTTTTAGGTAGTGTGAATGAAAATGATTTGTGATTATAGGATCTCTTTGTGCAGAATGGCAAAATCCTCTAACCTTCCTGCTGAAAACTGCTATAGATGATGGGTAAAATGTTTAACTGGGCTGGCAAGAAATTTTCAAAATGTAGAGGCCAAAAGCAACACAAATACAGAAATCCAGAGAGATGAAGTACCACTCAAGCCGCCTTTTGCCCCAAGGATTTGTGCAAAAGCATTTAGCCCCTGAGCTCCATTTCCGCAACTCAAGGTGCCAAGGGCTAGAGACAAACTACACCCTACCAAAGCTGTCCAGTCTACTAAGAGATCTGTTGTGAAGAGATCTAGCCTCAAAGGTTACGCCTTCTATCTGAGGGTGAACTAGATATAAACCCGTCTTACAAAGGGGGGCAGCAAGGAATATTAACAAAAATTAAACATTCCATTGGCTGGGAGTCAGTAAACTACATACCCAAATCTGCCAGCTGCCTGTTTTGTATAGCCTGTGAGCTAGGAATGGTTTTTACATTTTTTAATGTTTGAAAAAAGTCAAGAGAAGAACAATATTGCACGACATGAAAATTCTTTATGGATTTCAAATTTTAGTGTCCGTAAGTGAAGTTTTATTGATACAAAACCATGCTTATTCATTTATGTATTATCTGTGGTGGTTTTCACACCAGAACAGCTGAGCTGAGTAGTTGCAACAGGGACTGTACATGGCCTGCAAAGCATAAAGTGTTTACTGTCTGGTCCTTTACAGAAAAAGTTTAGGATTCATAATGGTTAGAAATTATTTGAGCTTTCTTCAAGTATAGCTCATATCTCTAACCTATGATACTCCACAGTCTTTTGTTAAATAATAGACTTAAAGTTATTGATAGTACAGTAATTTAAAGGCAAAGAAATAGAGCTTAAATTCCTTCAGTGACAATCTATGTGACCACTCCGAATTTATGTTTGTGTTTAAATCCTAAAACAATGAAACAATGCAAACTATAAGAGACAATATTTTACTGAACTTCAATAGCTTTAAAATTGAAACATATTCTTTTTTTTTAAATTTTTAAGTTATTTTTTTGAGAGAGAGATAGAGAGAACAAGTGGGGGAGGGGCAGAGAGAGAGAGAAAGAGAAAATTCCAAGCAGGCTCTGCACTGTCAGCATGGAGCCTGATGTGGGCCTCAAACTCATGAACTGTGAGATCATGACCTGAGCTGAAACCTAGGATCGGACGCTTAACCTACTAAGCCACCCAGGTGCCCTGAAACGTATTCTTATTAACACTTAACTTTTTGAAACTGAAGAATAAATCAAGAAAGTAATTTCATTTTTAAGAAAATAATGTCTTATAAAAGCATAAAGAAGCAATAATCTTATAAAGCAATTGATAAATTGAAATTTCATCAAAAATCTAAAGTTCTGGCCAAAAGATGTTATTAGAAAGAGTCAAGTCTCAGATTGAGAGAAAATATTCAAGATACATATATCTGACAAAGGACTTGTATCTGAATAATTTAAGTTTCTTAAGAGGAAAACTCCTTATTTCTCCCTTACTCTTGCACTGCTACCACATTACTTCTACTGTGTCAGGTTTTCCCACATCAACCAATTCTCCAGTACCAACAGCATGTCCTACAATTAAATTCTGACACTAACCAGAGTTAGCACAAATTCCGCAGGTTGAGGCTCAGTCCCACAATACTGCCCCCCACTTTAGAGGTCAATCACAAGCAGTAGGTCCCCAAGTATGATGTATGTTTTTTTCCAACACCAAGCAATTCTCCAGTTCTCAGTGGATACTGACTGTCTTACAATGTAATTAAATTCTGACACTACCTAACTGGAGATGATATCAGATCTCACAGATTATGGGCTCAGTCCCAAAAGACTGTCACGACTTCACGTGCTAACTGCAAGTCCAGGTTATTACCTGTGCTTCTGACCAACTAACTGTAGATAGGAGCTTCCTACCACCCTCTATTTGGGTTTGATTAATTTGCTAAAGTATTCCATGGAGCTCAGAGAAACATTTTACCTACTAAATTATTGATTTATTTTTAAAATGATATAACTCAGGAATGGCCAGATGGAAGTGATGTGTAGGCAATGGATGAGGGAAGGGGCACAGGGCTTCCACTCTGTCTGGGCTCACCAGACAGAGTGGAATATATATTATATATATATAACAATATACTGTAATAAAAGTTATGTGAATCTGGTCTCTCTTTCAAAATATCTACTGTACTGTACTCACCCTTCTTTTTTTTTTTAATTTTTTTAATGCTTATTTACTTTTGAGAGAGAAGCAGAGCATGAGTTGGGGAGGTGCAGAGAAAGAGGGAGACACAGAATCCGAAGCAGGCTCCAGGCTCTGAGCTGTCAGCACAGAGCCTAACACGGGGCATAAACTTACAAGTTGTGAGATCGTGACCTGAGCCAAAATTGGACACTTAACCAACTGAGCCACCCAGGCCACTCTGTACTCACCCTTCTTGTGATGACATCAAATGATAACATGCCTGGGTGATGAGATGAAGTAAGGTGAAGGACACAGGCACTGTGACGTAGCATTGG
>CM053570.1:19449956-19548006 GCA_028646485.1 Cryptoprocta ferox
TTTCGATTGTTTCCTTTGCAGTGCAGAAGCTTTTTATCTTGATGAGGTCCCAATAGTTTATTTTGGTTCTTGATTCCCTTGCCTTTGGGGATGTGTCGCGTAGGAAATTGCTGCGGTTGAGGTCATAGAGGTTGTTTCCTGCTATTTGTGTTATACCCAGGAAAACTTAAATAATGAAGATTTAAGTAACAATTCATGACAACAGTGAAGGAAGAAACTATAAATGGGAAGAACTTAGATGATCTTACTTAAGCCAGTGCTCTTGTTTTCATGAATTAGGAAAAGCTGCCTCAAATAATAAATAATTGGTAGTTATTTATTCTAATTGAAATCCATATAAGAAAGAAGATCACTTCATGGGGCACCTGGGTGGCTCAGTTTGGTTAAGCGGCCGACTTCAGCTCAGGTCTCACGGTTTGTGAGATTGAGCTCCGCATCAGACTCTCTGCTGTCAGAGCAGAGCTTGCTTTGGATCCTATGTCTCTCTCTCTGTGTGTCCCTCCCCTGCTCACACTCTCTCAAAAATAAACAAACATTAAAAAAAAATCACTTCAGTCCATGGTAGTCAAGGAATACTACAGAATAGATGGAATTTAAGTTGTGTCTAAAAGTAATGCATCCTAATCTTTTTGTTTCATTTGTTTTCATGGTCTAGAATGAAAATGGCAATATTTGCACAGCTCTGCAGGGTAAATAGAGAAAGTAGCTATTCTACTACTAACTACTTAGGCTAGTAGTAGGCTACTAACTACTTAGGCTAGTAGGATAACTTTGGGGCTCTAGCTACCCTGCAAAAAGCAGAAGAGATCGCTAAGCTCTGCCTGTCTATGACTTATTTGTAGTACATGTGATGTTTTGTAATCATCCAGGGTTCTGTGACTTTGGACAATCACTTTTCTGTGGTCTTTTTCTTATTTCTAAAACAGGGATAAAAATAGGGACTACCTCATTGATCGTAATGAAGATTGAATGAATTCATATGCATAAGTTCTTAGAACTATGCCTGACCCCAAAGTGATCCTAATGTAAATGTACTATAAATATTGTTATTATAGATAAGTCTTGGCAAAGGGAAGAGAAGGAGACAGTTATTATAGATAAGATTTGGAAAGGGAAGAGAAAGACTTAGCATTCTTTACTGAAGAAAAAATAATTGTGAGCAAAAGCATGGAGGCGACAAGCATAATAATTTGCTATGCTTGCTCTTGGGCATCACTCAAATAACTTTGATTGTTTTCCAGTCTATGTATTCCCTCTCCTTTCTTCCTAATCTACTTCCTCTGGGTACCAGCTCACTCTACTTCCTGTCTTCCTATCTGATAGCTGTGGAATGATATTTGAGGGACAGATGAGAAGACAGTAAAGGACTTCCCACTGAGAAAGATGAGGCAAGCAGCTATGACCTTCATTAATTTCCCCTTTATCCTTGCCCTAAATCTGAATCTGTCTTCCCTCCGGTTTTAGGAAGTGACTTGCTAGGGGCGTCTGAGTGGCTCAGTCAGTAGTGTCCAGCTCTTCATTTTGGCTTGGGTCATGATCTCACCGTTTGTGGGATTGAGCCCTGCATCAAGCTCTGTGCTGTCAGCACAGAACCTGCTTGGGATTCTCTCCCTCTCTCTCTGCCCCTCTGCTTGCATCTCTCTAACAAAAAACAAAAACAAACAAAAAAAAAAACTTAAAAAAAAAGAAAGTGACTTGTTAGATTGAAGTTCTCTTCCTGTTAAAGACTAAGTAGATGTGGTTTTGTTTTTTTTTTCCCAAACTTCTTTCTCTCTCTTCCCCTGAAACTTCACTCCCATCAGTTATTCTTTCTTCTTTATGTTTGGTCTATCTTAATATGCTTCCCCCCTGAAACTGAAACCATATTCAGGTATTGTCTCTTCTGAAAACTCTCCCCTTTAATTTTTTTTTTTAATGCTTATTCATTTTTGAGAGAGAGAGAGCGCGAGACGAAGACACAGTATCTGAAGCAGGCTCTAGTCTCCAAGATGTCAGCACAGAGCCTGATGCGGCACTTGAACTCATGCACCATGAGATCATGACCTGAGTCAAAGTCGGACACTCAACCTTCTGAGCCACCCAGGCATCCCAAACCTCTCCCCTTTTAAATATCTTTTCTCCATAGTTATCTCTTCTTTATCTGAAGTTTTTGAAAAAGCAGCATACTTTTATTGTCCCTACTTCACTCATGTCTCATACTCCTGCGAGCTAACTTCCATTCCTCTGAAATATTTCTGTTTGTTGAACAATTATTTGACAGCTGAGAATGCCAGAGGATAGTTTTCAATTCTTACCTGTTTTACTTCCTTTGACATACTTGCTCACTCCTTGAAGCTGACTTTTAAGACATGACTTTCTCTTGGTTTTATTTGTACTTCTCCATTTTTCTCAGTTCCTTTTGTAAGCCCTATTTCTCTGTTCTTTCTTTAAATGATAGGGTGTGTGTATTTTAAGATTTTGTTTTCTTGTTTACATATCCTACTTCTGGCCTCTACTTTTCTATTTTTTGACTAGGTAATACATTGTATGGTATAAAATTCAAAAGATACTAGGGGCGCCTAGGTGACTCAGTTAGTTGATTAAGCGTCCAGCTCTTGATTTGACTCAGGTCATCATCTCACGATTTGTGTGATCGAGGCCCATGTAGGGCTCTGTGCTGATGGCATGGAGTCTGCTTAGGAATCTGTCTTCTCTTTCTTTGCCCCTCCCCTAGTCTCAGTCTCTCTCTCTCTCTCTCTCTCAAAATAAATAAATAAATAAACATTTAAAAAAGAATTTAGAAGATACTAAATGGTATATACATTGAAAGGTTTCTATCCCAGTTCCCCTTCGTAGAGACAGTTATTTCTAATTTCTCATGTATCCTTCCAGAAATACCCAAAAGTAATTTTAATTTTGAGCTTTTACCTTCCCCCCCCCCCATACAAAACCTGCCAACTTAAAGCAAGAATGAATTTTTTTAGTTTTACCTTCATTTTCATGTAGGAGATTAGGGCTGATACTGTACACAAACTGGCTAATAAGTCATTTGATAATATATAATATAAATTTAAAATTGTTAAATAATACTGCTTGCTGCCCCCATCCCGCCCCTTCCCTGACTCTTATTAGATTCCATGCTCCTATAGCACTTAGTGATGTGGTTAGATAATCCCCACTAGACATTATAAGCCACAGGACCGGCCATGTATGTCTCATTCACCATTGTTTGCCAACATCAAGCATAGAGTTTGGCTTGGAGGTTGTATAAGAGATATTCATTGTGTGAATGAATGAATAAATAAGTAGGTAAATAGAAAATAATGTATCAGTTTCTTACTACTTATGCTATCTCTTCCCTTTTTTACATTTTTTTCAAAAGGATCAGCTAGTTGGTTATACTGGAGTGTTTGGGGGTATATGTGCACAGTATGTGCGGATACTTTTTTAAATAAGCATTGTGTTTCAGTTAGATAGTGAAGTGTTTCTTAGGATAAGTGATGAATATGGAGACATGATAGAAGTCTTGAGAGTGGGGTTGTCTGTTGTTAAGTCATAAAATATTGGATAGGATTTAGGATTACTGCTAGTGTTAAGCTAGTTGCATGTGATATTTTAATTTTTTAAAAAAGTTCAGGAAAAAAATCATTTCCTTTAGTTTTCAGTAATCATAGTATGTCTTAGATATATGTGAATATAAATGCTCTACCACTGCTAAGTTTTCTGGGCACATGAAATTAAAGTAAGTTATATACAAATGAATGATTAAGAAAAAATATATGATAAAAGTGAAAATAAAGAGAACAGTTTTTATCTTTAAAAATATTGTTGTCATTGGGAACTTCTGGAACATCTCTGTGAAGAGATTTTTTTTTTCCACATTTCAGGAACAGATTCTAGTTAAGTATTAGGAAATAATTATCAGAGTTGAAACTATAGCCTTTATCTTCAAATGCTTAATCATTTGTTCATTTACTCCTTTGCTTGACAGATACTGTTGAGTACCAGATAACGCTTCTGTTAACAGCAGTCCTTGTAATGTTTAACTTCTGTTATAATCCTTATTAGCTCAAACTTCTCAGCATGTACAAAACAGCATTTGTCTATGCATCCACTTTACTATATTTGAATTACATATTACTCCACAGGAAATCAGTTAATAAGATTCATGACTTTGCATAATAGTTTGTAACCACTGCCACATGACCACTGGCACACCAGTTCACTCTCTGTACTTGCATGCTGCCACCCCTTAAGGTCAGCCTCCTGGGTTTATTCTTTAGAGTTGAACTTCAGGGAATTGGTTCACAAAGCAGTTTGTGTGAAAACTTCCTATATATTTAGAATTCTTTTCTTTCCCCTGCAGCTCTGCTTTTTCAGCAGGAAGTAGGAAATACAGTTTTATTTTTATTTTTTATTTTAGAGAGAGAATGAGTGGGGAAGAGGTGCAAAGGAAGAGAGAGAGAATCTTAAGCAGGCTCCATGCTCAGCGCAGTGCCCGTGGGGCTTGATCCCATGATTCTAGGATCATGACCCAAGCCAAAACCAAGAGTCTAACACTCAACTGACTAATCCAGGCTCCCCAGAAAGACAATTTTCAATCAATCTTTCCTGCAATTATATAGGAATGTTTGCTGGTTGTGTAAATCACTAAATCTTAATTTTCTATTATTTCTCATTGAAGTTACCTTTTATTTTAGCCAGTGTCCTGTAGGTAAAAATTAGTATATTTATGAAATAAGGCTCATGCAAACATGTTCTCTGTTCATTCTACAGCTTCTGCCTGGTCTATTAGACTCAGATTGAGAGATAAATTTAAAATGCAGAGTCTCAGATGTTAGGAGGTCTGCCTCCTCTTGGGATATTAACATAGCCCCAAAGACAGAGTTTAATTGCAACATGTTATAGAGTGCTAGCGCACTGATGAGTTCTATTCAATGATCTCTGTCTGGATGGTTGCCAAAATTTGCACCAGCCCCAGACAAAGGGGTGTGTGTGTGTGTGTGTGTGTGTGTGTGTGTATGTGTGTGTAAATGGTCATCTGTCTCATTTTGATATTGGACTTAAATCTGTAGGAAGAGTTTTATGGAAGAAAATTGATTCTTGCTGATAGAGAAGAAGTGGAACAAAAAGCAGATAATATCTTAAAGGATGCCGATATTTGTGATGTTGCATTCCTTGTGGTTGGTGATCCATTTGGGTAAGTCAAAGCAGGTATTTTGAATTTTAATTTATTTGCTTTTTTTTTTTTTAAATCAGTGAGAATTATTCTATTTAAAACCTTTTACTTGCCACCACTGAATAAAGGACTCTGTTTACCTAGGCTCTAAAATCTCATAAACTTTCATTATCTTTGATATTAATGAAGAAAATCTAGTTGATAAGGATGTCATCATATGTAACTCTTACATTGGTTATTAAGGGTCTGTTCTAAAGTTTGTATCATTGCTTTTGCTATTCTATTAGAACATAACTTAGGACATCAAATGACTTACCTAGTATATCATTATTAATAAGTGTATTACATTATCAAGAGTTAATACCTACCATTTATTTTGCAGGTAAATTGCAACCATCTCCTGTTCCTTTGTCCTAACCTTTTTTTTTTTTTTATCACTTCATATTTAGCAATATTGTCACTTTATTTGCCTTGAATTTAAAAATCTGTCAAGCCTCAGATTTCAATTTCTTATATCCCTTGGGAGCTCTGTTCTTTCCCCATTACTAAAACGATGAGTTTCTACTTGTCTAGTCAAGCATCATCAATCTCTAATGTCAAACCAAACAGAGGAGTTCTTTGTCTCCAGCTGGTGACCCAAGATTTATGTCACAGATTTAAGGAACATAAGGACAATTAAATCACTATGAACTTACCACCAAGGATGTTTTTCAAAAAGAGTGGAGTTACATGTGCATGTGTCTGTCAAAAAAAAAGTAATTTACATCAGTATGGTGTGCCAGAGATTATGTTTCCTTATTATACTTGGTTGCAAATGACATTGCAATCACACATTTAAAAATAACAAATAGTTTGTTTTAGCCTCTGACATTGTTTTCTAGAAAAGTAAGTCTTCCTCCAAATTAGCAGTGCCTATTTTTCCTTTATTTTTTTAGCCACAAAATAGTAAAATAAAGGTGATGAAAAATTCTGTATATAAAATGTCTCGGAACTCTCATAGGATTTTCTTATTATTGCACTGGACTCCTGCCAAAATTCCATGTTTTTTATAGTGATACCTTCTGAACTCACCAAACTTTCTTACTTGATGATATCACAATTCTTATAGTCATCTAAAAGGAGCAATCTCAGAGTCACTTTTGACTTTCATGGCATCCAATCACTAACAAAGTCTAATAAATCAGTGCTGTTTAACATGAGGTTTACAGTCCAGAGCCAGCCTTCAAATGTACTAGTCCATGATGAGAACTACAGAAATTGAGAGTAAGCATTTAGAAATTTTATAGCAATTTTTAGAAGTAATTTTATCTCTGCTGAATCTCATAATAAAAATTTGGAGCTTATATTTTGTATTTTATATTTTATTTTCCTGATCATTAATTTTGATTGCATTTTATAAAACTGTTGTTCCGTGACCATTTAGAACTTAAAGTATTGGCCTTTCACTAGTTTGAGAAGCACTGCTTTTGACCTTTTTTTTAACCAAAATTTTTATATCTTTTTATTCTCTAGTTTAATATAGTAGCCTTTTGTCTGGTCCAGGTACAGACTCTTAATTCATTACCTGTGTTGTAGTCAAATTTATATTTGTGAAACCACAATTTGAAAATCTTATTTGAGCTCAAAGTGAGAATTACTAACTCTATCCATTGGCCAGATGTGAAAGGTACTGTCTAGCCTGCCCTTCTAGCTGTATCTTGGCCCTGCTATACTGGTTGGCCCACACTCATACCAACCAGTTTGCTCTTCTTCCATCATCTTGGCTTTCTCATTCTCTACATCTGTTCAAACTCTTCTCTTCATCTGTAATACCCTTTGGTATATTTCTGATTTTCAGAAGTCTAGCCATCTTTTGAAGCCTAACTCAGACATGGCATTCTCAGTGATGCAGTCTTTTATTACCCTGATCAGAAGTTCTGTTTCTAACTGCTGAAATAGTGTTCATATGAGTTTTCATACATTGCCTCACAATGTATTTTTTTTTTTTAATAAATATGTACCTCTACCTTTTAGATTTGTAGGCTGTCCTTCACAATTGTATCTCCCTAGTTTCCCTCACAAGATAGTAGATATCAATTAAATATTAATGGAAAGAGTTGTTTAATATTTTGCCTGGGGTCACAAAGGAAGATGAGGCACATCTTGGACTGACTTTTATCCATTCAACAAATATCTTTGGAACACCTATCTCAAGACAGGCACTCCTACACACTGCACATATGTTAGATGATAAAACACGGGCTTTACAGTTAGTAGGTGAGGCTGACATCAATGAAAGAAAAAATAACAAATTTAAAATCTGATAAGCCTATCAAGGAAGAAAAAACAAGGACTAACAGGATATTGACCAATTTGTACAGGGTATATGGAAAATCCTTTTTGTTGAGGTAATATTTAAACAGGTATCTGAAAAATGAGAGGAATAGCAGAAGGGAAGAGCATTGTAAGCAGAAGGAATAGCAAGAATGTTTTCAAGGACCTGGAAGATCAAAGTGTCTGGAGTGGTGGAGGATAGGGAGTGAGAAGGAGCTAAAGAAGTAGGTGGGACTCAGATCTTATAAGGCCTTGGAGGGTTGTAGGGGTTTTGTTTGATGTACTCTGGCAAACCTTTGGTGGATTTTAAGCAGAGAGAATCACAGTCTGATTGACATTCCTAAGTGATCGTTCGAAGTGCTTGCATAAATGGATTTAGGGAGACAGGGTGGCTCTGGTAGAAGAAAGAAAAAGACAAACTGAGAAAAATTTAGAAGGAAGAATGCCAGTATTATGTAGTAGGTGAGGAAAAGAAAAGAAGCAAGTTTTCCAGAATTTGGGCTTTAGTGACTGAGTAGTTGATGGTGCCAGTTCTTAAAATGATGAAAACTTGTACGGAAAATAATTGGGGAAAACAAGAATTTGTTCTGGAAATGTTTTAAATTTGAGGTGTCTTGTAGGCAGTTTGATATCTGCTGCTGGAGCTCAAGGGAGAAGGGGTTATCTTGGATATGTGGCTTTTGAATTCATGAGTATATATGGGCTGGGGGGAGAGAGAGAGAGAGAGAGAGAGATGGTGTTTAAGGCTATAGAAATGGATGAAATCACTTTAGGAAAGAGCAAGAGGAAGAAAGGAAGACCTAGGATCAAGCCTTAGGAAACTTGCATTTTGTGATCTGTCAAGAGCCAGAGGAAGAAGAAAACCAAGAGAGTGTGTTGTCACTGAGGCCAAGAAAAAAGAATGGAGAGGAAAGAGTGGTTGACTCTAATACACTGCTGAAAGATTGGGTCGAGGATGAGGATAGAAAAGTGTAAATTAAAAGGCACAGAGTTTGGAGTTTTTCCATGGTGGTTTTCTGGAGAAGTTGGTGCTTGAGCTGGGTCTGGGTAGAATTCAGTAGGTGGAAGTTGTAGAGGAGGTCAGTGGGGCTTAGGGGGTAGAAAGGAGAATTCCACCTAAATGAAAAATTGATTCCAAGAGGAAGTGCCTTGATGCTATTACTACCCTGCTCTGAAACCTTCAGTAGTCACTGAAGTTGACTTCGTGGCCTAAATCTTTTAACAGTCTACCTACTTTCTCCTTTGGTTACTCTTTTTTTTTTTTTTTTTTTTTTTTTTTTTACTGTGCTAGAGTCAGATTGTACAGTTTTGCCATTTCATAAGTGTTTTTGCAGTATTCATCTACCATGTCTTTGCTACTCATGCTTTTTCTTTAAAATAGACTTTTCTTGCCAGTTTGTTTCTTTTATTCCTAATATATTGACATTTAATTGACATACAGC
Organism: Cryptoprocta ferox; assembly: GCA_028646485.1. Taxonomy (NCBI): domain Eukaryota; kingdom Metazoa; phylum Chordata; class Mammalia; order Carnivora; family Eupleridae; genus Cryptoprocta; species Cryptoprocta ferox. The sequence goes on from CM053570.1 coordinate 19,458,870, forward strand.
ACTGTAAGTTCAAGGTAAACAGTGAAATGACTTGACTCATGTATATTGTGAATTAATTACGTCAGTAAGTTTAGATAATATCCATCATACAAAAAAGAGAAAGAAAAAAAACTATTTTTTTCCTTGTGAAGAGAAATCTTAGGATCTACTCTCTTAACAACTTTCAGATTCACTATACCGCAGTGTCAACTGTAGTCACCCCCAGATTCTACTCAGTAAAATAGTAGATTTTTTAAGACCCAGCTCAGATGCCACATCTTCCGTGAATCCTCCATTATTTTATTCAGGAATGAGGCCCCCCCCTACTTTTTTTTGAACTCCTAGGCAGTTAACTTGCTTTCTGTCATTGACTAATAATCATGTATAACCTTATGTACAGATTTGTATAATAATTACCATAGTTATTTTTCATTTACCCACTGGATTACTGTTGAGATATTGTAGTTGGAGACGGGATGGTGGGGAATGTGTACATTTTAATTGGGCCTTGAAGACTTAGCATTTGTATGTGTTAAATGAATGAACCTGAAAGGGAATACAGAATGCAACAAAGCACTAAAATTCTTCCTTATGTACAACAACAAAAATTATTTATTTTTAAGCCCCTTTCTGCTTATCTGAATAAAAACTTTGAAAAGTACTTAATCTCAAATTCTTTATTCTAATATTTTTTTAATTGTAGTAAAGTTTATATAACATAATGTTAACCACTTCAACCATTTTTCAGTATGCAGTTCAATGACATTAAGTACATTCACACTGTTGTGCAGCTGTCACCATCATCGACTCTTAAATTCTGGAAGAAGATAATTGAAAGTCAGTTAAGTCATTCAATATAGTTCTCATCTTTCCCCTTTTATCCAGGTTATTGATAGGAATATGGAAGTTAATCACATAAAGAATGTAAGTGACTCTAAAAATAATTGTACATCGATAGATCTGACCCAGTCATGTGAGAGATGACAGTCTTAAGCTTTCTATCCCCATAAAGAATTTAGGTCATGATTAAACAAATTTTAATGGTGATTCCATTTTGTTATTCCATTCTTTATTTTAGTGTGCTCTGTAGCTGTATGTATTTTATAAGCAATGAACTTACAATTTTTTTATTTTTGTGCTGTGTGCCTTTTCCTTCATGGCATACACATACATAAAAACATATCTTTACTGACTTCCATTTGGTTTAATGTAGGTCATTTGATTTTTTTTTTCATTCCACGCAATGGAATGTGCTTGGCATCTAGTAACTATCCAATAAATGTCAACGTTATCATTAGTCCATTTATTTCTCCAATATAAGTAATGCTGCCATGTATGGATTAATGAATATGACCCTTTTCCCCTCCTTCCATTCTCTCATCCCTACATTTTGGATTTTCTTTTTCTCCAGAATCAGTTTATAATACCAAAAAACAAAAGTTTTGAACATGGATATTTTCAAGCATATATTGTCAAACTACTTTTCAAAAGGACTGTACCAATTGATAATGCGTCCAGTAGTTTATGAGAACATCACTTTCACCATATCATTACAAATGTTAGTGAACTTTCAGATCATGAGCCATAGCACTGTCAAATGTGGTGGTACTGTATCTGCAAACTAATGTTATTACAAAATAAAATTTAAACATACCAAGTCTAATACATTCAAATTGGTCACTTTTATGTTCTTTATTTTATTGATTCCATTGATCAGAATACTCTTGAATCTCGTTTGAAATTGCTTTCAGAGCAATTCTAAGAAGAATATTATTAAGATAAATTTATTACTATTTTTGGGCACGTGACTCTGTCCAAAATCATATGTGTTTATGTATATATATATATTACACACACACACACACACACACACCCCACATACACTTTTCCAGTCACCAAAATGAAGCATTTTCATGGTTCCTGGACTAGACAGAATGTCCAGTATAATGGGTTAAGCCTGTGTTTCAAACCAATTTTTTCTTTTGTATGAAGCAATATAGTTTGGGTAATCATGATGATAAAATAGCAATTTTTCATAGCAGAACTCTGAGGGACTCATTTAATCACATTTATGGCACCTTCACAAAATCAAATCACTTTGTCAGGTCATTAAATCTTCATAGTATACCAACCACATCTGGTCATTTTAAATGAAGTTGCGGTAAAGAGAGGTGCAATTTTAAATCAGGTTTTCTTTCTGCTCATCTATTCAAATAACTCACCAAGTAACTAATTCAGTTTTCCTTAATCTTAGTGTTAAGTAGTGAATTTCTGTTGATGATGATATTAAAAACATTCTCTATAACTGTCATTTATATTATTTTTTAAAAGCTTGCTCTAAATCAAATTAATGATTGTTTTTCATACTAGTTTTTATTTTATGTGTAATTAAAAACAGGCTTCCCTGGTGGGCATTTGTTAATCTGTTTCTGACTGCCTCATGGGGTGAAAGCCCTTGATCTTCCTACTTGGTATGCATTGACCAGTTGACAGGTTCTGCTGGTTTGTATGTAGTTTCTCAAACATGCTAATGTTGTTTTCCCCAGTAGGACCTGGAGTTTTCATCCAGGGGAAAAAGGGTTTTTAATAATGCAGCTCTAAATTGATGTGGGGGTTACGTTTCACAGTATCCATACTTATATTTACATATATTCTCTCCACCAAAGTCTATCTTATCATAATCATTAGATTTATCTCAACAAAGGAAAGACAACAGGCAGAACATGTACTCACATACACGTGCACATATACAATTATATACAGTAACTAGACTGAAAACAGTTACAAGTAAAATCACTGCTAGACAGATAGAAAATGCAACTATGATTATGTCAGATAGAACCCTAATACAAAGGCAAAAATCGAAAGGCTACAAAAATGTTCTGTGGCATCTGCCCTGTAGTATTTCAAAATACGAAAAAGGAAACATTCAAAATAGAGCAGAAATCATAGCATGGCTCTAGTCGTGCCATCATTTAGAACTCAGGGCAGTCATTTTAAGAATTTAAAGGGGTCCTAAGACCAAAAGGTTTGAGAATTGCTGCTCAGGAGTTCACTTGCTGAACTTCCATTCCACAGATGTGTTTGCAGGTATTAAAGGGACAAAAGAGTAAGTAAAACTTCCCTTTCTCTCTGTAGCTACCAAGGTTGCTCTAGAAGGATAACAAGTGCAGTTTAGCCCTGTGAAGGGCATGTATACACTTTACACTTTTCTCGTCAGAAAGCCCCCAGATTGAGGAAGAGCAGCCCCATAACCCTTTGACTGACTTGTGCTCATGAAATATACCTTTACTGTCTTAAAAAGTCAGTGTTACTTTAATCCAACCGGATCTTTTCTCACTATAGGGCTACCACACACAGCGATCTTATTCTGAGAGCAAAAAAACTGGGAATCTCTTACCGAGTTGTTCACAATGCTTCCATAATGAATGCTGTAGGCTGCTGTGGTTTACAGGTAATACTACAAAGATGTTTTACTTTAATGGTAGTTAACAAAAGTATTTCAGAATACTACAAATTACAGGTAGATTTTGTTATATTTCATGAATTTTAAGATTATTTTGTGTAATACATTAGCGTGTACTAAATTTTTAAATACTATTTTATTCTATTTCCCTAGAACTTAGATCTTTTTTCCCTCCTTTGAATAGACCACTGAAATTAGCTACAGACAGACTTTAATCTTATATCCAACTTTTGCATACAAAACCAGGGAAATTTAATCTAATTAAATTGGTTGTGTATTCCTAAAGCCTTTCGCATTCTTCCAAGTAACTTACTCTGCATTGCTGATGTATGTTTTTCCATATGGTATTACTTTCTGTCCCATCATGAGCAATAGTGAGCATTGTGTTACAACATTTCTTAAAAGAATCTGTAAAAGAGCCAAAAGCCAGTCATATTAGGCTTTTAAGCCACCTTTGTAATTATTGCAGTGTAAAGTTGGTCAGTCTTAGTTCTGAGGGGTTAAAAGAATGCTCCGTCACTATTTCTGTGGTTTTCTTCCAAGCTGCTGAAGTTTGATATTTATGTTCTGATGTTCACACATATATGATCTATGGCAACTGTGACTGCTCATGGTCAACAGTGGTTTTAAGACTTAATTCCTTGTTAGGATATATTCCTATTTCAGATATATTTTAATAGAAAAAAAAAGTACATCTTAGAATCTATGAAATGAGGTATCCCCCCAGTGTGCCTTCCTTGAAGGCATCATTTAAAATAGATATTTACAACAGGAAGAAACATTTGCATTGGACACCAGTTTGTGTCTGTAGCTTTAGAGGTGTCTTTATTTTCTGCATTACCTAGGAAGAATATCTCGATTTAGTTGACATGCTAGCCAATCATCTCAGAAATATTGCCTTTGGTTCTGAAGAATCAGAGAAAAGGTATAAATGATTCACCTTTTAGTATTCATCACTTGCTCTTAGTTATTATGTTTAAATTGCTCTGAGCTGTCAGCACAGAGCCGGACCCAGGGCTCGAACCCACGAACCGTGAGATCATGACCTGAGCTAAAGCCGGACACTCAACTGACTGAGCCACTCAGGTGCCCTCAGGCACCCCTCTTTTTTACACTTTTAAAAATCCTCCTGAACATTCCTGTGTTGGTGTAAGTGAATGGAGTTTCTTGATTCATAGTCCAGCATTCTTTCTTGTAGACAATGTATATTTTAGGAACTGATGGCTGCCAGGAGAAAGGAATAAAAGAGAGGGATAAATTAATCATGTGATAGACAAAGATGTGTAATAAACCTTAAGCTAGTGAAGTATATATATTTTTCATATTGGTTTTATTTTGATTTCTGGTGAGGAAAGTTACCTAGCCCCTTTCCATCATATTTTGGTCTAAATTATCATAACTTCTCATTTAAAGTTTTTTGCTTCTTTCTAAGCATTAAACTTTTTAAAATATTTTTGTCTTTATCACATGCATAACTATTATTCAGACTGGTAAGAACTAAATTAGGGTGACCCTGTCCTGCTTCTGATCTTCTAGACTGATAGCTACAGTGTTACTGTTCTCATGTTTGAAACAGATGAAGGTATTTGAAAGGAAATTTACTGTGAGAATTGACAGTCTTCATATAAGCCCTTAAGATCATATCCACGCTACATAGATCATTTTTTAACAGTTTAGCTTTCTCTCATTTTTATATAGGATTTTTCTGGGCAGCTACAAAGGATTGTTTCCCCATCTTAGTTCTATTCTCTAATCTGGGTATGAAAATGACTTAACTAGTGTGAAAAACAGGAAGTGCCTTTTTAGGTTCTATCTTAGGTATTTGATGAAATCTCTATGAAAGTATACTTTTTGTACCACCCAAGTTATTTCTATTCCAGGAGAAAAAGGTAATTATTGATAACTTGTGTAGTGTTCTAAGATAAAAGGCATTAAAAATACAGTCATTATATTTATGCCACTTTTACCTTTTAAAACAAATGTACGGGTATCCTGCATAATACATAAAGTTTTCAAAGTCCCCTTCCTTATAGTAGCTACTCTTTTTCTGCTAAGTATTTGGGTTAGCATTTATGGGATAAACAGTAGCCTACACGAGTGGTGCTTTAGTATTCATGAGAATTACCTAGAGGGCTTATAAAAGAGATTGCTGGCCTTCCCCCTGAGATTTTCAGATATAGTAGATCTGGGGTGGGGGTGGGGGTCTAAGAATTTGCATTTCTAGCAAAGTCTCAGGTGATGCTGAAGCTGCTAGTACATTTGACAATGACCAACCTAGACAAATAAAAACTTTCTTAGAAAGTTAATAAACTGTGCTGTCTTTTTTTTTTTAAGCATGGCAAAATTGGAAAAGTAGATTTCAGTTCCCAGAAATGTTTGCTAAATGTAGAATGTTAACAGGTTACCTTGCCATGCTCTCTTTCTCAATTTTTTAAAAGGGAAGTGGGCACCACTTTCGAAAGAGATTCTGTCATCTCTGTGAAAGCTTTCCCATGAGTTCAAAAACAGCCATCAAGTTATTTGAACAGAAGTACCATTTTGGGTAATGTGACAGACCTGAACAGTATATGTTTTGCAACATTTTTATCTTAAGGAGTAGCAGTATGAAATTCCTAACCTGGAAATGGGCACAGATTGTTTTAAAGCCTGTCAGTTTGTTAGCCCCTTTTGAACTATCTTATCATTGTTTCCTAAATCAGCATAGAGAGCTCAGAATCCACTGTTAAGTATTTTTTATTAACTTTGTAGTTTATTAACTAGATTCTTGATTATCAGTATTAATGTAGGTGAGTAGGTACATAGACTAACACTTCAAAACACACTGAACCAGTTGATACACATTCTCTTACAGGCATGCCATAAAATAGTTTTTTATTGCAAACCCCATATTCCTATGAAAATTTTTCTTGTTAAATGGAATGTGTATTAAAGGCTACCAAGTTTAACATCATTAAGAGGTTTAATGATCCATTTATTCAACAAATATTATTTGTCTATTTATTGTTTGCCTACTGAGTGCCTTTGGATACGCTGATAAACCTAATACAGTCTCAAAGAGCTTTCATTCTAGTAGGAAGGAGAGGCAATAAGAACAAGAAGATAAATGTCAGGTAGCGGAAAGTATAAGAAATTCAAGTAGACTGATATATGTTAGAGATTTGGCTGGGTCTCTGTTGTAGTTGGGTGGTCAAAGGAGGCCTCTCTAAGATGGTGTTATTTAAGATCAGATATGAATCAAGAAGGAATGAGCATATTCCAGTCAGAGTCTTTGTACGAAGACTCTAAAGTGGAAATGACTTTGGATCATTGAAGGAACCAAAGAAGGGCTTATTGGAGAGTAGCAGGCAGGAGAAAAGTGATCAGAGGTCAGATAGGTAGATCGGGTTGGATCACTAGGCTCTCTAATCCAACATCAGCCGTTTTGATTTTATTTGTAGTGAATTGATCATGTAGAAGAGTGTGATTAGGTTTAGTTTATTTCCAGACTCTGAAGTCTTTCCTTTTGTCTTGTGAAGAATTAGTAGTCCTGGCATAGATACTAATTATATGCAGCTTAAGTGTAAGAAGCTTGACACAGAAGACCATATATTGTAGGATTTTGTTTACATGCAATGTCCAGAAAAAGCAAATCTGTAAAGACAGAAAGTAGTAGTTAGTGGTTGGCTGGGGCTGGGGTTGAGAACAGATATCACTTATAAATGGACATACGGAATCTGATTGAAGTGATAAAAATTTTCTAAAACTACATGTGGTTGCACAGTTTGGTAAGTTTACTAAAAATCATTGAATGTACACTTGTAATGGGTGAATGTTATAGTAAGTTATATATCAATACAGTGGTTTAAAACATGAATTATAAGAGGTTTGCTAAAGGAACAGTAAGGCAAATACATTCCCAACAGAGAGAACTATACAGTTAAAGAGAGTCATGAAAGCAGTTTGGAATCTTCAAGGTATTATAGAAATACACACACATACCAATGAATACATACATACTTACATACCACAGAAACCTTGGCTACCTACAGATTAGTTAAGTTCTTCTCAGTCTCAAGACTGAGAAGAAATATGTTGGGTAAAAACAGACTATATATTGGGTAGAACTGGTAAAGGAAAAGTAATAATGGAAAAGGTTGAGTTTAACTGCAAATTAAAAGTTCTTGGTTTTACTTTTGCTCAGGCAGTAACTAAGGAGTCCTTTAACTTCTCTGGATCTCAGGTTTCCTACCTGTAAGGGGATGAGGTGGGGACAGGGAGGAACACTGGACATGATCCATGGTTTTCAAAGTGTACCAGGATTTATGAAACTGCTTCAGCGATTCTGCAGAAAATGAAGTACTGGAGACCAAACAATAATGAACAAATCCCCAGGGACTCTTGATCTTTAACCCTTTTGATGTTCTATTTAAGAATTTGTTTGGAGGGGCACCTGGGTTGCTCAGTCGGTTAAGCTCAGGTCATGATCTCATGGTTCGTGGGTTGGAGCCCCGCATCAGGCTTTGTGCTGACAGCTAGCTCAGAGCGTGGAGCCTGCTTCAGATTCTGTGTCTCCCTCTCTCTCTGACCCTCCCCTGCTCGCGCTGTCTCTTTCTGTCTCTCAAAAATAAATTAAAAACATTAAAAAAATTAAAAACAGAATTTGTCTGGAAAAAAGATATGGCACTAAAAAGTATGGAGAATACTGAACTAGATCAACTCTAATGTCCTCTAGATTTAGAGACCAAAAAACCTGGCCTGTTCTCTAACTTCAGGCAAAGGTTACCTTGACCAAGCTACATTAGATGCTCAAATTTTCACTGAATAAATCTTAGGATTTTTTCCCAATTCAAATATTAGTCATCAACATGTATACTTTAAAATCATGTTATTTGAAATTACTAAGTGACAAATAGAATCTAACACTTGTGAAATTTGTATTTTGAGGATTTTTCTAATCAAAGGAAAATCTATTTATTTGTGTATAGCCAGGCAAGTTGGTTGTATTTAGGCATTCCTGATAATGAGATATCAGGGATTTTTCTCACTACACAGAAGGCAAGAACAGAGTCCTTTTCTTAAATTCTTGAGGTTAAACATTTGGTACCTTAATCATGCAGAATCAGAATTGCTTTCATTTACCATTGTCTCTGCTTTAGAAAAAACTTTTTAAAAAATGTTTTTATTTTTCTTGATATAAGTGATATATATACTCATAGGAAATTAGGAAAATATAGTAAGTATAAGGAAGAAAAAACAAGCATTTGAAGTCCCACTACCTGGAAGTAACCACAGTTAGTTACTAATTTGGTATATTTTCTTTCAGCCTTTTTTTAAATGTTTATTTGTTTATCTTGAGACGCACACAGAGAGAGAGAGCGAGCGAGGGAGTGAGCACGAGCGGGGGAGGGACAGAGAGAGAGAAACTGAGAATCCCCAGCAGGCTCCATCCACCCTGTCAGCACAGACCCTATGCAGGACTCGATCACATGAATTGTAAGAACATGACCTGAGCCGAACTCAAAAGTTGGACACTTAACCAGCTGAGCCACCCAGTTGCCCCTCTTTCAGTCTTTTTATTCAATTCTTACATGGATACATTGACCTGAAGGTGACAGACCGAAGAAAGAAGAAATTACAAATTCTGGCACACTTTCTTTATGTGGTATTTATCATTTCTTGTTAGTCATTTGTGTGATAGAATGATTCTTTTATAAAAATTTGGTGACTAAAATGGTTATGAGACATTTAAAAGGACAGATAAATGAGACAGTTCAGTGAAACCAGGTAGCAATGGTTTCTGCATAAAAACTGCATTATCAGTTGTGGCTGACTTCAGGGAAAAGATTGTATCATTTTCTCATCATTATGAAATGCTTCCACTTTCTCTGGCTGTTGCATGAGTGACCTTGATTATTGCCATATGTTCCTCTCTTTATTTTAATACATTTCTACTTTGGAAAATATGTATATTACTTTTAAAAAGTAACAACTCATTTCCTTCCTTTTTTTCATAACACAACACTCATTGTGATAATCAGCATTGTTTTGACCTTGTTCAAAAGAACTAACTAACTGTAACAAAAGTAACAGTTCTTACTGTTAGTTTTCAAAAGCATTGAATTGATTTCATTGTTGTCCAGGGACTAACGTAAAAATGATAGAGTGTAACCTTGTACAGTGAACACTAAACCGAGAAATGAGGGGATCCATCGCCCTCTACACTGCTACGTAACCTTAGAAGAACGCATCTAAGGAAGCTTCCTGTTCTTTTAGTCACTTTGGAATTATTTTGACCACCTACGGAATCATGGGCCTATTAAAAATGTTTTTCTTTCCATTTCCACTGTAACTGTTTTTACAGTATTTTAATAGCCATCTTCTCTTCCACTTAATAGTTTTATTTTTAAATCACGGATGTGATTGTACCATTCTTCTACTTGCACAGTCCTGGTAAATCTTCATCCTGTACAGAAATTTCAGTTACTTCATGTGTTTTTGTGTTGGGCACATAAACTTTTTGATTCACTCATCTTCGCATCTTCCATTGCACTTTATTGCAGTGCCAAAGCATATAGTCAATAGGCAACAAATATTTGCTGAGTTGACTTGCTTATTTATTTATTTACCCTTCCCATTCCAGCCCAAGTTGGTTCATTTTTGGAATTATGTGCTTTAAATTAAAATTCTTTCCATTTAATTCATACGTGGATTCTCTCATTTATGTGTGATAACATAAGTTTTGTAGCTTTTTTGTCTTCAACTCTATGTACCTTGTAATACAGTGGGCATGTGTGTAATCTTTCTTTGTGTCAGCAAAACCAGTATTACATAAATGTTAAGCAAAATGCATGTGGAGATTTAAAAAAAAAAAACAACTCCAAGATTAGTGTTCTGTATAGAAAACCAGTAACTTTTGATTATGTGGTTTGTGGTGCGTTTTTTGACATTTTTGCTGGCTTAGCTTTTTTTTACCTCACAGATTTAAGTGATCTGATTTAGGATTTATGTTTATGTATAAAAGTTACATGTGGGGCTTCATAGAGTTCTTAATAGCAAGTTAAATTTTCTGATTTTTCTGTATGTAGAGAAGATATCTTTTAACTTAAAAGTCACAAACTATTTTTTTTTAATGTTTGTTTATTTTGAGGCAGGGGGCAGAAAGAGGGAAAGAGAGCATCCCAGGCAGGCTCTTGCTGTCAGCACAGAGCCCGATGTGAGGCTGGGTCCCGCATGACCGCGAGATTGTGACCCAAGGCAACATTAAGAGTCGAACACTCAACCAACTGAGCCACCCAGGCATCCCAGTCACAAACTATTTTTTGTTTGAATGTAGAATGACAAAAGTATTAAGTCCTAATTTTAAAAATGGATTTTACAAAGCATCTGTGCTTCTGAAAGGAAGTAAACATTGGTGGCAGTGAGATGAGTTGGAAGACTATTAAGGTCATTCAGGCAGTGGCATTAAGGACTCAAAGTAAAGTAGTGAAAAAAGAAATGAAATCAGTTCTAGACAAATTATAGAGCTGGCATTGACAGAAATTGGCACATGGTAAAGCTGTCAGGAATTAAGAGATACTTGTTAGAGGCAAGTCGGGCAATAGCTGTTTCTAGATAATTGCTTAATGCCATGCTAAGTATTGCTCAACAGTTCCCACCTCCGTTAGGTTGTTCCTACCATCTTGTTCTTCCTCCATCATCAACTTCCTCCATCTTTTCCACCCTTTAAGGTCCAGCCTGTATCCTGTCTTCAGAAGTTCTCTTCAGGTGCTTTCCAATGCTGAACTCCTTCAGTACGGTCTATATCTCATTTTTTAGAATTATTATTTGCTACCTTATACTTGTCTTGTGCATCTTCTCGCTTTAACTAGATATCGCTTATATGTTAATTAGATCATTTTGAGTTGTTATCTTCAACGGATAAAAACATGCAATATCAAGTTGGATAAACTGCTTTCTTTATAACTTGGTTCAGATTAAAACAAACAAAAGACCTGTATTTATCTATTGTTCTTAGAAAACAGCTCTTTTTGTGGTCTCTAAATTTAGATTTGCATCAGTACTCTTTTGGGGGAGAATAATCACAGCACAAAGGCTAACATGTATAAGACAGTGCTCAGACTTCTGCAGCCTCAGTTCTCGACACTGTTTTACTCCAGTTTCTTTTATGGTTTACTGGTAAGTCCTTGGATTGTGAAACACAGCACTGATCTTTCTGTTCTTTGAGGGACTGACATCTTAAATGGTGAAACTCTTTGCATAATGTTCCAGAACTCATTGAAGAAGTTTGCAGCACAGCCATGGGAATGGTTACAGTTTATAAATCAGGGTCCTAGAAAGCAGCGCTTATGTGAGGCTTTCTTTTAATCCCCCAAATTAGACAATTCAAGAAGCTTTTCCACAGCAAGCTGCAGCTAGTGTTTATATGTGACTGGCATCTCAATTCTTTCTCTCTGAAATCCTCTATCCCTTTCTTTCTGGACGAAGAATTTATCTTCGTGAGTATATTTCCATGACTCTTAAAATAGTGAAGACCCATTTAGAGTGTTTTTATATGATCACTTATATAATTTTCTTTAACCTCAATAGTTTTACTTTTTACAGAATAATACTAATATTTTAGAATCTGATCAGAGTTGCGAAAAATCCTTTTTAGAATGTAAGCAGTTGAATTTGTCAGAATTAAACTATAAACATAGCTTCAAATATTTGGTAATATTTTTGAGCTCACTCTAGTAGGGAAAGCAGTTGGATTATAGCAAGACACAGCATTTTAGAAAATCTTTATATCGTCATTATAAACATTATTATATCATCAAATCCCTAACATTTATTGTTTTTACTGTGTGTGATGTACTAGGCATTCTAGGTACTTTATGTCATTTAATCCTTAAAAAAAGCACATTATTAGGTTTGTAGTTATACACATTTCCCCAGGGAGTTGCTCTTGAAGTCAGCAAGGTTACTTGTCCATGGTTACCCATCTATTAAGGACCAGAGCCATGACTTCAGAGCTCTTGCCTGCTCCGTGAGGTATACGCAAGACTGCATTTTCCATGAGGGCCAGAGCTCTGGTTGGCTTCTCACTTTACACCTGTGCATAGCATAATGCGTGGCACATAGTGGATGATCTAGAATAAATATTTTTTAGATAAATTTGCCTCTTCTAGAACAATAACAATAGCAGAACTCCCACCCCACCCCAGCAGGGCTACGCCTATTCCTCGAAGCTTGGTTGAATGTATTGCAGGAGTCCCACATTGGAACTCATCAGCTGGATGCATTTTTCACCGAGAAACCTTATTAGATGTGGCAAGAAGATTCATAACTCTGAATTCCTGTAGTAACATGGGTCTTTCTACACTGATTTGAGAATTTGCCAGGGGACGGCATGGCTTCTGTACACCTTTATTTAGACAGTTTCCAAGTAGACCTTGGGATCAAAACTTATTGGTAGGTAAGTTGGAAGTTGTGGCCGTGTGAGGAAGCAGATGAGCTTTCCCTTAGGAACTCAAAATCACCATTAAGAGTATCAGTTACAGGGTTTAGGACCTCAGTGTACAAAAAGTGAGAAAAGTTGAGCTTTCTTGGGGATGGAGGGATAGAGGGCCCTGAATGCCCCAGCTTTTCTATTTCTGTTCTTTCAGCCTTCCCTTTACCTCTTGCAGCTGCTTCTGAAAACTGATTTGAGAAGCCTCAGGATGATGATCCCTTCTGCAGACCAGTTCTTCATTTGAAAAGTGAAAACTGTTGGGCTTAGTAAAGTTCAGTACTGTCCTGTGCAGTTTGCGGCAGAGGACTAGATTTGATTTCCTGTGTCTAGCGCTTTCCAGCTCTATTATAAGTTCTTTCAAGCACTGTTTAAATTGAATAATTAAATCTTTACATAACAACTTTAGTTTTATGTTTTACCATGTTTTAAGGCTTTGAATTTAATTGTCCTTTGCATAGTGCCTAGATAAGAACCAATATTAGCATATTACTTCACAGTTTGAGTAACTTCTTACATGTTCACAACCCTATGAGTAGGAAGGACAGTATGTTTTTACTCTCCCTATTTTAGAGATCAAGACCTAGAAAGAGCAATGTTACACAGCTAACAGGTTGCAGAACCAGGATTCAGAACTGAATTTTCTTAACGTAATATGTGGAGTTGGGCTCACTTAAGTGAACTGTACAGCCAGACTGGAAGCAAGCTGGAATGAAGCAAGCCTATTGGTTGTGTGATGGTCAAGTGGGGTGGGTGGGCCACTTGGGAAAGGAGGAGGTTTGGGCAAACCTTCCTTGAATTCTATAGTGAGGAATCAAATCGTAGGTAAAGTAAGTGGGTAGGCTTTGAGAAATAGCTGCAGTGCATATACAGTGTTTGAATTGTCCTGAGCTGGCGTGGTAGAAAGGAGCATTTCTTAGACCTCAGTTTGAGTCTTTTTCATTACTCACTAGCTGTGTGACCTACGCAGATCAGCTTGATGTTTTTAAGCCTTGCTGGTCTCATCTATAGAGTGAGGATAATAAAATTAACTTAGTGAACAGTCACTGCTCTGACTGCTTAGAAGTCTTTGTTTATTTCCTTCTGGGTTCTATTTCAGTAATTTTAGCAACTACATAACTAATCATGAATTGGGTACATAGATGTTCAGAATGCTGAACTACTAGGAGCATTATTGCAGAGGGCTTCAGAGAGATACCAGATGCTGTGGACCAAAGAGAACATTTATTTTGTGACAGATTTGATCCCCAACTCATATCAAGTCTGGTTCTCACTTTTTGTTTTGGTTGTTATCTTTGAAATAGTAAGTAGTGAATTGCTCTATGATTAATTAATGTTTTTACTTTTTCTAGTTATATAAGTTTGGAGAGACGGTTTCTATTGTTTTTTGGACAGACACTTGGAGACCAGAGAGCTTCTTTGACAAAGTGAAGAAGAACAGACAAAACGGCATGCACACGTTATGCTTACTAGGTGAGGGCTTTGGGGTTTCCTTAAAGTCATAGTATGGAGTCATCTATTGTTCTCATTTTGATTTTGTGTTCAGGTAGAGCTGTTCTGTGCATAACTAGCTGGAGGTTAAGGAAGGACCTGGTCTAGCCGCTCTGTGTGCCACACACTTCCCTTACTCTCAGGGAGATAGCATTTTCTGCTCCAAATACCACATGGCCATTCCCTCGTGCATACCATGGTTCATGCTACTCCCTGCTAATGCCCTAATGGATCCGTTCCAGCATTCTATTATCTTACCCATTTATCCATCAAGACCCTGTTCTTGTCAGTTTACTGTAGTTCAGGAGACCTATATTAAACATTTATTCTGATCAAGCGCCATCCTTGGTTTTCCTAGAGATGTTCTTTGAATACTATAGTATTGGTGCTATCAGAATCACAGAATTACAGATCTGAGAGAGACTCTGGAGATCACCTTATTGAAGCCCATTTTACAGATGAAGTTGAGGCCCAGAGATATTTAATCATTTTCCCACTGTGTCACCCAGTTTATCGGTGGCGGATTTGGTAGAACCCAGATAGCCTGTCATTTTCAGCTTTTTACTATATCATGCTGTACTTTATGCCCATTGTAGAGTTAAGGTTTTTTGGAATACTAAGAAGTATTAGACATTGGTCCTGCCCTCAGGGTTTTGAAATTTAGTTGTTATGTACACAAAAGTTTCAGGAACAATTAAATTCTGTTGTATGAAGAGGCAGGAAGGACAAACCAGAACTTTGGCTCTTGAATTCTCTAAGAGCTGCCCCTTTCCTTGGCTTTCCTGGGAAAAGACAAACAAGGCTAAACAATATATCTTCCTTGCTCCATTAACAAAAACAGGAACAAGGTGTGAAGTATAAGATACCATGATTTCAAATCCTCAAACCATAGATCTCATTATTTAATCATCTGGAATGCTCATCATTTGAATTAATATATATTTATTGAATGCCTGCTGTGGTCCAGACCCTGGAGGGATTAGTGAGAAAATACCGTGTTAGGAAACTACAGAGAATTTAAAATTTACTTGAAAAGACCCGATATATATGATGTAATTAAAGATTAACAAAATATGGTAATAACTATATAGATAATTTCAGAGAACAAAGAGCTTTTGAGGGGAAGTTAACATAGGCTTTATGAAGGAGTTGGGACTTCGGTTACTTAAGGGGTAGTTTAAGATGGGCTGGCATGTGGGTGGTAGTAGAGCCACATGAATACATTTATTCAGTAGACATTATGGACTGTCTACTGGGGACTTTGCATTATGCAAGGTGCTGGCACTAATGTGAAAAGGAGATTCTTACCTTGTAACAAGTAAAAATAGAAAGGAATATTTATGGCCTGTGTGAAGACCAGGGAGAAGTATTAAAACTGGTCTGACTTGAGATTAAATATTTTATAATGCAGTCTTATGTTCGATCAAAAAGCATTTACCTGTAAAAATTCTCCCCAACCCTCTTCATATTTAAAACCAGGTTCTGTAGAGCAGATCATTTAAAAAGTTAAAATATTAAACTAAAAACTTTAGTATCACAACTTTTCAGAACCTCAAGGTGAATGAACTAAATGAATGTGTTGAATTTTTAAAAATCTTACAGATACCATGTAAAGGAAGTCTAAGTTGACGTACACTTTTAATTGTATTGCAGGCCATTTTCAATAACTAATAGCATTTTTTCTTATATGTGCTAGACAAGTGGAAAAATTAAATAATGATATTTCGAGCCTGAAAAGTACATTCACCGCTCGTTCAAAGAACATTTACAAATACTTTTAAGGGCTTAACCTCTGCTGTATTTTCCTAGGAAACTCTTTAGTCTCCTTTATAAGAAAAACTTTGGTAATCAGTTAGGAAAGCTGTCGAAATCTATCAAAAAGACCCTTCAGTTGCACTGTATTTATTTTTGCAAAAGGAGACTTTGGCTGAACCGTTTGTTTTTAGCATTTGGAACAGGAAGCAGCTGTTGCTCTTGCTGTTGTATACTGAGTTCCTGTGAGGATGTAGAGTGATCGTGCTTTTTTACCTTTTACCAGACTCTTTGGCTGAGCATCAGTGATTAAAAAGTATAAAGAATCAAGTATTTGTGACACTTGCATTTCAAGCTTCATGAGAGCAGAGTCTATGTGCGTTCTGGCCTTTGTGGTAGCCCCATACCTGACAGTCAGTGCTTGGGAAAGCTCTGTTGAAAGTATGAGTATTTGGTATTAAAGGGTTTCTTTGTAAGTTACTAGGCATGTCTTAACCATTCACAAGAAAGCAAAGGTTTGTTTTCAAAATCTGGTGAGAATTTTCTTCTGTTATATTACATGTATTAAAGCTTACAATCCAGTGCCTGAAAAATAGGTAAAGAATAGGAACATAAGACTTCTCAGTAGGGTCTGTGCAGTTCCCAGCTAGTAGAAATGAACACAAAGATTTTGATTAGCTGTTAGGTAGTGTATATGCCAATATTTATCTAGCTCTTTCCTGTGTCTTCTTTTCCAAGAGGAAGTTAGATCCTTTCAGGATGGTCTCAGGGCCAACCTCATGTTTGTTTTCTAACTAATGACCTTTACATACCACAAGCTTCCATTCTTCTCTATATTTCTATAAAAAAGTAGCTAGATACAAGTGTGACGGAAGACTGTCATGAGCTCTGAAATGAATATTTTGGAGGCTTGAGAAAAATGCTTCCCCAAAATTTAAATGACTCAACTGAAGTTTAAACACAGGGTTTTGGATAAAGTAATTAAAAGAGAACTATTTTTCACTTCCTGCAGACATCAAAATAAAGGAGCAGTCTTTGGAAAATCTAATCAAGTAAGTTCTTATTCTGATAATGCTTATGTCTGTTTTTAATTCCTTGTACAATAAATTTTACTTAAAGGACATGAGTTCTAAAGATTGTTGAAAATCAGCTTTCATTAACAGGTAAAAATTAATGGTCTCATCTTACGAAGTGATAAGCAGTGTGATAGGGTGGAAATAGCAGTAGATCTCATAGATCTAGTACTGTGATGGTGGTTGACACCTAATAGGCACTCTGTAAACATTTGTGGTGTGAATTAATGCATTGGGAGTCAGAAGAGGGATTGGAGTCCTGAGTCTGCCTCTGGTTCTGGTTCTGTGCCGTTAGGCAAGTTACTTCCGTTTCTGAGTCTTCTTTTCCTCCTATGTGTAATGAGTGTAAAATCCTTTTTTTTTTTTTTTGTTTATTGGGGCATTGTGCAATACAGTAGATGCTACCCACATATAACTAACGAGCACTTGAAATATGGCTAATATAATTGAGCTGAATTTATAATTTAATTTTAATTAATAAAAATTAAAAATATTTAGCTTAGTTATTGGAAAAGTATATTTGGAATAACTTCACTGTGTTAATCTACTTTTACAACCATGAATTTTATGAAATTTAAATATAGATTATATATTTCCAACGAAAATTTAACACTTGAATTAATTAATGCTATTATGCTTAAGTATAATGCTATAAGTATTAAGCAAAAGTAATGCTTTTGACACCAGATGTCAAAAACTTAGTACAAAAATAATCTCTTTAATAATTTATATAGGAGCTAGTGTTGAAATGCAACATGGTGAATATATTAGGTAAAATAGTATTGTGAAAATTAATTTTGCCTTTTTTTTTTTTACTTTTGCTAATATGACTACTAGAAAATTTAAAACTATGTTTGTGGTTTCCATTATATTTCTCTTGGACAGTACTGACTTTGAGAATATTTTTGAGAGTTAGTAAAATTGTATGAACTGTTTTGTAACCTATGAAAGCAGTATTTTTATTAAGATCGTTGGGCAGGAATGGTAGGCTTTGAGGTGTCAGAAGTGAACATATCTAGCTCTCCAAGATTTTCAGGTATTTACCACTTTAGTTTACTTTTCTTAGAGGAAGAAGTGAAAAGAGGAATATGTGGTTTAAACATGGTAATAAAAATGAACATGATAGAACCTGATTAAGCCAGGATCTAGAACAAATTGCAGATTAATTTGAACTATTTTTGCCTAGGGTATCACTTTAAATAAAAGAAACTTTGATTTACACATTTATCATTAAGTTATTAGACTTTTATTTCTGCCAGCATTTCTGTGAGATCAGAGGACAGTTGAAGTGGAACAGAAAGTGAGGATTTTTTTCCACAAAAGCTTAAACTTAAACAATTATGGTATTCATGCTTTAGTGTATACTTAAATGGGTAGCAGGTGAATGCTTCAAACAGAATGTAGACTGTGGTACTTGAGTATTCCTGGGGGAATAATTGCATTAAAAATGTATTCTGTAATTTCATGGCTAAGAACAGTGGCATCCAGTTTTATATTTACAGGGGCAGGAAGATCTATGAACCTCCTCGGTACATGAGTATAAACCAAGCAGCCCAGCAACTTCTGGAGATTATTGAGAATCAACGAATCCGAGGAGAAGAACCAGGTAATCAAAGGCCCTAAAAGGGTTCTCACGTTCTCCTACTGCTGTACCGAGATGTGCGCATGATGTAACTTCACACAACATACACACACCCCACTACTGAAGCGAGGGTCAGAGTGTTTGCATAGTACTTTTTCTTGTCTTTTTTTCTTTCTTTCTTTCTTTTTTTTCTAGTTTTCACTTAAATTTCATAGGCTGAAAATAGTATTGAAGGAAAAATGATGGAGTTCTTCCTAGGAACATTAATACCATTCAAGAAAGTGAGGATTTTCCCACAAATTAATTGAAATCAGACTTAATGTAAATATGTTAATATATAAATAGGGAAAATGCAGAACTTCCTTTTTAGCCTATATCTATGGTAAGATCTATCCTGCAAAAATATACTTATTCTGCTTTTTCTCTTTGTCCACCCTGAGACTAGAGGTAGTTTTCCTCAGAATGAAAACAAGAGAATTTATCCTCATATTCATAATATCTAGACACAGTATGTAGTATATAATAAAATGTTTATCATCAGTATATCTTTATTGAGAGGTTCTTAAAAGAATTTGTTGTTATATTCTGTTCTAAGTTACTGACTACCTCTGAGTACCTATCTCTTAGAAAAGATACATGAAGAGATTCTTGAATGACTGTTGCTTATTTTTTTCTCATAACTAGGCCTCATTAAAGTCATGAAACAAATAATTTGCAAAGGTGTTCCATATCCATAATTTTGTATACTTAAGCCTAAGCTTGTATGCCTGCTTGTCCTTGTAGATATCATTGCTCCATTTTTTAAAAATGTATTTCTTTATTTTGAGAGAGAGAGAGAGCAAGCAGAGAACGGGCAGAGAGAGGGAGACAGAGAATCCCAAGCAGGCTCTGCGCTGCCAGCATGGAGGCTGACTCGGGGCTCGAACTCACAAACTGTGAGAACATGCCCTGAGCCGAAATCAAGAGTCAGACGCTTAATCAACTGAGCTACCCCAGGTGCCCATCATTTGCCCCATTTTGATCATTGTTCACTCAGGACAGCTTTCCCAACTAAACAAAACCATGAAAAAGTCAGCATTTAAAAGCAGAAGTAATGTCATTATGCCCATTATTTGTTAAGGGCTCTGTAGTTTATCAAATACTTTAATGTCTGTTATTTATCCCTTACAACTGCCATTTAAGAAAGATAGTATTATGCTTAAAAAGATGAAAAAAAGCTGAAGTTTGACCTAGCTGATTAGGTGGCCAAGCAAAAACTCTCCTACAAAAAAAGTATTTATCTAATACTCTCCTGTTTTTCTAGTATATCTTGGTCACTGTGAACATATATCAAGCAATTTCTTAAAAATATAGACAGGTTTGGGGCACCTGGGTGGCCAAGTTGGTTAAGTGTCCAATTCTTGATTTCAGCTCAGATCATGATCTAACGTTTCTTGTGTCAGGCTCCACATTGAGCATAGAGCCTGCTTGGGATTTTCTCTGTCTCTCCCTCTCTATCTCTGCCTCTTCCCCAATGTCACTCACTTTCTTTCTCTCTCAAAATAAGTAAATAAACTTCTAAAATTTTTAAAATTTGGCTCAGGTCATGATCTCACAGTTGTAAGTTCAAGCCCTGCATCAAGCTATGTGCTGTCAGAGCAGAGCCTGCTTGGGATTCTCTGTCTCTCTCCCTGCCCCTCCCCTGCTCATGTGCATGTGTTCTCTTTCTCTTTCTGTCAAAATAAATAAACATTAAAAAAAAAAAGACAAATGCTGATCAGTCATAAAGAGTATGGGTATTGGCAATTGTTTATCAAATCCTGAAAACTTAAACTAAGGCAAGCCTTTGGAATCCCGAAAGGGTAAAGTTAGGAAGAACCACTTTTTATGTCAGGTAGTGCATAATTTAGAAAAGCCTTAGGTAAATCAATAGATAATTGGTCTATAATAAGTGACTAAGGAGATTTAAGATATTCAGGGCTTCTTTAAATGTACTTTTGGTACTAATGTTAGTTTTAATGTTGGACAGGATAATCCATTTGCTGATTTGAATGGCAGTATGTTTTTCTTCTTCTTCTTAATAGCAGTCACCGAGAAGACACTCTGTGTTGGCTTAGCCAGGGTTGGAGCTGAGGACCAGAAAATTGCAGCAGGCACTTTGCAGCAGATGTGTACTGTGGACTTGGGAGGACCATTACACTCCTTAATTATCACTGGAGACAATATGCATCCACTGGAGGTGGAGATGCTAAGTCTATTTTCCATATCAGAAAATGGCACAGAATCTGAAAGCATTGATGGACTGTAAGCATAGACATTTTCTGTTGTTAGATGTTAATTTCAGTCATACATGCACATACCCATATTTGTATAATGAAGAGTTCTTTTGGTGTACCTAATAATTATAAAACAAGTGACCAAGAAGAAAGATCTTGACTCAGTAATACTTGGTTTCCTATGGCAGTGAGTTTTTTCCCTTGGGACATCATCAGTTGTTGCTGCTATTATGGTGATTTGGGGGGATGCACACACATGGTGCAGACCAAGCCTGAAAATTTGTAGAGAGATATTCATAGACAGAGTTATTTAAAAGCAGTTTTTACTTATGAAATGAGTTTATACAATGTGGAACTTTCTTCTTTCTTAAAAAGTCAGTGTGCTGACCACATGATGAGTTGTCCTGACAGTAGTTGGTATTAGTGCATACAAGCAGAGGTGGGAAGAGTAAGCACCACCCAACAGTCCTACTTACTTCAAGCTCAGGAGCACATGCCACAAAATGACATCCTTCTGAATTGCCTTGTCTTGCGGACATCCTGATTATGTGGTTCATATTCTGCTGTATTTTGGAGGTCATATAATTGTTGAATTATAAATGTGCAGCCAGCCATGTACAGTTGGTGTTTGGTTTTAAATAGCATCTTTCACATCCAAGTGGACAAATGGAAAACTTAATGACTATAAAATACAATTTTAAAAAATTTAAGTTTGAAGATAGTAGGTTAGTCAAGATTTGTCATATCACTTAACTCAGTAACATACCACTGTATGCATGCAAGTAGTCACATTCTTTTTCCTAGTTGTAAATAGCTCTCCATTTATTATATTTCATGACTGTAGAATCTTGTTTGTTAGCTCGTAACAGAAATAGCTTTGCTAGATGCTAGTTTCATTGGTCTAACTCTAAATATTTCCATGGCTTAATCAGCCGTTGCTTAAATTTTGTTAAATTCATTAAAAGTTGAACATATACTTCCCTACTTCCTGGGAGCATTAATTAACAAGAGATTATTTTGACTTCTTTCATTTGAGATAAAAAGTATTTTAATATACATGAAATAATTCCGTTTTTAAAAAAATTTTTTTACATTTGTTTATTATTGAGAGAGAGAGAGAAAGAGAGAGAGAGAGAGAGAGCACAAATGGGGTAGGGGCAGAGAGAGAAGGAGACACAGAATCTGAAGCAAACTCCAGGCTCTGAGCAAGCTGTCAGCACAGAGCCCGATGCAGGGCCCGAATCCACGAGTCTCGAGATCATGACCTGAGCCGAAGTCGGTTGCTCAACCGACTGAGCCACCCAGGCGCCCTGAAATAATTCCGTTTTTAATCTGTTATACCAAAGGGGAGAGAGCCAAGGACATTTAAGTACCAGCCCTGTGTTGTTTTCTTCTGAGGCATTAAAGCAAGCATTGAAGAATTATATCAGAAAGGACTTCTGTCTTTGGAAATGGTGGAAAAGCTTGTAATGTACAAGCCCTCCCAATTATAAACTCTGGGAAAAACATAACTGTCTAAAGACACTGCGGAATGACCAAAAGAGGCTGAGAACTATGCTTATATATAGTTTTTTCCCTCGGGCCATTTCCCAGTCTGTCTGGTAAGTGATGGCTAGAACTCAAGAGTCCTTTTGACTTGAGGTGTCAGAGGAATTGGGAGCTGCTAGAGGAGCTGTAAACTGAGGAGGAAATTCTAGAAATGGAGGTGGCACTGAAGGAAGAGCCAGCCTTCCAATCTGCATATGAATCGCCTCTTAATTCTTTGGCTAACTCCTGAATTGTGCTTTGTACAGGGGAAGACTCCATGAACCTAGTGGAAAGCCATAGCTGGAAGGTTGAAAAATCTGAGCAAAGCTTGTTGCTCTGTATTGCAAGGGAAAACAGTTTTGAGTTTGAATCCTGAAAAGTAAGAAGGCTTGGTAAGCACCTAAGGCTTTCTGTCAAATCTCTAGAATGGCTGTGTATTATAAGAGACTATGCCCAGGACTAAAGATTTACCTAAAACTAAAGACAAAACCTTTAACATAATGTGAAATCAGTCCTCCATAAAATCAAGGTGATTCATCCATAATATAACTGCCTGCTGGAACAAATCTTAACACTTCCAGGGCATGATAACAAATTGAGTCTCTTTAGCATATCAACAATGACTAGGAAAAATAGTTGTAATGAATGTATATAGATGGGTTCTGTCAGAGAAATGGAAGCAAAAACCCAAATGTTTGGACCTAATAGCAGACTGCAGATGACAGGTAGGTAGAAATTATCCTGAGGAATAAAGACTAAAAAATACTGGAAAGAAGAAAAAAGCACAGAACCTCAAAGTCATGTGGGGCAATATTCAGCAGTCCAATGCATGTGTAATTGGATTCCCAGAAGGAGAAGAGAGAGAAAATAGGGCAGAAAAATTATGAGTAGGTTAAGGTCCAAATTTTCCCAAGTTTGGTGAAACTATCAGTGCATACATCCAGTAAGCTCAGTGAACTCCAAGCAGAATAAATATAAAGAAAACAAGACCTAACACATCATAGCTAAAATGGCTGTAAGGGTATAAACATTTACCAAAAATTCATTCAAATATATAGATTTAGAATCTGTGCATATTTCTGTATTAGGATTGCCAGATCAAATAAGATACCCAATTAAGTTGAATTTCAGATAAACGTGTGTGTGGGTCTGTGTGTGTGTGTGTGTGTGTGTGTGTGTGTATGTAATATATACACACACACAGGTGTATATATATTTAGTACAAGTATGTCCCATTCCATATTTGGGACACATATATTACAAATTACAAATGATTATTTGAAATGAAATTTAACTGGGCTCCTTTATTTGCTAAATCTGGTTACACTATTCTGTATGTAAATTAAGCTCAATTTAAATGAAATTATAAAATGAAAAATGCATTATTCGTCAGCAGAAAAAGGAACAATATTATTTTTGGTCTGTCATGAAATCCCAGTGTTTGGTAGTTAAATTAGAAACACCTGAAAACTACATTCATCTGTTTAGTAGTTTCTAGCTCTTTAAATTCTCAGTGCTCCACTCCTGTAATTTAGACACAAAATAGTTTCATCACCAAAAACACTTCTTCCCACTATGCTTATATATGCATGCCTCTACCCACCCACTTCTTATCAATTATATATATGTGAATGTTAACATTCACATTTAGGTTTTTACATGACATGAGTTTTTATTTTTCTAGAGTAGATACTCAGGAGTGGGATTCCTGGTTATATGGTAGATGCACATTTAATTTCATAAACTTCCAAAACGATTTGCAGGGTGGCTCTATCATTTTGTATTCCCACCAGTATTGTGAAAGCGTCCCTGTTGCTCTGCATCTTTGCCAGCATTTCATATTGGCAATATTTTTTATTTTAGCTATTCTGGTAAGTGTGTTGTGGTATGTCATCATAGTTTTAATTTGCATTTCCCTAGTGGATAAGGATGTTAACCTCTTTTCACATGCTTATTAATCATTTTTGTATCCTATTTAATGAAGCATCCATTCATGTCTTTTGCTACTTTTAATTTGGATTGTTTGTTTTCTTATGGCTAAGTTTTGAACATTCTTTACATATTCTGGACACAAATTATTTGCTAGATACGTGATTTGCAGATATTTTCTCTTAGTCCATAGCTTGTCCTCTTATTCCCTCAACCATGTCTTTGGTAAAGCAAAAGTTTTTCATTTTGATGAAATTGCAATCCAGATTATCAGTATTTTCTTGTGTGAATCATGTTTTTTGTTACTATGTCCAAGAACCCATCATCAAATTGAAAGACATGTAGATTTTATCCTGTTTTCTTATAAAATTCTTATAGTTTTGCATTTTACATTTAGATCTAGATTTAGAGATTGTTTTTGTATAAAGTGTACGTTTTAATGTAAAGGTTCTTCCTTTTTTTGCATATAGATGTCAGTTACTCTAGCAGCATTAGTTTTTTTTTTAAAGACCATCCTTTCTCCATTGAATTGTTTTAGCACCATTGTCAAAAATCACTTGGCCCTATTTGTGTGAATCTTTTTGCTGTTATGTTGATTTATATCTCAACATATGATACCAACTGTTTTGATTAGGTTCATGATAAATCTTAAAAATAGGTAGTGTGATTTCTCTAATTTTCTTCTTTTTTCAAAACTTTGATCTAGTTCTTTTGCCTTTCCATATGAATGTCAGAATGAACTTGTTGACATCTATAATAAAGCCTTGAGATTTTGATTGCAATTATTTGATTATGATGCATTTAGGTGTGGATACTTGAGGGTTTGTCCTTTTTGGAGTTTGTGTAGCCTCTTGAGTATATAGGTTTATCACCAAATTTGGGAAGTTTTCAGCGATTATTTCAAATATTTTTCCAGCACTGCCCAGTTCAGCACTGTATGCAGAATCCTTTCTTTCCAGGACTCTGATAACATGAGTGTTAGACATTTCTTATTGTCCCACAGATCTATGAGCTCTGTTCATTCGTTTTCTTTTTCTTTCTTTCTTTTTTCTTTCTTTTCTCTCTCTCTCTCTCTCTCTCTCTCTCCCCTCTCTTTCTTTCTCTTGTCCATCCATCCATCAATTATTCTCTGCCATTCAGAGTAGATAATTTTTTTGGTTTATTTATTTATTTATTTAGTGATCTTTACAGCCAGCGTGGGTCTCAAACTCACAACCCCGACATCAAGAGTTTCATGTTCTTCTGAGTCAGCCAGACACCCCTAGAATGGATAACTTTTACTGATTTGTCTTCAAGTTCATTGACCCTTTGCCTCTGCTGCATTTGCTGTTGAATCCATTCTGTGAGTAAGTGTGTTTTTAAATTTTAGTTACTGTTAAAATATTCCATTTGGTTTATTTTTATATCTTCTATTTTAATATTTGTTGCAAGACTATTTCCTATGGCTTTTTCAAGTATTTTTATAATTGCTGCTTTAAAGTCTCAGATAATTCCAATATTGATGTCATCTCAGCCTCATCTATTGTTTTTCTTCCACAAGTTGACATTTTTGTGGCACTTTGCAGGGTAATTTTTGATTATAGTGTAGACATTGTGATTATTATTTTACAAGAGTCATTCTGGGTCTTGTTTAGATTCTATGGAGAATGGCAATCTATTTGTCCTAACAGGCATCAATCTGGTCAGGTTCAGGTTGCAATAACCTGTGGGCTATGGTTCCAGTGTCAGTTCATTTTTCAAAGATTGTGGTTCTCTTTGGACCTTTTCAAGTTTGTGCCACTCAGTATGGGACCTAGACAGTCTGGGACCTGGTGGATTGGATAGTTTAGTTCTGAAGGTGTTTTGGTATGCTGACTAGGAGCAGATCCAAGCAGTAGTGACTTGAGCATGTTCCTTGGGGTTCATAAACAACTTTATGAGGTTGCTTTCCTATGCCCCTCCCATTCCATGACCTCTCTGCCATTTCCTCATTCCCAAGGCTCCCCTTTTCAGGCCTCTGGCCAGAAACTTGAGGTTCTAGTTACTCTGTTGCTGTCTGTCACATATCTTCATAATTGAGCCTACATCCTGACCCATGTGGAGGGAAAGAACTCTGCAGGGTAATTTAAATTAGTGTATGCTTTTGAATCCATACCTCTAGTAAACAGAGAAAAATTCCCTCCTCTTGATTGTAGCTGTTGTGGGTTTCCATAGTTTCTGGCCACCACTGCAAAATTGCTTGGGGGAAGTCTCTGGAAGCCAATAAGAAGTCTTTGCTCCAACTGATATAATTACAAATGTAGTAACTTTGTTTTGTTTTGAAGTTCTGTAGAAAGCTATGATCTGTGTACAAATTATTGCTCAAGAGGAAGTAGTGATGCACATACTGACAGATAACCCCTGAGAAGTTGAACAACAGTCTGATCTAATGCCTAAGCTGGGAAAACAGTGATGGCTAATCAGATAGGTAGTATTTATCATTTTGGAAGTGGTATGATAATTTTCAAAAGTCCAAGCCAAATGGTAGGGTTTTAATTGATGTGAAACTGTACTATGATTAGATATGAATCTGAATTTCATGTTTATTTATACATTGTCACTCTTTTAAAATACTATTATCTGCCTCCAGGAAATACTTCCAAATGTTTTTTTTTTTTTTTAATTCTTTGTTTTTAATCCTTTGGTTTTAGCAGTGGCTTACAGTTTAACAATGCATACAGAACCATTTTCCAAGGAGGAATTAAAGTTCATATTAAATTCATCAATTTTTCCCATAAATTTTGATTGCCTAAAGTGTGCCAGACTCAATACGTTTTGAGTATTATCTTACTGTTACCATTATTACTTCTCTTGGTTATAGAATTTTAGCAGATAAAGTTGAAATGTACATTTAAATGTTAATAGCATGTGCAAGTCTGAAATATGGTAGACTTTTTTTAAAACCGTTTTTTAAACCTGGAAATAAGGCTGGATGGGCTGACAGATTGAATGAACTAGAATCTCATTGAAATGCTGTTTCTTTTCTTTCACTTATTTCCTCCCTCCCTTCCTACCTTCATTTGTTTTTCCATAATGAAAATACTAAATGAATTTTCCATAATGAAAAATACTAAATTTTTTCCATAATTTTTCATTTTTTCCATAATGAAAATACTAAATGTTTTTCCATAATGAAAAATACTAAATTACTGTCATTCTGTCTACATCTGTTGGACCTGCGGGTTTCTCCCTGTGTGCTGTTTCCCTGGTCTAGAGTGTTGATAAGTTTGCTTATTGCCATACTGTGGGTAATGAGATTGAATAAGGAGGAAAAGATAAGCATTATGAGTTTCTAAAGTTGTTGAGAAGAATTTGTATTTGATGAGCATTAGGGAGCCACTCCAGATTCCTGAGCTGGAGGACTGAGACTGAAAACTGAGATACGCATTTAGTGTGTCAATACAACACAGGGTGGCTTCCAAGGGGAAGGAAACAAAAACTCTAGATAAAAATGAGGTAGTGAAGTATTGTAGTAAATAATTTGCTTAAACCAGTATATAAACAGAAGAGGCTGCTCTGAGGGCGTGATGATGGGCCACTAGTTTCAGAGGCTAATTCTAGAGAACACAGGAAAGGCAGGGAGTCTGTGGCAGGTGCTCTAGATCTAGCAGGTCAAAGTCCAGTGTGCAGAAGGGCCAACTGAAAGTAATCAGGAAGCCAGGGTAGGGGAATGTTTTCAGAGTGCCTGGGCAAAAGTCTGATTCAGCAGAAATTCCTTTTACTTCCTGCCTGTGGCCAGAATTGTGTTTGTGGTGATGGTTGGTGGCTGGTGGTGGGCTGGGGTGGGGGCAGGGCTGACATGGAGGTGGCTCAAGCTGGGCATGGAATAGATGGGAAGCTAGACAGTTTCACATAGTTACTGATGTAATCAGTGACATCCTAGAATAAGGCAGTAGAAATGGAAAAGGAGAATTTAAAAGATTTCAGAGGAGGGGCGTCTGGGTGGCTCAGTCGGTTAAGCGTCCGGCTTCAGCTCAGGTCATGATCTCATGGTTTGTGGGTTCGAGCCCCGCATCGGGCTCTGTGCTGACAGCTCAGAGCCTGGAGCCTGCTTTAGATTCTGTGTCTCCCCCTCTCTCTGCCCTTCCTTGCTCTCGCTGTCTCTCTCTGTCTCTCAAAAAATAAATTAAAAAACATTAAAAAAAATTTAAAAAAAAATTTCAGAGGAATGAAGGGAAGGACTTTGCAATAGGGAATTTAGGAAATGGAGGTGGCAAAAGCAATGTTTCGATTTCCAAGAATTATGTAAGGGAGTCTGACAGAAATTGGTAGTTGAGAAGAAAAAGATACATTTTTTTTCTTTGTTGATTTTGAGATGTATGAATGTAACAGAAGTAAGCCACTGGTGGCCTTTCATTAACTTCTAAAATAAAAGAAGAGCAAAGCCGTATTAGCAAGAGCCATGGAAATGGTTAGAAAGGACACGTTAGAAGCACATGCAGACCGCATACAAGGTATTCAACGGCACATACACTAAACATAAAGCCCTTATTACATAGCAGGGATTAATAGTAAAGAGGCTGCTTTAATAGACTGTGTGTGAGAAGGTGGGATGAATGGGATCTGGAATTTTGTGGACAAGTGATTTTTTTTTAATTGCTTATGAAGAGGGAAAAAATTTGGAAAGATAACAGAGGCTCATGTCTGGTTTTGGTCTTTAGTTCCTGTAAGCTGAGATCACACGTAGGGAATGAGGTGAAAGAACAATTCAGGGCTAATCCAAATATCTGGAAAAAAATACTGTGAGATGTATTCATGAGGCAAAATAATGCATAAGAGCCACAATGAGGACCTTCACAGGTTAAGATCTTACCAATCTCCTAGCACCTGCTGTCTCTGGTGAGTTTTCCTCTTATCTGGCCTTGAACACAATTCTTTCCCTTTCATTACTCAAGTCATCTAGGATCGATTCCAGTACTTGTTTGGTTCACAATGTTCCTTTCAGTTTATCAGACTAATAGACACAATTCAGGTGAAGGTTTTGAAGCAAATTTTATTGGAAGAATTTTGTTACAATTGTTTATTCTTTTTAAATACATCTGAAGTTAAAATATATACATGAATGTCTTCAAGTAGAAAAAGTGGAATGTACAGGATGAATTTGTTGTATTATACTTAGGCAAATCATAATTGCTCACTTGAGCATATTCAAACCAAATTACAACAGTCTGAAATTTGACATTCCAATCTAGCCTTGTACTCAAACATTTGTTTAGAAATGTTTTGATGCCATAATCTTCACCAGAGGAATCAAACCCAAATTCAAACTTGGCAGGAAAAGACAGGGAGGTAAAATGTTGTAGGAGTGTTCAGAATATACTGAGAAGGGATTTGGCAATTTTTAATTCACAGTATTTCTGATAAAAAAGATCCATTCTGTTTACTGATCAAACTCACAAGTGTTGGGGCAAAGTATTAGTTGGGAAGAAATATCACTGAAATTCTGCTATCGGAGGAAGAAATGGGATTACTTAGCAGATTCTTGACAGGATACATCTAGTTCAAAACTGAATCTTCATTGAGGCTGACTAATGCATGATATGTGGTACATAAACAAAACTCAAATACTAAAATTCAAAATAAAGCTTTCTTTTCATTTAGTAAAAAGGGGAAACTTTACCATGGCAGCAGCAATTAATTAGAAGAGATGAAAAATAAGAAATACAGAGAAGCTCTACTAAAATTTAGGATTTATAGGGGAAAGAGGAAAAAAAAGATAAAAACTAAGGAATATTTAAATCACTTAATGAATACACGTAGTGTTTGTTTTTTGGAAGCACCTTCAGGATATACCACTAAGAGTTTTGTATAGTCATATATATGGGGATAAATGAAACAAGGTATGTTATACACAGATCTTTAAAGTAATAGTAATATGGCAATTTTCCATAGAAACCAAGGAGGCAATGTGGTTTCTCATTTGGCAATACATAATGTAAAAATTCAAGTGACCCAGCTTCCACAGGCCCAGTTCGGCCAAATTCCTATCCAACAACATGGATAACCTCATGGTCTACTGTTCCTGGGTTAAAACTAAGAAGCAGCTCACAGGGCTCCTTGAAAAAAAAAATGGCCCAAGTGAATACAAAGTCACTTATTTGTGCAAAAATGCCAAAGAAAAGCTGAGGTGTCTTCTGTAATAAACAATAAATTACTGGTTCTCTGTCCACAGCCCTTAACTTTTGTATCCACTACCATCTACAAGATTTACTCCATAGTTAACCAAACATTTACTGAGCTTGTAAACTCGTGGTAAGTTTGGGGATAATGGGATGGATGAAGAGACAAAGATATTCTTTTTTCTTTCTTTTTTTTTTTTTAGCAAACTTTCCAGTATCATCAGAATTGCAAATAATAAATTTTTAAAGCCACAGGAAGAGTTCAAAGTTCAGTATTATTAAGCATAGATTGCTACTAATTAAGAAACGGATTTCTTCCTTGAAAAGGTGTCTATACAATGTAATGTTACAAATCAAATCCTCAGATCCCCTCCAGCAGCACAAATTATTTGTACTTCTCAGAAGAGAATTCCCTCATCAATTAAGTTAACCTCTCTGAGCCAGGGTGAGTTCAGGCTCCCTTCTGAATCGCTCCCTTTTATAAGCAGCTTAATCTGAGCATCAGTAAAACTTTTTTTTTTTTTTTAAGATTTTAAAAGTACTTAAAGGAGTTCTGATTATTCTTTTTAGTAAAGGGCCCCGCAGGGTGAGGAAGGGGTGGGAGGCTGCTGCACAGTTTAAATTCAGTGGCAAAGGTAGGAAATAAGCCTGAGAACACTGAATGAAGGAATGAATTTAAGCAATATATGTAACAATTGCTCCCCCATAATTTTTTGTCATGGTAATTGTTCACTGATTTTATTGGAGAGTCTGTTCAAGTCAGCTAGACTTCTTGGGTCTTTAAACCACTGTAGAATGAAGTACTTAAAACAGAGTAGTCATCAGAAAAAGCACTGGATTTAAGGTCAGTGCCTTACCACTGGCTATCCCTCAGGCAAGTAATTTAAATTCTCTAAAAACAGCTTCCTCGTCTGTAAAATAAAATGCACTTAAGAATTCCTTCCCTGGGACTGGGGGGGGGGGTGGGGGGAGGAATTTGAAAAAGCTCTGTCAGTCATAAAAGCATGCAAAATTCTTGATTGAAATGTGAGGATTTCAAATGTGAAAAGACCACACAAAGAACCTGACACACAAATACTAATATAGGTTGACCCCCAACCTTTCTGTATAGTTTGTAGTTAGGGAATGGTTAAACATAAACCAAAGATGCTCTCCTCAAAAAGACTGACATCCATTTGGCTTTTAACTATAATTCTCTGCAAATACTTTGATACGTAATTTTTCATTGTATTTTTCTAGATTCTATGGTAGAGATCTAGATCACTAAGGCTTCTGGTGGATCATGTCTTGAAACCATCTTCTTCCATTAATACAACTTTTAGTGTTCTTCAAAGAATAAAATTTATTTATTTTTGCCCAAGTTCTTGTGAACCAGAAAATAATTTGTTTTGAAGATGGCAACAGAAAGAAAAATCAAGGTAATGCTTTTATGTTGAAAGTAAGCAGTGAACATCTGGGGTTCCGGTAAGACTTCCAAAATTTCACCCTACTGAATTAAAAAACTTGTTTTTTGTTCTGTATTGCGTTTAATGCCCAATTTTGTGTGGCTCTGAGAACAAATGTTAAAAATTCAAAAGCTCCCCAGTAACAAAACTACAAGGGTCAAGACTGAAATGGTATATAAGCTGTAAGAATTAGCCTAGTTTCTAAAAAGTACCAGCTAAAAGAATAAAAACAAAATAAACTAAGCAATCCTTAAATTGGATTTAGCCTTGAGCAATTAACAGAAAAACTCACTCACAAGTTAAAAGTATCCAAAGCACAGATGTCATTGTATTTTAAAAGTCAGGAACTGGTTTCAAAAGAGTAAAAAAGTAAAAGAGAGTACAAAAATTATATCTTCCACAAAGAATATTCTAAACCTCATAATGAAAGTATGGAAATAATATTCTAAGTCTCATAATTACTTATGAAAATCAAGACAATAAAACTCCATTTATAAAGTGCCTTAATGTACCAAAAATGGAGGTCAGCTTTCCTTTATTTACAAATGCTTTTTCATCACATTTACAGAAAGGCAAATATTACACTGGAGAGGCAGTACAATAAAGTAGAAAGAACCTGACTTGGAGTCAGAAGACCTGGGTTCTAGTCTTGGCTTTGCCACTAATTATCTCTGTGACCTTGCGTAAATGACAGCATTTCTGGGCTTCAATGTTCTCATCTGTAAAATGAGAGGTAGAACGAGACTGCTTTTAAGGACAGTCCCTTAGATGTAAAATTCTATGTTACTCAGTGAATATTTTTGTTGTTAAATCCCAGCATTATATGAGCATGCCACCGTATTAATAATCTCTATAAAATTGATTTACTGATAGTAGGTAAACACATCATAGAACTCTCATCAACTGCATTTGGAGTCATCAACTGGGCTACTTTACAAAGGTGCACAAGTCACAGTATTTTGGTTCCTGGTATATACATGTTAGGCTTTGAAGAATGCTGAAGCATCTGGATACAAGGGAAATCCCAATGCCACTAACTACTCTTCCTTATGCCTCTGTAGAAGACAGGTTGGCGACAATGAGAAGAATACAGAGCTACAGATTAATTACACACCATCCCTCACAGAAGTGCACAGGGAGTCAGCAAAATAAAGTCATACATATGGTAAGCCCTTTGAGTAATGTAATCTAGATTTAAAAACACAAAACTAATATAGGTATATTTCAGTTTGGGGAAGTTTACCTTGCCAAGTACTTAGTACTTGCTTCCCCAGAGCAAAATGAATTTGTTCTCCAGAGAATATTTTGGTTTTTAAAATATTGGCAAAGTTATACTCAGAGATTTGTCCCCCGCCCTCCCTTGGGCCCCAAGGGTTACTTAGCCCAATATTAGAGACCTCTCATATCTTTAACAAATCAAGTAATGTTTCTTAGTGGAATTATCTATTTTAGCAGTACATCTGTGCCAAAATCACAGATGAGAGTATCTGTTAGAGTATTTGTGAGAACAAAGTTGCTTTTTTTCACACTAATTTGTCCTTGCTGCACACACAGGTTTAAGGACATTTAATTAAAGCATAAATGTTAATGCCAACCTGCTAAATGATACGAGCTGGCAACCTCTTGTAACAGGTGCAAAATTAGAGTTCCATATCAGTCTAATAATGTGTATGCTCAATGCCTTATCAAAGAAAAAACGACATACGCGTGCACTTGTGTATTGAGAGTACAGTTAAAATGATGCAGAACTTCACTTGGGAGTGGAGGGCTTTGTGAAAGGCAGAACTGGATCTGCAAAATCCACTGGTCAGTTTTACAGGCCAGTGCAAATATTATCTCCATATGTGAACAATCAGTACAATTACGTGTATTAGTTTCTAAAGGCACACATCCAAAATTCCCGCCTTCATCTAGACTGACATTTTCCGCAATATGCTAAAACCCACAGAATATCCCAGGCTTCTATCAGGCTCGGTAGTGGATGCAAACTTCCAAATGACTACTTAGACTTATAATGAAAAAGCAGTACATCATCAGGACATTTCCTTTTATACTTTCCCTCCTTAAACATCTCAACGGTTGTTTTCGTCACACACACTCTACTGCAGGAATTCTTAGCTTTACAACTGCCTGGCAGTAAGTAGAAATGTTTTGAAAATACTGTTTAATCTGGAAAAAGGAGACTGTCAACAGCTCGTAGCAATCTGCACCATTTAGAAACGCATTTAAAGTAGTCCCGTTTTCCTATATAGTATAGTTCATAAATTGTAGATCAGAAATAGGGAGAAAGATAACTCTATAACTTAGACAAAATGGCAGCAATTTCTGCCCCATCAGTGAAAAAGTGCTTATTATTGGTCTACATTCTAAATAATTGTTTCCATCCTGCAGGGTTTTCCCCCCAGGAATTCCATGTTTTAAAGTTAAAAGGGAATAGTTATGATAAAACGAAAAACAATGGGTAAATGTCTATCCAGATCAATATTTCTTCATAAACCACAGAGAATCTTTGAGTGTTCAAGCACTTGTCATCTCAGATCACAATTTTATTTTTCAAATACACATGAACCTAGAAATCAACTTATTTTAAGTTAACTTGTAAGACACCTGTTTTATCACAACTGATCTGTATCTTCAATAGTTCAAACTCAATAAAATGTTGCTTTTAGGATTTCTGAAAGCAACTGTATTTGTGCAAGGCTTGCACAGGAAAACAAATTGGCATTTGAAGAATGAAAAAACAGTAACACTGTCACAACCATTTCTGCCTTCACTCTACATTGCCTTTCCTTTCATTAATAAAATCCATCAACAGTAAGGAGATGTATAGCAAGGGGTATCACAGTAGCTTTTAGAAATTTAGGATTTAGCAGATGTTTTAAGTTAGTCAAAACAACTGTCTATGTAACAGATGCTTTGCAAAGTTCTGAAAACCGTCCACGGAATAATGCAATGTGGTGACTGAATTTAATTTAAAAAGAAAAATAACACCTTCTGTTTTTTGATGAAGTAAAGCAGTAAGAGGAAACGTTTCATATATTTAAACTATGCTGGAAGTACATGAAAAGGCAATCTGTATACATCACTAACAAGAGTCTTACACCTTTTACAGATTATAGAATCACCCATTAAAAACATCTGCATGACCTTTGATGGTACATTTTTATGCTGGCAAATACATTTTCTGATACAAAGGCACTTTGAAAACCCAATATGGTTTGGTTCATAAGTTTGCAAGGTACAAACAATTTTACTAACATATGATTATACTGAAGAACGTCAACAATTGTGACATTACATATAAAATGATTTCTTTTTTTTTTTTTTTTAAATAACACTAGTTTTGTGGAAAGGAAGCAGGGGCTTCCATCAGCTTCAGCAAAGACATTCCAGATGCCTGGAGGCCCACAGTCTGAATTCTTACTGGCTAGGAGGAGAATTGGGAACAAGGGCATTTTTGAAATGGAAAAAAAACAAAAAAAGGAAACAAAAACTAACATCCTGGAACAAAATTAGAAACTTCAGAAATCAAAATGGTTTGGAGGGAAGAGCACAAAAGACAAGACCAAAAGTCCAGGAGAGACCCTCTTACTTCTGATCCCTCAGCTGTGAAGTCCTGGCAGAGCACGAATGGCTGACGTTACCTGGTCTCCTTGGTGCTGGATTTGTAGTGATGATTTCTCTGTCATAAGGTAGGTACAATGTTTTGGATTGTACAGTACCAGAAATAGTAGGTCCCCCAAAAGGATAATTTCTTTTCATTCATTACATGGCCGCAAAGTCAATCTGTACATAAAGCTGTCTTACTCCAGCCTGTAAAGTTAAAAAAAAAAAAAAAAAAAAAAAACCTTAGAAAATCAAACCAATAACACAGTACACATTTCAGAAAATTTTTTTAAAAATCTCATTTTTTTTTTGAAAAAGGAAAGCATTATTTTTCTCTTCTGCCTCTGGAATAATAATTCTCTATTTTTCATCATAAAGGGCCAGTAATTTTATCTTAGAAATAAGTATATTGATAAGTTGCCAAATAGATCCTTCATTTGCCCCTAGGGAAGAAAGCCATGCTGCTGATTATAAACCATATCCCAGCGAAATTTGGAACAATTAGGTTACTGGTCTACTGTTACTCTGCTGGAGAACACCATAGTGCTTGCTTAGTTGGCTACTAAAATCATAAATCAATCCAGGCTCCATCTCCGTGACGGATGATTAGTAAACACTTAAGTATGACCATCTGTTGGTTACTTAAATACATTCTAACTCCTCTCTTCAATTTTGGATATGAACTCACTACTCAAAAGACTGCTCTCTCAATTGCCGCCAGCTCTCCGATACTATCAATTTTTGTGTATTTGCTGCCTACAATTCCTCTTCTCTCTTGAACACATTTCAGCTGAACTTTTGCCATCCACCACTTTGCAAAGCTGTTTGTCAGGGTCACCTCCAAGGTGCTCAGACCACTGCTCACTTGTCAGTCCTCTTAGCAGTTGTTAGTCTATCAGCAAGGACAGAGGCGATCACTCTCTCCTAACGAAACGCTTTGCCCCTCTTGGCTTCCAGGGAATACTCACTGGTGACTTTTTACCTCACTTACCAGTCTTTGGTGCTTCTTCCTCCTAACTTTGAGCACTAAGCACTAACTACCCAAAGGTCAGCCTTCAGATTCCTTCTTTTTCTACACTTGTTCCCTAGCTGATCTCATCTAATGTCCAGACTTTCAGTACCATGTATATGCCTACACCTCCCACCTTTGTATTTCCACATTGGAACCTACCTACCATCTACTTAACAGTTTTACTTGGATGTCTGACAAGTATTACAACACAGCCAAACTGAACACTATTTCCTCCCCTCAAAGCCTGGAGATCTTGCATCTTCTACAGCTCAATCCCATCCTTAATGTTACAACTGAAAGACGTTTCTTTCTCTCACACTCAACCCATTAGGAATACCTATTTGCCTAACTTTCAAAATACCACAGTCCCAGAATCTGACCACTTTACATCACCTCCATCGCTACCACCTTGGCCTAAGGCACTCTCATCTCTTGCCTGGATTTTGCAATGGCTTCTGATCTAGTTTCCATGCCTCTGCCTCTGCCTTCCTTTGGTCTATGTGCAGCAGACCAGCTACAATGACATCACTCCATCACTCAAAGCCTGCAATAGCTCATCTTCCTTAGTCCTTACAGTGGCCTACAAATCCCTGTGACCTGGTCCCTGATTATCTCTGACTCCTCTCCCCTTGTTCACTCTGCTCCAGCTTTACTTGCCTTCTGCCTGGAACAGTGTTACCGGAGACAACCACGTGACCTGCTCCGTGTCTCCAGTCAGACACCAGTGAGGCCTACCCTGTATAAAATGCATTCGGTTCATTTATCCAACAGGTATGCTCCCTACCCTTCCCTACCCTGATTCCCCTATCCACAACACTTACCACCTTCTGATATACTATAAAACTTGGCATCTGCTATGCTGCTGTTTACTGTTGCTCACCCATTGTTACATAATCTCTCCAAAAGGATTTTGCCTTTTTTTTTTATTGCTGATTTCTATACCTCAGGTAATGCCTGGCACAGAGTAAGTAGTCAAAAAATGTTTATTGGATGAACAGAAATTCTACTAAATTCCTTCTTTTGAATAAAAATAATTTTTTAAACAAAATAATTTTAAATGAATAGTTAAAATAAGAATTTTCTTGTCAGTACCATAGAATGAAAGGTAAATTAGAATATTAGTGGAAAAGAAAAAAGCCAGAGTGGGGGATAAAAATCTATTAACACTACCAACTTGTGGTAATTTCTAGCATGGCTTTATTTCCTCGTGTTCACGTTGGAGGGCTCTGCACAGCACTAGTGAGTGTAGGGGAGGAGCAGGAGCTGCTCTGACGGGATAAAAAGCTGGGGAGACCTGGAAGCTTCCTAGCACAGAACACCCTTCAGCTTTCTTGCCTCATTAAAAAATACTAATAATAAAATAAATCCTTGCTGTGGTCAAGTTAAAGCTGTTATTCAGAATTGTTATTTGTTATTCAAATTTCCAGAAAATACATTTAATAGCAGCCTCTCCTTAAAGCGGCTTACGGCAGAAAACAACTTAGTATCTGTCGGCTTTGGGGCTAACATTTAGAACAAGCCTCCGTTTGTCTCGTTGAAAAACCATTGATACATCCCAAGCCTCCTCATCTCACAAAACTGTTCTATGTTCATCCAATATTTGACAAATGTTTAATAAAGCCTTGGTCCATACCAGGCACTACTGGAAGGATTATATGCAAATATGAGAAAGGATTTCATATGCTATGAAAGTCTACTGAACAAATTATTATGATTCATTCTAAGTGCACTTGATTTACTCAACCCAGATGGCCTTTGAAATAATGAAGAACTCTTCTGCAAAATTCCTGTAGGTCCAACCTTAAAAAACAACATAGGCCCAAATAAATTGGCTTAGTTTCTTATCACTTTTAACAAAATTGTTAATGAAAGTACAATGGGCAAACTAAGATGGCCTCCTGTTACTAACCCTGCCACTGTCCTCACTCCCAGCACTACTACAGTGAACATGGTAATAAGAAATGAGGTTAGCCCAAGGCAATAAAAAAGAGGCAAAACAAAGAGGCTAGGTAAATTGATCTTTGCATAATCATGAGTTAATTACTCAAGCTTATAGTTTCCCCTGAGAGGCTACAGCTTTACATAAAAGCTCGGTCTAACAGAAACAGTCATTTTGCTTCATCCAGCTGTCCTGAGGGGGACAGCCTCAAGTTTTCGAGCTTCCCATGTGCCTTTCTCAGTTTCCTTCAAAGTAGAGAGAAAAGCAGAATTGCCAAGGAATCCTATATTGAGTCACCTACTCCCTGAATGCAAACTAGGTTTTCAATACCTAGTTTATTCTCACCATAAAAAGAGGACAAATACTCTAGCAGATCAAAGCAGGGCTTGCTTACATTAAACCTTCTACCACTGGGAGGGCACCAGGAGTCATACCCTGGCTGAGGGGCTGTCTTTAAAAAGTGAAAACCATATAATATTCATTGTATCTTATGTCATGAGAGTAATATAAACCAGAATTCAGTCAACACTTTTTAAAATTAAGACTTATTTTTAACACATGCGCTAAGAAAATAAACGTTAACCTGGTGCCATAGACTTAGAAAATCCTCAAATATTCATTGCTGTGGAAAGGCAAATCAGGAAAATAAACAGGAATATGGCTATAGAAAATTACTGGTTTGTTTGTGTTCTCTACCAAATTCTACAGAAGCTTTCTACTTTAGTTTTTGACTGAACATAGAATATTAACTTTATCCTTTTATTTATTTTTAAACAGTT
Source organism: Cryptoprocta ferox (assembly GCA_028646485.1). Classification (NCBI taxonomy): domain Eukaryota; kingdom Metazoa; phylum Chordata; class Mammalia; order Carnivora; family Eupleridae; genus Cryptoprocta; species Cryptoprocta ferox. Next base: position 19,498,308 of record CM053570.1, read on the forward strand.
ATTCATTTTTAGGAGACCATGTGAGTGGGGGAGGGGCAGAGAGAGAAGGAGACACAGAATCTGAAGCAGGCTCCAGGATCCCAACTGTCAGCACAGAGCCCAGCGAGGGTCTTGAACTCATGAACCATGAGATCATGACCTGAGCCAACGTCGGATACCCAAGAGACTCAGCCACCCAGGCGCCCTGGTGAATAAGCAATAACTTGGGCCTGGGTTCCTTTTTCTATAAATTGTAAATAATAGCACCCATTTTATGAGGCTAGATTATTATGTTAAACACCTGTCAAAGTGCTTGGCACATGGTGGGCTCTCAATAAAGGCGATGTGCTGCTGCCATTATTTTCTGCCCTCCATCAACCAACCAATGAAAGCTTAAACCTTGTGAATTAATTAAAAGCAGCAGCCCTAGGGAACTGTCTGCCTCACATCCTATGGCTGTTTATTCCAACCTCCTCAGAAGGTTAGGTTCTGGTGGGCATCATGTCCATATGATGAAGAAAACGTAAAGTCAGATAAGGAAAAGTTAAAGAGTTGGCAAGCAGAATCAATACTTAAAAATTAAGATTAAAACCTTCTACAAACAGGAAAACAAATGGAAAGGCTGGAAGACTAGCTAGCCCCCTGGAAAGGAGTAAGTAGCTTCTCCCACTCGCTACCGTTAACCCTCCAGCAGACATGAGGCTGGGTGAGGTCTGTGGTCAGACAGGAAGGGATCAGGAGCCTGGAGGATGGGGAGGTTCCTGAAGCTTGGCTAACTCCCATTCGGGCATGTGAGGAGGCTTTCTGGTTCCTTCCTGGTATCAGTATGCATTTCTATTTTGAGGCTAGAGAATAGCGCACTAAAAGCTGAAGCAGGAAGCGGGGGTTCAAGACTTAATATGCATAACAGAAATAGGCAGGAGAGTAGAAAAGATGAAAGGAATCACAATAGAAGTTCTATCACTGAATAAAGAGCATGTCTTAACCCTGTCTTCTGTGCTTTGTGGAACTGAAGAGGGCAATGAAACTGAAGAATATTCGAGATTTTTCTTCAAATGTTATTTCTAACAAAACAGTATGTTAAAAAAATTAACAGATGATATCAGCAAGTTTTTAAGAAACATAAAATGTTAAATTGCCATCTTAATCCAGTATCCTACTTTCTCTTCGAAATATAAAAAATAAGTTTTCTATGTCATCAATTGCCAAATAATAACTCATTTTTTAAAAGTGCAGGGGAGAATGGGAGAGAGAACTTTTTTATGCCGACAGAAAACCTTGTAGTTTAAAAATCAGATTATCCCTTAACTAATAATCCCTAAGGAATCTAAGTTCACCAGTTCACTCGTTTTACTCTCTATTCATGCACAACAGCCAACTGGTTTGGCCATTAAAGATTAAATGATAACCACGGGAAATGAGAATAAAAAGGACATGCCTAACATACAGTTCTAAGAGTCATGAAGCTTCTAGTTTTATCAACAGAATGGAAAGTTATAATTCTCAGACTGATGTTGGTCTTTTCGGTTTAAGGTTACTTTCATATACAGTTTAACAAGAACAACTTATTAACCAAAAACTATTACTTAAATTCTGATTTAAGATCAACTGTAAGAAAGACAACATGAAAATGTCATAAAACCAAAAAGTGTAACTTATTATTGAGAAGATCCTTCTCAGTTTTTTGGAAGCTTAATTCTGCATATGTCAGAACCAACACAGTGATCACTAAACAAGTGTAAAATCATTAAAGGTATGGAATGAAACTCATCACCTCCACTCCCCTCTGGAAAAAATGTGTTGAACCGTCTTCACTGCAAGACCCTGGCCTCTGCTGAGCATGAAACAGGGTGGGCTTGACCCTGGCTGATGAAAAGGCTTAAAATATTTTTCAGAACTTAACATTTTCAAAACCCAAATGCAGTTTCCAAAACCAAAGAGGCAGCTGAATAAACTTTCTGCTTCAGCCATTTGAAGAGCCAAGATTGCCAGGGTTACCAGAAGAACGTCCTCCACCTACTTCAGTTACAACTTCAGCAGTTCCTAAGCACAGACACAGCTGCTTGTGCATTTCTAAACCCAGAAGTGGCATTTCCTTTGCGGAGGGAAAACCGTGACGAAGCGCCCAAGTCATAGAAGGGTACAGCGTGTCCTACAGGTCAACAGAAGCTCACACAATGGGGGTGGAAGGACGTGGTAGAACCAGAAGAAAAGGTAAAGGAGAGAATGGTGATCTAGAAATAACGGTGGAAGAGCAAAGTTATTGCTAGCCACATTCTCCTTTGGCCTCTAACACAGGAGGGAGGTGGGAGAAGGAGTCCGACACACTGTGAGGGTCTTGCACACTTCATGGTGACATGAAAGTCATAAAGACTTATTATAGTGTCTGTTAAGAAAAGACACCTAGCTCTTCAAATCCCAGAGTAAGTGGTACCAGCATACTGTTTTATACTAGAGTACGTCTTGTTGCCTACACATAAAATTATTTCATTACTTACTCCCCAATGAACGTAAACATACATTTCTCATTATTAGAGAAATCATTTCTTTTTTTTCTGAGGTATCATTTAATTTGTACTAAGGTCCTGAATTTAACTAAACTGCATATCATGTTCTGATGTCTGAAGATCATGATGTGTTTCTCTGTTTCTCTCCCTCTCTTCCTTTCTGTGAGAGTGTGTGTTTGTCTCTGTCTCTACTTCTATATATCATGACCATCTTTTTGTGCTGTGGTTAAAAAGACCAATGAGAACCCAACCATACTTTTTCCATACTTATGTAAAGATGGTTTTGGTCAAATACAATTTTAAGAATTTGTTCGCTTATTCAACTAATTTACTATACATGTACATTTTTCTAAGTATTGGGAATGCAAAATCATGATGTCCAGAAGGAACCTGCAGATACATATGTATCACAGGATACAGTAATGCTGCTTGGAGGGGGTTTTAGCCTTCAGAGGGAAAGTAACAACTGAAATGGACCTTTTGATTAGAGTACGATTTTGTCCCACCCAGGAAAGTAAATAGTCTGGATGGGTATGAAGTCTATGGAAATGAAGAACAGGAGGCTTGAAAACTGAATTGGGCCATGCTAAACTTTGGGTTTTATCCTGCTGGCCATGAGGAGCCTCCAAAATTTTTCCTTTTTAGTCAAAAGAATAATGCAATAAATACCTATCTAGCCATCGCCTATATTCACCAGTTGCTAACACTTGCCACATTTCCTTTATTTCTCTAAAAAAAGTAATCTTTTCACTTTTGCTGAAACATTTGAAAATTAGACATCCTGATTCTTTGCCACTAATCTTCAGCATGCATCTGCTAAGAATGGGAATGTTCTTTGATAACCACATCATTATCACACCCAAGAAATCTAACACCTACACAATTACTATGAACTATTATGCAGTCCATATTCAAATTTCCCAATTACCCAATAATTTCCTCTTTGCCTGTTTTTTTTTTTTTTTTTTAATTTCCAAACCAAGATTCAATCAAAGATTACACATTACATTTAACTGTGAAGTCTCCTCTAATCTAACATCATCCCCTGCTGGATATTTTCCCCCTTTCATGGCACTGACAGTTGGTAAGAATCCAGGCCAACAGTCTTGTAGAAGTTTCTACAAGCTGGGATCGTCTGGTTGTTTGCTAGTGATTAGATTCATATTAACCACTTCTGGCAAGAGTACCACACGGGTCATGTAGGCTTCTCACCGCTTCACACCAGGAGGCCCGTGCCCATTTTAAAGCACACGCTTTTAAGGCATGGAAACAGTTCCTCGTTAGATCTATGTGCTAGATCATTTTGGCAGCAGTATCAATTCTAGATTTTTTTGCCAAACATTTCCAGCATTTTCTCTCTCTCCTCAGATGTTCTTGACATGATGTTCTTATTCTCCCAATAGATAAGAGAAGAACAGAGTAATCAGTCTTCCATTGGTTATGGGGCACATGGCTCTGTCAACCCATGACGGCATAAGCATTAGGTGAAATAATTTGGTTGCAGGCACACACTAATTTATGATCCCAAACACAACAGCATATTAAGCTTTTGAATCAACACAGAACTATGGCTTTGCTCTCACACAAAACCGTTAACATGGTCTACTTGTAGCTAAAGCCACTGACAAGGCATTATTCTTATTCCAAATGCTATTTTAGTTCCTGCCTTTAAACAGCATTTAATATGCCTTATAAGGAGGATACAATAAAGGAGAATCTCCTTTTTCTTAAAGGAATTCAAATCAGTGCAATATTGAGTAAATAGGAATATCTTTCTTAAGAGTATTAACTAAAATTAGAATTCCCAAATTTGATGGTATGGTTGAAAACAAGTACCTTTATGTTTTCCTCATAGTATAGGATAGATATATATATATTTACTCTGTTAAATAGTAAATATTTTTTAAACTAGTAGGTAAAATAAATTCAAAGATCCTTAAGAAGTTAATAAAAAAAAATATCGTACCTGAGTAAAGATATTATGTGTTTGGCTTAAAATCCACCTGGCATCAGCATCAGGTGCTACTACTAATTTCAAGGTCCCAACATAAACATCAGAACATAAGGTCCAGAAGTGCTGTTCTTGTAAACTGTAAACCCCTTGTAACTGCTGCACCTGAAATGTAAAAGACAGATATTAGCATTGTAATCAAGTATGAGGGCCCCCTATTTTATTATGTATGCTGTTTTATTCTTATGCAACAGTTCAGTAAACTGTTACTTAAATTATTAGCTGTAATACTATCATATCAGTAAACATGGATTCTATTATCTGGTTCAAAAAAGGGGTTGGAGGGGCGTGTGGGTGGCTCAGTCGGTTAAGCGTCCGGCTTCGGCTCAGGTCATCACCTCACAGTTCTTGGGTTCGAGCCCCGCATAGGGCTCTGTGCTGACAGCTCAGCGCCTGGAGACTGCTTCGGATTCTGTGTCTCCCTTTCTCTCTGACCCTCCCCTGTTCACGCTGTCTCTGTGTCTCTCTTTCTCAAAACATTAAAAAAAAATTTTTTTTTTAAAGAAAAGGGGGTTGGAGAGGGGCGCCTGGTGGCTCAGTCGGTTAAGCTTCCAACTTCAACTCAGGTCATCATCTCACGGTTCATGGGTTTGAGCCCCACATTGGGCTCTGTGCTGACACCTCAGAGCCTGGAGCCTGCTTCAGATTCTGTGTCTCCCTCTCTGCCTCTCTCCACCTCTCTCCCACAGATGCTCTGTCTCTCTCAAAAATATATAAACATTAAAAAAATTTAAAAAGGGGTCGGAAATATTTATGAATACCAACGAATACTTATTGAGTACTGGGGCAGGTGTTTGGGAAATATGAATGAAGCCCTATCAAAATTTGTAGGGCACAGCTGACAGAGTGCCTAGACGGAAATTTACATTTTTAAATACACTGATCAGAGAACACAAAATGAGCTAAGAAACTATAAAAAGAACAAAAAAGTGAACTCCAAGAAATTGGAAGGAAGGAAATAAAGGACAGAAATTAATGAACCAGAGATTCAGAAACTGTTAGAATTCACTATATCAAAAAAGTAGTTCTTTGAAAGATCAATGAAGTAGAGAAGTCAGTACGTCTTAAAGGGGGCATATTTTGGACCGGACAGTTCTTCACTGTATCAGAAACTACAAGACCCTTTGCATCCCCAGCCCCCAAAGAGCTAAATGCCAACACACACCCTTCTCTGAATCATGTGACAACAAAAAAAGAGAGAAGTCTCTAAGTTTTTCCAGTGGCTCCTTACGGTGTCCATAACCTGACAACCACTGGGAAAACAAAGTCTGATGGAGGTTTAAAAAAAAAAAAAAAAAAAAAAAATGAAATGGGAGACCAACTACAAACAACAGATTTTAAAAACCATAAAGGGGATATTACACGAATGTGTAGCTTGTGAATATACAAAGCGTTACCACTAAGTTGAATCCAAACGCTTCTCACCATCTCCACTGCTATCAGCCTAGCTGAAGACAGCATTATCTCAAGTCTGGATTATAATAGTATAATTATAATAATAATAAAATATTTTAATAACTGCACTATTTCTAGCCTTGCACCTCTTCCATCTATTCTCATCACAGCAGCCTGAGTGCGATCCTGTTACTTTAGGTCAGATCCTGCCACTTGTCAGTTCAAAATCCTCGGTATAAAAACCAATGCTTTCACGATGACTTACACGGACCCGTGTCGCCTGGCCCCCCCTTTTTACCTGACCACCTCACTACCGCCCTGGCCTTGCTCCTTCTTCCCCAGCTCACCCGGCCTCCTCACCACTGGCTGAAAAGTCTGGCACACTGCTGCCTCAGGGTACTTGCTGTCCCCTCAGCCTGCAGCGTACCTCCCTTCCAGATTTCTACTCGCCCCACTCTGTGTGGGTTTTTATGCAAATGTCATCTTCTCAGTAAGTTTTCTAGGTCTCCTGTTACTTGATATAAAATAATGTTTTCACTTTTACATTTGTCTGCTTTGTCTTACTTTTTAGAGCATAATTTCACATACTGCCTTACTCCTTTATATTATTTATGTTTTTTATTGCCTTTCCTTAAGCTCAGTAAGGGCAGGGATGTATTTTTGTTTTTTTATATTTTGTATCCTTATCACCTAAAACAGTGCCTGCCCCAAGTAAGTGCTCAGTAAATTGTGTGTGTGTGTGTATAATATCTGTACATAAACACCACAAAATAAAAACATACTTTTGAAAAACCTGGACAAAATGGATAAGTTTCTGGAAATACAGAAAATGCCATAATATGAGGAAAAAAGTAAATGTGAAAGGACCATTAAAAATTGAAAATGTAGGGGCGCCTGGGTGGCTCAGTCGGTTAAGCGTCCGGCTTCGGCTCAGGTCATGATCTCATAGTTCGTGGGTTCGAGCCCCGCATCGGGCTCTGTGCTGACAGCTAGCTCAGAGCCTGGAGCCTGCTTCGGATTCTGTACCTCCCTCTCTCTCTGACCCTCCCCTGCTCACACCGTCTCTGTCTCTCAAAAATAAATTAAAAAAAAAAATTGAAAATGTACGGGTTAATATACAAAATCTAAAAAGAACTTATAACTCAGTAGCAAAAAAACCAAACTATCTGATTACAAAATGGACAGGGGCGCCTGGGTGGCTCCATCGTTTAAGCATCCCACTTTGGCTCGGGTCATGATCTCAGGGCTCGTGAGTTTGAGCCCCACGTCAGACTCTGTGTTGACAGCTTGGAGCCTGTAGCCTGCTTCGGATTCTGTGTCTCCATTTCTCTCTGCCCCATCCCCACTCATGCTCTCTCTCTCTCTCTCTCTCTCTCTCTCTCTCTCTCTCTCTCTCAAAAATAAATAAACATTTAAAAAAATGGGCAAAGGATTAAAATAGTCATTTTTCCAGAGATGACATTAATGAGACATTAGTCATCAGGGAAATGCAAATCAAAACCACAATGAAATACCACCTTACACCTGTTAGAATCCCTATTACCAAAAAGACAAGATCCTTTTCAATTCTGAGATTCTCTGATTTTTAAGGAATCCATTTGGGATGTTAAGAAAAAGTTAAACTTAGATCTATCAAAAATATTCATTTTTATCAGAATTTGATGAATGTAGGCATTATTTTCTATAAACTCCAAGACAGTTAACAGGAAATTTGGGATAATACCTCCTATGCCCTTTTTAAAAACTGCTTTTACTGGGAAAAGAGGTCAAGGTGGACTTTTTCTTCCTCTCTCAGGAGTCTAATGACGCAGCGGCTTGAACCTGATATCACCTTACATTTTTCTCAATGGCATCCCCAGGGAATGGATCTACTGTGAGTGAAACAACCAACCGAATCCATTTCTTCTACCTCTAGAAAGCAAGTACTCTTGTAGCAAGACTTAGGAATGATCCCTATACAAACTGACTTTAACTCTCCTGACGTTAAAAAATATGTGGAAATTGTAGTTACAGATGAAAATCTGTGTTGCTTTTCCTACTCTGACAGTGTGGTAGAACAGAAAGGGTACGAGCTTTGGAGTCAGACAGATAAGGAGTTAAATCCTGGTTTAGCTACTAGCATTTGTGACCTTGGGTGAGTTATTTCAATTCTCTGAGCCTCAATTTTACCTATGGAAAGGAAGATAAAACTTACCCTGTATAGATACGGTGAAGACCAGAAACAATATATGTAAAATACTTAGTACAGAGACCAGCTTTATAGTAAGCATTCAATAAATTGCCCTTTTCTCTTCCCCAATTATGATGACTATCCTACCTTACAATCATAACCACAAATGTCAAAATGGGCAATACTTCACTTTCCTTCTTTCAAAAAACCCCCTTTTATACCCTCTCCTTTTTCCTCCGGCCTTCTAATCTCTTTGTTTGGTTACACTGACTTATAAATCATAAAGAAAATAAAAGTACATAGAAAATCCCTTATCCTATACACCAAATCCAAAAGTGGGCCCTCATCTTTGTCAGCACTTTTTTTTTAGAGTTTATTTGGGAAAGAGACAGCACATGAGCAGCGGACAGGCAGAGAGAGAGAATCCCAAGCAGGCTCCACACTGCCAGGGCAGAGCCCGACATGGGGCTTGACCCATGAACCATGAGATCATGACCTGAGCCAAAGCCAAGAGTCAGATGCTTAACTGACTGAGCCACCCAGGGGCCCCTATGTCAGCACTTTCTGCCTCCCCTCCAGGGATACGGTACCCCCGGCTCCCCTCTACACTGAATTCCTCCACAGGGCTTTTGCTTCTATCCTTTTTCTTCTTCTCAAGAACTTAATTCTTTCAAAAACCACCTTCATTACCATATCACCGATTTCTTCCTCTAGGATGGCCCGTTCCTATCAACAACAAACATGTTCCTGAACTACGCTGTGTAATACAGAAATCACTACACACATGTGCCTGTTTAAATACATGAGAATGAAAATACATTAAAACAAAATCAGTTGTGCTAGCCGTACTTCAAGTGCTGAATAGCCACATGTTTCTGATTTCTGTACTAGACGGGGCAGATTATACAATATTTCCATTACTGGGGAAAGTTCTATGGGACAGCACTGTTGTAAAGTATCTTATTTTAAAAAGTGACATGGCCTGCTACTACATCCACTCATTTCTTTGCTCCTTTTAATGGCAACCCTTCTTAAAACGGGTGTGTAGCTACTACCCCTAATTTCCCCAATTCATTTTTCCTTAATCTACTCAAATCATGCTCTCCTCCCCAAATTCCTCTGAAACTGGTCTTATCAAGGTCATTAGTTATGTTCATGATGCCAGTCAATGATCACTTCTCTGTTCCTAGCCTGTTCGCCCCACAGAAAGATTCGGGGCAGTTGATTACTGCTTCCTTCTTCAGCTCTGAGACACTACATTCTTCTGGTTTGCCAGCTCCCTTCCTAACCACTCCCTTTCCTGGCTTTCCACCACCTGTGCTCTAAATCTGGCACAATGTAAAGCTAAAAAGAAGACAGCTTAGTTCTCCCAAGGTAATCTCATATAATAATATTTTAAATATTATTCATATATTGATGTCTCAAAACTCTTCCTAGTCCTACCTAATCTGTCCCTAAACACCAGATTTGCATATCCAACCACTTCACTGACATTTCCCCTATGCTTATAGGAGGCATTTCAATTTTAACATATCCAGAATAGAACTCTTGATTTGGGGGATTTTCTATCCTCAAACATGCATCAACACAACCTTAATTTTAACAAATGGTATCAGCATCTCCACTAATATATAATCCATCTCCAAAAATGTATCCCAAATGTGTCCTTACCTCCATCTTCACTGCTACCTCTGTAGTCCTAGCCACCATTTCTCCCCACATAAATGACAACAGCCTCATCACTGGTTTTCTTTGCTTTCATTCTCTCTAGAATTTGTTCTCCAGTAGCAAGCAGAGTAATCTTTTAAAAACATAAGTTTTAGGACACTGTCCCTGCCTAAAAGCTTTCTAATGATGCTTCCCACTGGATTAAAATGAAATCTAAACCTCTTGGTAAGACCAAAATCTCTGTATGACCTGGACCCTACCATTCTCTGCAGCCTTTCCAGCCCTCGTCCCTTTGTAGATTACGCTCCAGCCACATTAGCCTTTTCTTCTGTTCTTCAGAACTCGAAATTATTTCCAGCCACAGAACTTCTGCGCTAAGCATAAACTGTTCCTTTGCCTGAAACCTTCTCCTCCACGATTTTCATAAGGCTGGCTCCTTGTCATCAAGGTTTCAATTTCCATGAATATGATTCCCTCAGTGAATCTAAGGTAACCATCCATGTCTACCACGTCACTTTATTTCTATTACAGTAACATCATGGACATTTTCTTACTTGTCATTGTATTGTTTAGCACCTGTTTTCCCCCCCAGACTGTAAACTCTTTGAGAACAGAGACACTGTCTGTCTTGCTTACTCTTATATCCTTAGTACCTTATTAGAATATCCAGCACAAAGTAGGAGCTCAAAAAATACAGGTTGAGTAAATGCTTACATCATCTGCTATTCATACCTATAAACTGCTCCAATTCTAAATGAGGTCAAGTTCTACCACATTTTCCTTAGTAAAGTTCAATATTTTCCAATGATTTTATTCTGGTTTGTATAAATGGCATTCATGGTCAGCATTCAATCTTGGAAGAAATACTAAATTATACACATATGCTTCCCATATTTGTAAAAGTTAAAAACCCTAACAACTTGGAAACAACATAAAATCTAATGTCTTGGGAGCTCTGAAACTTACCCTCTGATAGCACTGAGGCAGAGTATTTTCCAACACCGGAGGGGTTCTCTGCATTAATATGCCAACAGATTCTCTTAAAAGAGGAATAACGCTAAAGAAAAGGAAGAAAACATTTATTAAATCCACATTCTGACAATCCCATTCTGCAAGAAAGTAATAATATACCTCTCTATACTAGAATAATGTAAGATTTATCAGAATAATATGAGAAAAAAGAATCTAATCATTCTAAATTTTTCCTGTGATCGGTAAGTTATTATTGAAAATAAAAGAGCTAGATAAAGTGCACCAACATATGAAACAGGGAACTATACCGCTGAATACTACTGAAGCATCTAAAAATCTAAGCATAGGCGTCCTTCAACTGCTATTTAATATATGATTTCAACTGACCAGAATCTTCCAATGTAATCTGTAAAGCATATCATGGCCGACTCGTCCTTAATGTTTATCAAATATTTACATGTGTGTATCCGAATAGTATTGTAAAGAAAAATACAAAAAAAAAAATATGGTATATTGGTCCATTCATCCAATATTTTTACAGCCCAATTATATATCAGTCTTTCATTATTTAAAAAATAGAGAGGGGTGTCAGGATGGCTCAGTCAGTTAAGTGTCCGACTCTGGCTCAGATCATGATCTCACGTTCATGAGTTCGAGCCCTGCATCGAGCTCTGTGCTGACAGCTCCGAGCCTGAAGCCTGCTTTAGATTCTGTGTCTTTCTCTCTGTTTCTGTTTCTCTCTCTCTCTCTCTCTCTCTCTCTCAAAAGAAAAATAAATAAATAAAGATTAAAAAAAGTAAAAAAATTAAAAATAGAGAAGGCTGGATATAACACAGATGTAGTGTATCAGCACCTCTAGTGACAGGGCCTGAATGTCCTCCACCAGTATTTGGAAATCACTGCTTTAAGCTATTTGGATGGTTAAATGTACACAAAACACTAAACTGTATAATGATGAGAGTAACTCTATTGCAGTTGTTCTCTTATCTAGACATGAGATTCACCTTAGAGTCTTCTTTGTTTTCATTTCTGACATATTAAATCAGAAACTTTGAGGGGAGGTCAAGGCATCTGTTTTTATTTTTTATTATTTTTTCAAGTTTTTATTTATTTGAGAGAGAGAGAGACAGCGAGCGAGCGAGCACAAGGAGCCCAAGTAGGCTCCATGCTGCTAGCACAGCGCCAGATATGGGGCTCAAACACAAACCGTGAGATCATGTCCTGAGCTGAAACCAAGAGTCGGACACTCAACCAACTGAGCCACCCTGGTACTTCAACGTATACGTTTTTAAAAAGCTCTCCACATGATTCCAGTGGGTCAGGGTGGCATGGCACAGCTCTCCTGCTTGAAGCAGACTGAGAGAGGAGGTCAGAAATAGCTTCATTACGCTAATGGCTTAAGCCAGTGCTCTCTTTTAAACTTGGAGAGTCTCAAAATTTCCAAAGTAAAACCCCTCCTAGTTATAGCTGTAGGAGCCAGACACGAAAGGAACGTATATATTTCAAGATAGGTAGAAGTTGAAATGTACCTTAAAAATTAGTGATATTTCTTTTTTTAAGGTTTCATTTTTATTTAAGTAATCTCTACATCTGACATGGAGCTTGAATTCATAACTCCGAAATCAAGAGTCACTTGCTCCTCCGACTGAGCCAGTCAGGCACCCCCCAAAATTAGTGATATTTCTGACAGGTGGAAAGGAAGAGGAGACACTCAAAAAACAAAGACAATGAGAACAGAGAAGATCCGTGTCGTCCTCATGATTATATTCCCAAGGAGGCCTAATAAAGTGCTGGTTCCAGAGTCGGCCCACAATAAATACTTGGTTAAATCAATGATAGATATGCAAATATTAGATGTTTTAGAACGTAGATTAAAGATAGGAAATGGGCAGAGGGAAGCAATTATGAGACTGTTTCCACACATTAAGTGCACAGTGATAAGTACTTGGATAATGAGAGTAAGATAGGAACAGAGACAACTAGGAAAATTAAACAGATAAGGACAGAAATAACTGGTGTCTAACTGGATTAGTGAAGAAATAGTAAAGTGACATCAAGGACAAGCCCAAAAGACAAAAAGCATATGGGATGGCAGTACTGAAGATGAAAAACTCAATGTAGACAAGAGGTTAAGTCACATTTAAGTGAAAATATTCTTTAGTCAGATTAAGAACTAAGTAAGAATAATTAGATGCCACCTTTAATTCCTTCTTCTCTCTTAAAAACCCCCACGCTCTGAATCACTAAGTTCTCAAGATTTAACATCCTAAATATCTCTTGCCTCCATTCTTTTCCCTTCATTCTACTACACATTTACAGTAATCTCTATATCTTCACTTGGATTATTCTAATAGCCTCCTAAGTGGGCCATTTTTGTCTCCAGTCTTATTTCAAGTACACTGTGATAAGCAGCTTCAAATTGGATCCCTATGGCCCATGTCTCCCTAATATTCATCTTCTTATGTAATCCCCTACTCTTGAGTGTGGGCTGGATCTAGTGACTTGCTAGGACCTAGTGACTTGAATAAAGCACAGCAAAAAGTGAGGACATGGCACTTCTAAAATCAGGTTAAAAGACTCCGCCTTCCATCCTGTTCACCCTGCTCTCTTGCTCTCTCACTTTGCGCATAGCTATCATGTTGTGAGCTGTTCTACGGAGAGGCCCAAGTGACAAGGAACTGAGGGATGCCTCTTAGAGGAACTGAGACCCTCAGTCCAATAGTCCAAAAGGAACTCAGTACTTCATTTCAGTGAGCTTAGAAGTGGATTCTCCCCCAAATGAACCTTGGAATGACTGTAGCCCTAGCTGACACCTTCACTGCCGTCTTGTTCAGAATGACTGAGCCAAGGAGCCTCACTGGCTATGACCAGGTTCCTGAACCAAAACTATGTTGTTTTAGCTACTAGTTGTTTTTCTTTTTATAATTTGTTATGCATTCTTAGATAACTAATATAACCATTCTTTATAAAACTATTAGACTAATCTATCTAAAATCAGTATCTGACCCTCTTATCCTTTCCTCATTAAAAAAAAAAAAAAATCCCTTAAAAGCTCCCCACTGCCTAGAGGATTAAATGTAAGCTCTTTAACATGGTATTTTTTTGGATCTGCCCTGTCTAGCTTCACCTGCTATCAATTTTTGCTTCACATTTTAAGCCCTCAAACCAAACATACTTGCACTTTACTTTTAGCTGTTCCTTCTTCTCATGCTTTGCTCATGCTGTCAATTCTGCCTAGAATGTCCCTAAACTGCTCTGTAGTCTGGCTTCTATTCCTTCTTTAAAATCTCAACTGTCACCCCTTTTAGGGTACATCCTGACCCCAAACTGTTCTTCTCCCAATGGTATGAAATGTCCTCTCTGTACTCCTTAAAAAAAAAGAAAAGAAAAGAAAAGAAAAGAAAAGAAAAAAGAAAAATCTGTGCTACTATGGCAATGTTAGAGGAACAGAAATGGGTGGAAAACAACTGGAAATGGGGTTAAGGGTTAAGGATTTTTACAGCAAAAGAATATTGGTTATTCCTTCGTGTAACCTCAAGAGCAGTGTCTGTTTCTATCTATTGTGCTGTTATTATTATATAGGTGAGGATGTCCTGGGTTTATAAAAAAGGCAAAGAAAAACATGATGGTAGACTCATAACCTACAATTCAACCATTATAACATTTTTCTTTCCTCTCTGTCATTTCTCAGGAAAGAGAAAGGATCAGTCACAGAATAGTTTTATAAACTAACTTATAATTTTTATGTTTTCGTACTTTCCTTACTATACTTTTCAGAAGGTGAAGCACAAAAATGGTTCTCCTATAATAAAAGTTTGAGAAAAAAGAGGGTTTTTTTCTATGTTCCTCTTAGAACCACACAGAAAAATTTAGCTATTTTGATTATTTGATCATTCTTCTTCAGTCTTTATCCCAAGGAACTGCTAATAACACCTGAAGACTTTTGAGGTGGAAAATGCACTCAAACAGAAATTATGATACTTGGGTTCTAATTCTGCCATTACATAACTCTGGACAAATTATATAAGCCTTCGGAGCACCAATTTTCTCATCAGTAAATGAGAAAGTGGATTAAATATCTAGGCAATTCCTTCCATCTTCATTTTTCATTCCATAAGAAAAAAAATGGTCAAACTACAAGAAATACTAGTGCACGAATATATCTGGAAATGAAAGAAAATGTTACATAGATAGATAGATAGAGCGAGAGTGAGAGAGAGCGGGCGCGTCACAAAATGAGATGAGATCTACTTGGCAAATTGATTTACTCCTGCAAATGAATTTTACTAAGCAATCAATACAAGTAAGCAATTATTGAGCACTACTATATGCCCTCTTTGGCATCATATTTCCTAGAACCAGATGGAATCTTACTCTAGAGTTGGAAATGATGGCCTAGAACACGAAAGGAACTTGCTAAAGGACACAGCTGGTGAGTAGGAGAGCTAGACTAAAAAGACCAAGTCTTTAGACTCCAAATTCAACTTTAAAAAGTTCAAGTCAACAAACATTTATTCTATGTCAACTATGTGCTAGGCACTGGAAATAAAAAATAATATACAATAGCTGCTTTAGTGGAATCCACAACTTTTGAAAAAGCCTATAGAGAGGTCACTGGAAGTCAGGCAACAAACACTCATTCAGGGCCCAGCATTTGGAAGAAGGCGCACATGAATGGAGAACAACTAGGGATGATGCCTGTATCCGTTGTCATTTCCCATAAGCTTTTGGTGAACAGTTTTCCTTATTAATGTTAAACTTACTTTTAAATATCCCTTTAAAAATAAAGAAAAATGGGCAAAAATGGAAAAGAGAACATAGACTTTACTGTAGCAGAAGGCAAACATTATGAGCAATGATATTGTTAAGCAGCAGGTGTGAAACATCTTTTTGCAAACAACTTTCAAAATATTTATAATGTTTTAGAATACCTAAGCATAGTCTAGTTTTTCTAATTTTGTGTTAGCTAAAACACAAAAGCAAGAGATGGCTGAGTCCAATCTATAATAATCCTTGAAGAGATCAGCCTTAAAACCTTAAGGACATTCCCCTAATACAGTCTCTTAATAAGTCATCCAGAATGACCATTTACAAATTTATCCAAACCTTTGTTCAAATTTTTATGTCTACATTCTATGTATGTTGTCTCCCAAAGCCAGCTACTCTTTGCCACCACATTCATTTAAGAAAGAAAAAGGAGGAGGACAGGGAGGAGGGAGGGGGGAGGAAGGAAGGAAGGAAGGAAGAAGGAAGGAAGGAAGGAAGGAAGGAAGGAAGGAAGGAAGGAAGGAAGGACGGACTAGTATTTCTTCTTTTCTCAAAAAATTCATTTATTCACAAGTGGCGCTTAGTCTGAGGATTCTAGAACTGTTCCATGTACCATGATCACAGATAACACACTATTAGAATTAACAGGGAATTTAGAAATCATTCACTTTCACAGTCAATTCAAGAATCACAATGCAAATAAACATTTTAATTAATTAGTTTAAAAATAACTAAATAAAAGATATCATAATGATATAAGGAAATAATATAGAACAGAGCCGTTTTTTGGCAAGGGTCAATGAGGTGTGTATTGATTTTGCTATATTATAAAATTTGAAATGGTTGCCTGCTTCAGTAGAATTTTAATAAAATGTTTACCATTCAACAGCAGCAAGCATTTCACCAAAGCACATGGTTGTGTCACACTAATTTTGTCTAACAGGAATTCTGAAATTATGTGAGGATTTCAGCTGTAACTATAAGTAGGTCAGAAACTGTGGAAGAGGGGGAAAGTTACTTGCTAAATCACACGGTGACATGCAATTCAGAACCAAGGTCAATTTCTGTAACAATCTCAAAGATCATATAAATGTAAAAGAAACTTGCAGAAACTTTATTTTTGCCTTTTAAAATTGTGTTTAGCTCAGGAGTTTGTGTCCATATTTTTCTGATTAACTATCGTAATGGGAAATCATAAAACAGATTTTAGCATGGATCTATCTACCCATAATGAAAGGATATGGGGAAAAAGACAAGCTTAGCAAATTCCTGACTGAGCTAACACTTAGAGCTGCATCCAAACCCAAAAAGGAAGCATTTGGAAACAATTAGAGGTTCACTTCTGGTTGACTAACTCAATTCTAACTTTAACAATGAAACACCATTTTCCTAGCATATATAAAAGGCATGAGTCATTAGGTATATGAGTTTACCAGTAAAACAGGGTAATGGTTTTATTCTTCAAAAGCTGAAGGTAAATCAAATTTATAATCATACAGTCATAAACATAAAATTAATGTGAAAGTTTAAATGCTAACAGATTAAATAAGCAATAGTTATTACTCTTTATTGCCAGTAACTTTGCAAACGAAAATATACTCAAATCTTACTTCGGAAGCAGCTTTTAGTGAAAGAGTCTCACCATTTCAACGGTAAATTATCTAGCCATAATTATGAATAAGCCAAACAAAAGAAAAGGGTATATATTATGAAAACTTCTGAAGAACAGACTAGTGATAATCATAATGCTTAGCAATAAAAAATTTCAGAGAGCTGAAACTATTACTTAGATCTGAGAATAAACACCTATAATAATAATTAAAACATAATTACTGATTCAGCTTTTTGAATTGGCTTATGGGCTCAGTCCTTGGGCATATTATCAGGGGTTCTTATAATCTATAAGCATAGAAAAAGATAGTTGCACTTTTTAAAGAACCCACACATTTGAAGGTCTGGTATATGCCACACAATTGAAAATATTTACTAGACAAAAAGCCAAAGAAAATTGACCCAAAATTGAAATATATTCTACGTTTAGACACAGTAGTCCTATGGCAAGCCGTAAATATGCAGTCATATTTGCATAAATACAATTATTTCATACTGATGAACAATTACCTTAATTAAGCCAGATTTCCATAAGCCTAATATAGAAGAGATAACCCCAAACCACAGGGATTGTGGTGTACCTTATAATTATACAGAGTTTCAAAAGCTATGGCTTAAATCAATGCACATTTACAGAGTACCTACTTTACTTAATAACGGTGATAATAAAATACCCTAAAATATCCCTAGAACTCAGAGCCAAAGTCATTAAAAGGTCACCCTTTTCATTAAACTTCTGGAACTTAGTTATAACACCTAATGCATCTGGTCTTTGGACCAAAAACATTAGTAAATAATGTCAAATTAGTAAATAATTAATAATGTCTTTGTTTAGACAACACTTAATAGTTTTTAAAGTGCTTTCATAGAATTTTTCTAGTTTGATCCTCACACCAGCCTTAAGTTAGTAACCTGAAGAAAAATATCCCATTTTGGTATGATCGAATATTAGATGTAGAGATCACTTAGGCCAACTCTCTCATTTTACAGAAGAGGAAACCGGCTCAGGGAGAGTAAGACAACTTGCTCTCGGTTACACCCTGCTAAGAGGCAGAGTTGGGCGGGCTGATTGTAACACTCAAGCTTCTGCACTGCACTGCGGTGCCTCATCGTGATGAAGTCCTCCAGGGCCAGAGACCATGGCCTGTTCTTTTTATTCCCAGGGCCCAGCACAGTACTTGCAATATAACAAGCACTTAACACATGCCTGCTGAATGTATGATCTCTACAAATTTCAAACACTAGTGGAAGACAATAAGAATATAGAATAGCCCTTGTTTGATGTGACTTTCAACCTTCAAAGTAATAGATAAACAGGAAAACAATAAAGTTGCCTTCAATTTAGTCACTCCCCAGCCTAGAGATAGAAGCAAAAGTATCTTAGTCTCTGTTTAGGTACAGGTGAGAAAGAATTACGCTTTGGCAGGAGCAATCACCATTCCCAATTCTTGATTTGCAATTTATTATCTTAACAAAAGCTCTTGTCTTCATTCTCATGAAAAAGAAACTAAAATCACACCAGCAATTTAAGAAAAATTAAAAGATCTATTCTGTATCCATAAGGAACAAAAATGTAGGCAAAGAAGAAAAATGAATGCAAATTCACACTGATAGCCTGTCAAGAGGTAGAGAACTGGAATGAGACAATAGAATCAATGAGGTAAGAGGGCAAAAGCTCTACAAAATATACAGTTCTGAGAAGACTGGGCAGGAAAGAAAATTCACATTATTTGTATTAAATATGGTAACACCTGTATTGAAAAGATAATGCAATCTGGAAGAACCCCCCCACTACTTCCGTAACCCATTGGAAAGCAGTAGCTAGCCTAGGATGGACAAAAGCAGGAGATAATGTACTTTAAGGAAACCTGCATTAAAAAAAAATTATTATTGGAGAGAGAGAGAGAGAGAGACAGACAGACAGAATCCTAAGCAGGCTCCACACTCAGCACAGAGCCCCATGCGGGGCTCAATCCCATGACCCTGGGATCATGACCTGAGCTGAAATGAAGAGTCAGAGGCCCAACCGACTGAGCCATTAGGTGCCCCCATTTTTAAAACGGTATAGAAGTGAAGACACAGGATCTTGTTTAGAAAAACCAAATAAGATGGCAAGAAATATTTATCACAACTATCAAAATCAAATTAATTATCATTCAGATAGCTTCAGAGATCACAAGTTTTAACTGAGAACAAGAAGCCCTTGTGATCAGCAAGAAAAATCCAAAAGGAATGGAACCAATGTGCTGATTATCTCTAGGTTCAACAAGGTTATTAGGAATCTGAGCTAAACTGGGCTTGTCTGGTTTAAGTTAAAAAATGGTATACATGTAACTGCTTTAATCTATGTGGTGTTCAAACCTTAACGCTTCCTCACCATACAGTGATAGAGCTTTGCCTCTAGAGGGTTGGGTGTGTTCCCCGGAAGAAATCCAGTATCCAGGAAGGATACCAGAGGGAAGTAGAAAAGGGGCACTGTTAACATGCAGCAACTCTGGTGTCCTCCTAAATGATGGAGGCAGTCCATCCAATGAACTGTATTTCTTTTATTCTTTTCTTCCTTTCTCTCGTTTTCCCCTAGTTGATAATGAATGAATGAGGGTCAGTTAAGGGGGGGGGGAGGGGAGAGGGCATGTTATCATAATAAGAGAGAAACCATTTAAGTGAATGGTGCCTGCTATCCAACAGCATTCCTTTGGGGAAGGAAGGTAGGCAAGCAAGCTATTAACACTTATACAGTGCTTCCCAATTTTTTGCCAATTTGTTCTAGACTTTATATATCTTAATCCATTTAATCCATATATAACAAATTATCAGGTAGGTATTACTATTAACCGCATTCTAAAGATGAAAAATTGAGGCACAGAGAGGCTAAGTGACTTGCCTGAGGTCACAAAGCTAAATGGGGTGAACCAGGATTTGAACCTAGGCACTTTGGCTTCATAGCAAAGGCTCTTAACCCCTCTGCAATATTTCCTCCAATGAAGTTGTCAAAGTGACTTTGCTAGTGCTCACAAAGTGCCTTTGCCTACAGGAGAGTTCTGACTTTAGGAAAAGCTGATCTTCAGAGTGTACAGGAGGTCTGGACCACAGCAAGAAACTTAAAAGCTCAGGAAAAGATGAGCAGTAGTAACGATATGAATGTTACTGCTGACTGGTATTGTCAAAATTTGAATAGAAGCAAATCCCTGACACCTAGTTACTATTATGGACCCATGCTCAATGATAACTTCTAAAGTCACATGTTTGTGAGTAGTTAACCAAACATGGGAAATACAAAACAAGGGCAAAAGGACCTTTATTTAATTGTTTACCCAAATTAAACTTTTAAAATACCACTGGAAGAACAGACCTTTTATTGAATATCTCAAGGTAGGTTACTATTTGCTACATTACACTGGATGCTGACTACATGAAAATACTTAAATTGGATGCTGAGATAGGGGTAGAAATCATGTTTTCCAAGCATTAATTAACCAAAAGAACAGAGTAACTTAAGTGCAGACTATAGCTAGTGGAGGAGAGTTACAAACTGATTACACACAAATTAACAATGAACATTAAAATTAAAGAGTCAAAGGGGCTATTTTTTTTTTTGGCAACAAGTGAAAAACGTTGAAAAAAGGGTAAGAGTGAATAAGTGAATCAGAGTTGAAAGAACTTCATGTGGTTTCCAATTTTAAAAATTTACTTTTACTTTTTGAATGAAATCTTGCCATTTGCAACAATGTGGATGGATCTAGAATGTATTATACAAAGTAAAATGAGTCAGTCAGAGAAGACAAGTATATTTCACTAATATGTGGAATTTAAGAAACAAAACAGATGAACATAGGGGAAGGGAAGGAAAAATGAAATAAAAACAGAGAGGGAGGCACATCATTAGAGACTTTTAACCACAGAGAACAGGCTGAGGGTTGCTAGAGGGGAGGGGGGTGGAGGGATGGGCTAATGGGTGATGGGCATTAGGAGAGCACTTCCTGGGATGAGCACTGGCTGTTATATTTAAGTGATGAGTCACTAAATTCTACTCCTGAACCCCCCCCTCCAAAACCCCAGAAAACAAAGCAAACAAAAACTATATGATGCACACAAGAGTGAAAAATATAGGGTTTGACCTATAAATATATTGCTACCCAAACAGAACAAATCCAGCACCCTTAAAAGACTAAGGAACAAGACTTGACCCACTTTCCACTCCTGGAAGACACTGTAATCCACATGGATAACTGGTCCTTGCACATCATGCTTACCACCTTTTAAAGTTTAGAAACTGTTTATCTTTCCATTAACAATTATAATCTGCTACATGAGATTAAAGTTGGACAAAATAACCCCAAGAGAACAAATGTTGACAGGGCAGAAAAGGTTGGTTAACAGTCCCTTGCTTTCTGGAAGAAGAGTCCCCTGCAATGTGATGTACTAGAAGTGTAAGACAAAGGAGGCTGACAGAAATGTAGCTTTACCATACTCTATTTATTCAGAAAACAAGTAGCAAGATAGAATCTGTCATGTCAGGGCAAGAGATACAGATATAATAGTATCTTGTTCTCCTTACAAGGAAAACACCTGTTCGCCATATAAGGAAAAGACTTGTCTAACTCCACCAGAGATCCATCTTCCCCTTCCTGAGGACAAATGCCACTTTCTAGATATGTTCCTCCTCTTAACAGAATGCAAAATCAGAAAATAAAGCAAACTGAAAGTGAATTTAACAAAAAGCACAGCCACCTCATGAACCCATGAAAACAAAACCCATAAAAACTTCATGAAGACTAAATGACTAAGAGAGTGCTTCTGATTTTTTTTTCCAGCTGCAGAAATAAGAAGGAAATGTTTTGTTATGTTTTAAAGGCTTGGGATTTTTAGTAGACAGTCTAAAAATATTTTTTATTTAAAATATTTACTTATACTTTTTATCATTTTTTTTTACATTTTTACTTTAATTCCAGTTAGTTAACATGCAATGCTATATTGGTTTCAGGTGTACAATATAGTGATTCAACACTTCCATATATTACTCGGTGCTCATCGTAAGTGTACTCTTAATCCCCACACCCTAATATTTTAAAGGCTAAAAGTATCAATGATTCCGAAGACAAAAGTATAGCTAAAAAAATATATTCAAAGTCTCATTTCTAATTCCTTCCCTCTGCCTAGAAGTAAACATATTACATTTGCTTTTGGTTTATTCTTCTAGAGTTTCTTTTGGAAATTTATAAGAAAACATGCACATTAGACATGTATCTCTTCTCCTTCTTATATAAAAGGTAGCAGTGTTACCTTTTACATGTCTTTTCCTATACACCTATATAGCATGGGCTACATTTCAAGGGGGTTTTAATTTTTTTTAAGTTTATTTATTTATTTTGAGAGAGAGAAAGAGAGCATACGAGTCAGGTAGGGACAGAGAGAGAGAGGGAAAGAGAATTCCAAGCAGGCTCCTCGCTGTCAGCACACAGCCTGATGCAGGGCTTGGACTCACAAACCGTGAGATCAGGACCTGAGCTGAGATCAAGAGTCGGTCACTTAACTGACTGAACCACCCAGGCACCCATCAAGTGTTTTTTTAAAATAATGTATCTTGAAAATCATATATTACCACATAAAGGTCTGCCTTATTCTTTTTTTTATTATTATGATAAAAAACGCATAACATTAAGTTTATCATCTTAAACGTTTTTCAGTAACAGTAGTGTTAACTTCGTTGTGCAAAATATCTGTGTAACTTTTCATGCTGTTACACTGAAATTCTATACCCATTAAACAGTAATTTCTCCTCCTCTCCCTCCAACCCTTACCAACCAGCTTTCTACTTTCTGTTTCTATACTTTTGACTCCTTTACGTATTTCATCTGAATGGACTCATATAGTATTTGTCACTTTTGGATTGGCATACTTTGTTTAGCATAATGTCAAGATTCATCTATGTTTTAGCACATGACAGCATTTCCTTCTTTTTAAAGACTGCCTACCCAACGCATTCAACATTTGTTGACGAGACTGCCTTTTCTGCACTGTAGAGTCTTGGCACTCTTGTCAAAACTCATTTGATTATACATGCAAAGGTTTATTCCCGGGCTGTTTGTTCCATTGGTCTGTACGCTTATCTTTACTCCAGGACCACGCCATCTTCATTACTGTTGCTTTGTAGTAGGTTTTAAAATGTGGAAGTGTGAGGCTTCCTTCTTTCTCAAGATTGTTTTGTCTAGTCATAGTCCCCTGAGATTCCATACAAATCTTGGGATGTTTTTTTCCCAGCAAAAAATGTCATTGGGATTTTAATAGAGAATCCATTGAATATGTAGATCACTTTGGGTAGTATACACATTTAAACAATATTAAGTTCTGATCCATAAACAAAAGAAGTCTTTCCCGTTTTTCTTATCTTTGATTTCCGTTAGCAAAGTTTTGTAGTTTTCAGTGTACAAGTCTTTCATTTCCTTGGTAAAGTTTATTCCTAAATACTCTATCCTTTTTGAGGCTATACAGTAAATGGAATTATTTTCTAAATTTCATTTTTTGGATTGGTCATTGTTAGTATTTAAGAAAAACAACTGAGTTTTGAGTGTAGATTTTGTATTCTGCAATTTTGCTAAATTCTTTTATTAGTTCTAACAGCTTTTTGATGGAATCTTTAGGGTTTTCTACATAGAAGAACATATCATGTGTGAACAGATAATTTTAATTCCTTTTTTTCAATTTGTATGCCTTTATGTCTTTTTCTTGTCTGATTCCTCTGGCTAGTACTGACCACGACTTCAGTACTATGGTGTACGGTTGTGGTGAAATTGGGCAGGCTTGCTTTGTTCTTGATCTTAGAGGCAAAGTTTTCAGTCTTTCCCCACTGAGTATGATGTTGGTTTTTCATATATGGCTTTTATTATTGAGGTAGTTTCCTTCTTTTCTTAGTTTGTTAAATGTTTCTATCACGAAAGGCTGTTGAACTTTATCACATGATTTCTCTGCATTGAGAACCACCCTTGCATTCCAAGTGTAAATCCCACCTGCTCATGATGTTAAGATACTTTTTAATGTGCTGTTGAATTCATTTTGCGTAATATTTTGTTTAGGATTTTTGTGTCAATATTCATGAGGAATATTGGTCTATAGTTTTCTTTTCCTGTCAAGTTTTTGTCTGGTTTCAGAACCTGGGTCATTCTTGCCTCAGAGAACGAGTTTCGGAGTCTCCTCTCCTCTTTAATTATTTGGAAGAGTTTGAAAAAGAATTGGTGTGAATTCTTTTCTAAATGGTTAGAAGAATTCACCAGTAAATTCATCTGGTTCTGTGCTTTTTGTTGTTGCTGATAAGTTTTTTATTAGCGCTTCAATTCTTTAATTACTGGTTCCCCACTAGTAATAGATTTGTTCAGTTTTTTTTTTTAATTTCTTCATGATTATGATAGTTGGATGTTTCTAGAAATATATCCATTTCCTCTAAGTTTTGCAATTTGTTGGCATATATTGTTTGTGGTAGTTCCTTATATTTCCTTTTATTTCTGTGACATCAGTTATAATGTCTCTTCTTTCATTGCTAATTTTAGATATTTGAGTCTTCTTTTTTCTTCGGGTGTCTAGCTAAGGGTTTGTCAATTTTGTTGATCTTTTCAAAAAACCAACTCTGGGTTTTGTTGACATTTTCTGTTGTTTTTCTATTCTCTGTTTCACTTATCTCTGCTCCAATCTTTATTATTTCCTTCTTTCTGCTGACTTTCAGTTTAGTTCTTCTTTTTCTAGTTCTTTATGATGTAAGGTTAGGTTGTTGATTTGACTTTTTTTAAATGTAGGCATTTGTCACTATGAAGTTCCCTCTTATTGCCACTTTCACTGTACCCCATAAGCTTTGATATGTTGTGTTTTTATTTTCATTTTTCCCCTGATATTTTCTAAATTCCTTTGTAATTTCTTCTTTGACTCACTGGTTGTTAAAGAGTATGTTACTTAATTTCCACGTAATTTTGAATTTTCGTGTTTTTCTTCTGCTAGTGATTTCCAGTTTTATTCCATTGTGACTAGAGAAGATATTTTGTATAATTTTAATCTTCTAAAATTTGTTAGGACTTTTTCTGCTCCTAACATGTAGTCTATCTGGGATATTGTTCCATGTTTGTTTGAGAAGAATGTGCATTCTGCTATTATTGGGTGGAGTGGTCTGTAGTTGTCTCTTAAGCCCAAATGGTCTACAGTATTTTTTAAGACTACTCTTTTCTTATTGATCTTCTACTTGATTGTTTTATCTTAACTGAAAATGAGGTACAATGTCCTTCTTTGTCTCTTGTGGTAGTTTTGTCTTAAAGTCCATTTTCTCTGATATAAGTATGGCCATTTCAATCTCTTTAGGTTCCTATTTGCACAGAGCACCTTTTTTTACCTTTTCACTTTTAGTCTGTGTAAATTTAGATCTACAGTGAATCTCTTATAGGCAGAAAAAAACTGGATGTTTTTGTTTATTTTAATATCCATTCAGCCAGTCTATATCTTTTCATAGGTATGTTTAATCTGTTTGTATTTAAAGTAATTACTGGTATGAAAGGACTTACAATTGCCATTTGTTCATTGTTTTCTGTCTCGTAGCCTTTTGTCCTTGTTTTTCTCTCTTCCTTGTGTTTCATTAATTTTTCTATAGTGACATGTTTTGATTCACTTCTCATTTCCCTCTTGGATAAATAGCCGATAGTTATTTGTGTGTGTGTGTGGTTACCATGGCATGTGACTAGTTGCTGCTTTCAAGATTCTTACTTTACATGTGACATTTGACAGTCTAATTATGAGGTGTCTCAGTGTACATCTCTTTAGATTTACCCTAGTTCTCTTAGCTTCTTGAATCTGTATATTCATTTCTCCTCTCAAATTTGAGAAATTTTTGGCCATTGTTTCTTCAAATGAAACAGTGTTCCTTTTTTCTTTACTGACACTCCCATAATTTATATATTATTATTCTTGTCCATAAATCTCTCACACTCTCTTCATTTTTTATTTCTGAGCTCCCCTGCTTCAGTAATTTTTGAAAGTCCTGTGTTCAAGTTGATTCTATCTTCTGTCTGGTCAAATCTACTATTGAGTCCTACCAGTGAATTTTTCAATTTTGTACTGTTCTTCTTTAGTTCCAGAATTTCTGTTTGGCTCTTCTTCATAGTTTTCATCTCTTTGTTCATATTCTCATTCTGTTCATGCATCATTTTCCTAATTTTGTTTAGTTGTCTATCTGTTAATGAGGTATCCTTATGATGGTAATTTTGAATTCTTTACGTGGCAATTCACATTTCCGTCTTTTTTTTAAATTTGGTTTCTGGAGATCTAATTTGTTTCTTTAAACATATTATAGTTGGTGGTTTCTTTGTAGGTCTTGTTTTTTGTTGTTGGGGTTTTGGCATCTGAGGAATCCACCAACTCTCTAGACTTTGTGGTCTGGTTTCATACAAGGATGGCTTTCTCTACTCTGCTTGCTAGAGATTCTGGAAACCTCAAAAGTCTTTTCCAGGTATGTATTCTCTATGTGTTTTTGCAAGAAATCTGTCCTATTTGAAGAGGTTTGCTGGCTTCTATTCAGGAGCCTTGTGTGGGTCTGTAACCTTGCTGGTGGCTAGGCTACCCTAAATCGCAGTTCAGGGGTTCCATCTAGTGTCTGTCTGTGGTACTGCAGACTCTAACGCACTGTTGTTCTCAGGATTGCCCAAGGTGTCATCCTGTTTCCGTCAGTTCATGCATACAAGCAAGAATGACACTCTCAGGCAGCACCCTACCCCCTCAAAAGTCAGCTGGAGGTATGTTCAACTCCTTTTCCTTTCCAGGGAGGATATGATAGTTGGAGTTTTCCTCGCAAACACTCCAACCTGTAAGGGGTGGGGTCGAGCAGAAACATCCTAATGAGAGTGGAAAAGTGTCATATATTTCCTACCAAGCCTCCACGTAGTTGGCTTCCCACTAGCTGGGGTGCAGGAACCCTTGAACTAGTTTCAGGATTTCTACAGATGTATTTTGTCAGTTTGTTGCGTTAAATTTTTGTCTCCATGGAAGAAAGAGAATCTAGGACTTCCTATCTTGCCATCTGGCTGATGTCACTGCCCGCCCCCCCAACTTATTTTAATTAAGCTAGATTCTGTCAATGTTCTTTCTGCAGAGATAGTACCATTCTCATTTCTATCAGCAATGTTCTGCCTATTTTACCTGTACGCTTGACAAAAGATTATGCAAACGTTTGAGTATTTATCTCAAGGTAGTTTTAATTGGCATTTCTTTTTAACAAGTGAGGCTGAACTTTTATGTGTTTAAAAGTCACTTATATTTCTTTTCATGTAAACTAAATGAACTTTTACCCATTTGTTTATCAGGCTATTAGTCTTTTAATTATTCTTTTTAGGAGCTCTTTCTATATTAGGGAGGTTAGCCTTTCTTGTTCTAAGTGGCACATATTTATCAGTTTATTACAATTGACTTCCCTTTTGTTTTTGTTGGGGTTTTTTTAAGTCAGAAAACCAGTGTTTTATTTCTAAAGCTCTGCCATGTATTTCTAGCGGGTGCTGATGATCCCCTGACACCCTCACACCAGGCTGTCTGTCCACGTAGCCGGCAAACAGAGTGTGGCCATCAGCAGACCAGCCCAGAGAGGTACCCTGGGGTGGCTCTGCCTTGCTGCTGGTACTGATAACTTCCTGCTTCAGTTCATCTACAGTGATCTTGTCTTCCAAGTCCCAGATCTTAATGGGGGAGCCCGTGGCAGCACAGAGTCGGTATCAGCTGGGACTGAAGCACAGGGCATTGAGTATGTCCCCACCACCTAGTGTACAAAGGTGCTTGCCTTCACTGAGGTCCCACAGCATGAGGTGGCCCTCCTTGCCTCCAGCAGCACAGAGGGATCCACCTGAAGAGATACCATGTTCAGGGAGCCCGTGTGACTGACAGGACCGGGCCGCAGCTTGCAGTCTGCCAGGTACCATACTTGACCAGCTTGTCCCAGTCACCGGAGACAATGATGGGACTGCTGCTAGTGGGTGAAAAGTAGACACAAGACACCCACTCCGAATGGCTCTCGTCCTGGACAGCACATCTGTATACTCCAGTACACTGTGTACTCCACGGCTTGATGGTTTTATATCAGGAGCCAGAGACAGTGTGCTGCTTGTCAGAGGATAAGGCCACACTCAGCACATCCTTGGAATGGCCTACAAATCTGCGTGTGGTGGATCCGTTGTGAGATCCCATAGACGAAGAACAACTGAGAGAGCAAACTGGCCATGTGAGGAGATGACCACGTCACTCACAAAGTTGGAACGGCCCTGAAGAGCACGCTGTGGGATGCCCTCACCCCTGGTCAGCTTCGTCCTGATAATGGTCTTATCTCTAGAGGCAGATAGCATCATGTCCAGGAACTGGGGAGTGGCGGTGAACTGGGTCACTCAGCTGCTGTGGCCCTTGAGGGTGCCACGAAGTGCCATCTGGTCAGTCATGGCAGCAGCACATGCAGGTGTCACTGCGTCAGCAAGAATGGAGGTGGACAGCTCAGAGAGACCCTGCTGAAGAAAAGAGCTTGACTTCCTTTTGATGCTTTCTTTTCCATGCCCAAGTTCTTTTTCATGTAACTTAACTCATCAGTCTTTTTTCTTACTGATTCTAGTTTTGAGCCATAGTTATTCCCCTAATATTCTCAAATGGTAAAACAATTCAGACATACTTTCTCCTAGTATTAGCATGGTTTCATGTTTTACTTTGAGAGTTCTAATCAATTTGGAATTCATTCAAGTATATATAGCATGAACTACAATTCCAAATTTGTCTTTCTCCAAAGGACTATCCAGTTATTAGAAAGGATAAAGGCCACTTTTATCCTTACTAAATTTGTATTTGCACATAAATCTATTTCTGGATTTTCTCATCTGCTCCAGTAGTTTGCTTCTTCAGGCTCCTCACTATTTTAATTATACGGGCTTTACATTTTCTATTTTCTTTTCCAGGGTTTTCTTGACCATTCCTCCTGCTTATTTGTTTTTCCTTGTAAACTTCAAGATCAACTTTTACAGAAAAAAATCTGTTGGTATTTTTATTAGAATGGTTTCAAGTATATAAATAAATGTCAGAGTTGACCTGTTTATGATGGTGACTCTTCAAAAACAAAAGAGGCCCTGTTCAAGTCCGTTTGTGTGTGTTTTTTTTTTAAATAAACTTTTCCTGGGGCGCCTGGGTGGCTCAGTCTGTTAAGCATCCGACTTCAGCTCAGGTTGTGATCTCACAGCTTGTGAGTTCGAGCCCCACATCGGGCTCTGTGCTGATAGCTCAGAGCCTGGAGCCTCCTTCCGATTCTGTGTCTCCCCCTCTCTCTCTCTGCCCTTCTCCCACTCACAATCTCTCTCAAAAATAAAAAAAAATTAAAAAATTTTTAAAAATAAAAATAAAAAAATAAACTTTTCCTCACACAAGTTTTACATATTTTATCTAAAGACTGGATTTTGCTTATGTATGAAGAGTATTACTTTTGTACATCAATTTTATATCTGTGACCTTACTAAATTATACTTGTCACAGTTTTTCCATTATTTTCATGAGCTTTACAGAAATAAAATCATAGATTTTACATAAAAGAATAAGTCCTTCTCTCAAATTTTTAAGTCTCAAATACTCTCTAATCTATAGTTATTGGCTAACAATCACTAATACATTACTACGCTTCCTCTGATCTTTCTCATATTTCTAAAGCTGTCTGCCACCTTTTCTTAACTAGGATTCCAAATCTGAACTACCAAAAATACACAAAATTATCTGAGTGACTATTTCTGAATTCCCCCAAGGATAGTGACATAATTAATACTTTTCTAGATACATAGGTTAGAAGTTAATACTTACAAACAAATGAATGCCTTAGGGCATTCTTTTCCAGAATGCTGGTTGAAAAGGCTGTTAGACTTAGTATTTGTAAATGCTCTCACTATGATGATTTTACATATGATTTAAAAATACAATTATTATATAATAATGTTCCCATTTGTTCAATTTTACAATACAGATACATACAAAAACAAGTTAGAATCTTAATAAACTACTTACTTTACCCTAGAAGTACAGTTCATAAATTATAACCGTTTGATAACCTAGCCACAAAGGAAATTATTAGGCAACACCCAAAACCATATTTGAAAAAAAAATTGTCATGTTCTCATATATAGGACTATTTGAAGATATGGTAGCTTCTTATATGTTAAAAAAATGCTACTTTTTACTTAATATAGTTCACAAATAATTGTCTATTTAAACACAGACTCAACAAGATTTATCAAAATCAGTATCTGGTCCAAATCCTGTATTCATTAATAATGATGATCATCTATGATTTAGAATTTCAAGTTTATAATTTTGTTTTCATTAATGCATACTCTTTTTCATTTTATATCACTATTTATGACCATACTGTAATTTCTAAAAGTCTGGAGTTTGCCTCTACAGTTTGGGCGACCTTTTGTTTCAAATTGTAAGAAACAATATTACTTGAAAAACTTTTACACCTAACAAAAAGACAATTTCTTTCTTTAAAAGTTTTTCTTTGTATTTACACATGATCGTGGTAAAACGGTACAAAGCACTACAAGGTGGTAACTGGTGAGCTGCAGAAAATGGATTAAAAAAAAAAATTCCAGCACAGCTTCAAACATACCACACCTGAAACAAAGATTATTTCTGCATCCTGTTTGTGTATATTTTCCCATCATGCTTGGGTACCTCTTTTATTTAAGTGAATCAAAAATCTAGCTACAGATCTATGTAAAGGGCATCACTTTTAAATAAATCACCGTATGATTCAAAGCTACAACTAAGTGTTCTGATTTCTGATGCTGTTATGAATCCACTTTCCATTCCAACTCAACTGCTGAGAAAAAGGGAGCAAAACAACTCTGAAATCTCTTATAAGAAGTGTTTTTTCAGAAGATAAAAAATTACACTCTCACTATTCTAACTCAATCTCCTACTTTTCATCAGGAAGCAAAATTCATCACAGCACAACTCAGTTTTACTGAGCAATTTATAGCACTCTTTCCCTGTGTCAGAAAATGCTGAGAGAAAAAATGTCTTTTTCTAAGAAATCACTTTCACTGTGAAAGTGAAAACGGAAACACTGGGCAGCCTACGAGAGAAAGAGAGAGAGAGAGAGAGAGAGAGAGAGAGAGAGAGAGAGACATCTATTTCCACAACATGTTCTCAATCAAGGATATTTAGTTCCAGAAAACACATGGAGCCCTATTATTTCTTTTGCTCTTGGTGAATTGCAAATATATATAAGAATTAAGGGTAAGGAAAATTACTTCTTTAATACTCTATTTTGTTGAGTCTGTAAGAATTTTCATGTATTTCCAAGATCAGCTTTGGCTAACCAAGCAACATCTTACCCAATATGAAAAACATCTCAGAGTGTTCTGCTTGCAAGTATTTCCTTATTATATGAACTTTAAATTAAGTTTGCTTTTTTTTTTCAGTTTATTTATTTATTTTGAGAGAGAGAGCACGTGATACAGGGAGGGGCAGAGACAGAGGGAGAGGGAATCCCAAGCAGGCTCCACACTATCAGCACAGAGCCCAACGCGGGGCTCAAACTCATGAACCATGAGATCATGACCTGAGCAGAAACCATGAGTCAGATGCTTAACCAACTGAGCCACCCAGGTGCCCCAAGTTTGCTTTCTTAACATAAAAACAGACAACTGGAATGTCTTTATTTTGTCCTTTGGAGCTACTTTTTAAAAATTGCCCTCCATTTTAAAAACTTAGGTTTTTAAGGTAAAGTCAGAAATATTGGCTTGCCTTAGAGACATTAGGAAAGAAGCACAATTTTAAAATTGTACCACCACCCCCCAAAAAATAAATGAAAAATAAAATAAAACTGCACCACCTAGACAGACCCAAATAATATACACATACACATACACATACATATGTGTGTATGTGTGTATACTCTAATATTTTCCCCTGATACATGTAAAAATAAATGTATACTTTATATATAGACTCTTCATAATAATGAATTATTCTACGTGTTGTCCTGTACCTTGTTTTATTTATTATCATTGAATTAAGGCTTTGCTACCTAATAAAATCATTATAAAACTTAACTGACTTAAAATAATAACTGTATTTTTATCTTTCATCTAGAACCTTTGAATGCTCTAATGCTGACCAAGCTTAACAATCAGCGTATAAAGTAGAAACTCGATGTAAAAAAAAAAGGTCTGAAATAACTGTAAAGAAATGCTGTTAACAGTGGTAAGGTGACCTCTGGGTGTTGTGATCCTGATGGATTTTTCTTTACATTTTTATATTTTTCAACATTTTCCAAACTTTCTATGATGACTTTATATTATCAGAAAAAACTAAAAAAAATTTTTTTAATGTTTATTTATTTATTTTGAGAGAAAGAGAGACACCATGAGTGGGGGAGGAACAGAAAGGGAGGGAGACAGAATCCTAAGCAGGCTCTTTGCTCAGCACGGAGCCCAATCCCATGACCCTGGCATCATGACCTGAATGGAAATCAAGAGTTGGATGCTTAACCCAATGACCACCCAGGTACCCCCTAATTATTTTAACAAGATAATTTTGTACACACAATACAAACAAAAACACTTTTTAAAAAGGGGCTCAGAATAAAAGAAAAAAAGCCAAAAGAACACCCACAAAAATATTAACATGGCTCTCTCAGCTGGTGGAACACTGAGTAATTTTCTTCCTTATCCTTTTCTATACCAAGTTTCTCTGTTGATATCATTTCCATAATTAAAAAAAAAACTTTTAAATTCCTCAGCCTCTTCTCTGAGTAGCCACAGCATGTTCCTGTTCTCCGTGAAACCTGGCTCTCGTCTGAGGGCACTGTTTCCCCTACAGCGCTGTTGTCTATCCCACACTCTGGGTACTACGGGAGTTTGTGGGGAGGTAAATATCTTCCTTGTTTATCACTACTACTTCCAGATCTTTGCTCCTCCTACTTCCCCCCAAAAAACATAGCTCCTTTAAGGCCCAGGCCATCAGATTATTCCACCCTCTCTCCATCCTGACTACCAGTGCTATGATCCTGGATAGGACCCCTTGGTCACTAAAGAGTGTGGTCATGGGCTTATTATCTTTCCACCTCTACCTTTTTCATTACTCTTAGTTTAAATACCCATGTGGGCAACCCATCCAGCACACTTGGCCTCTATATGAAGGGTCTTTCCTGGATCCACCCCTACAGTCATACCCTACACCAGTGGATCCCAAGTTCAAGCCTCTCACAACCCAAGCCTCCCCTGTTCGCTGCACTCACCCTCCTCCCAGAGCTCCAACCCACTAACGCTCTCACCTTTCTCCTCTTTTTCAGCATCTATTACCACCTTTAAATCTTCATTTTCCACCACTGTAATCTCCACCATGCTTCTTTCTCACTCTGTCAGTACTCATCTGACAAAACCCCAAGCCAGTTGAATCTGACTCCGTCTATTCCATATTTTTGACCAAGTAGCTGACTGAGCAAGACTAGAGAAAAACATACAACTGTCCTGGTTGTTTTCACTTTAAATTCATGACCATGGACTTCAGAGTGGGCCCTCGGTGCTGCCAGGCAATCACACTGCTCCCCTTTACAGCAAAAGGTCTTAAAAAAGAGTTGACTACATCTGCTACCTCCATGTCCTTCCTCCCCGGTCTGTCTTGAAGTTCCTCTGAACACGCTTTCCTTCATCGTTACCCTTCTGAGTGTCCCTTCTAAGTTACCAAGTGTCATAGCGACACGTAACAGGGCTGATCACTCCTTCCTGTTTGAAACACTTTCTTCACACAGCTCCTAAGACAATGTGCATCTGCGTCTCTCCTCCCACCTCCCTGGCCACTCCACTTTCCGCTGTGCCCCACCTTCCAGGGTTTAGTCCTCAGACCTCTCCTACCAGTTCTCATTCTCTGGGAAAACTCTTCCATCTCATGGTTTTAAGGACCATTCATAAGCAGCTGACACCCAAAGTTCTATCTTCCACCCCAACCTCCTCCCCGAACTCTACATACTCTACTGCTCTGCCCTGTACCTTGCACGTCAGCGGCACTGCCCTTCTCACTCCTTCCACACGTCAGGCAGGTCCTCACCTGAGTGTATTTACTTGAAGCTCCCTCTACCAAGAATGGTCTTCCTCTGATCAAACCCCTAACCCTCTCCTTCACTTTTAAGGTCTCTGTTCAAATGTTACCTTATGCAGAGGACTTTCCAAGCCCTTCTAAAAGAGCACCCCCTTCCCCTGCTTCATAGCACTCGTCCCCATAAGGCATTACATTATCTATTTGTATGTTCATCTGCTTTATTGACTGGAACCCCTATTAGAAAATAAGCTCCGTAAGGGTTGGATATTTGCCTAGGTTGTTTACTGTCTAAAACATTTACTGAATGATGTTAAAACATGTGAAAGTTTCCTGCTTTATCTCCAAGGAGTAGATTACGAGAACATTTCAATAGATAAGTTGTACATTTCAGTAATTCTTGAGTTTTTCACAATCAAATGTATTACTTTTGTCATCAGAACAAAGGAAAAAAACAAAAATGTTAAAGTTTAACAATAATGAGAAAGAATCAAATAATACGTATTTGCGAGTATATAATTTAAACTAGTGAGAAAAAGTTTTATAAATAGATCAGTAGGACTTACACAAGGATGATATACAGATTTTATCTTGAAAGCCAAATGTAGTTGATTGGTTGTGGCTTCTTGAAACACTGCATTGAAAGGGACCCTGAAGTTAAATTGGGCTCTACAGAAAAGAAGGATGTTTTCCAGGAAAATGGAAGGGGTGGGAATGGTGATTCATCCCAGATAAATGTCACTCCATGACTTCCAATCTTTATGTGTACCATTTCTAATCCTTTGTATTCAGCTGAGGTCTACCAAAAATTCCTTATTTGTACATCCACTGCCTATTTGAGATCTCTTTACAAAGGTCTAATGAGAGATCTCAAACTTAGTCACAAGCCAAACAGAACTTTTGGTCTGCAGTGCTCTTCAAAAAAAACTAAACAAACATTACTCTTCCCTTAATCCTTCCTCTTTCATAAGGACACCTTCATTCACTCAGTTGCTCATGTAAAAACTCTTAAGAATTATCCTTGATACCTCCCTCACTTAGCCCTGCCCTAAACATTCATATCCCTAAGCAAATCTTACTAGCTCTACACCCAAAGCATTTTCTTTCTTTCTTTCTTTTCTTTTAATTTTTTATACTTTATTTTTGAGAGAGAGAGAGAGAGAGAGAGAGACAGAGCGCGAGTGGGACAGGGGCAGAGAGAGAGAGGGAGACACAGAATCTGAAACAGGCTCCAGGCTCCAAGCTGTCAGCACAGAACCCGATGCCGGGCTCAAACCCACGAACCGTGAGATCATGACCTGAGCTGAAGGCAGACGCTTAACCGACTGAGCCACCCAGGTGCCCCCGAAAGCATTTTCTAACTTTATCTGTATCTCTCCAGCTCCTAGATGAGTACCTCAGACCAAGCCACCATGGCCCCTCATTTCACTGACACTAACAGCTTTCTAGCTGGTCTGCCTTTTTGCACTCTTGCCCCCTGATAACCCATTACCTACACATCAGCCAAAGTAAATTTTTTTTTTTAATCTAAATCAAATAATGTCACTGCCCTATGGTTTCCCAGTGCAGTTAAAAGAAAACCCAAACTCCTACCCTGGCTCATTTTCCCAGGCCTATCTCTCCAACTTTATCTCAAACCACTTTCCTCTTACTCCCTATGCCTCAAGCCATATTGACCAACATCGTTTTCACTCCAGGGCTTTTCTCCTGGCTGCTCCTTATGGAATGCTCTTCTCCGGCAGGCTCTCTGGTGACATTCAGATCTCAGTTTAAACGCTACCTCTTCAGAAGACTTCCTTTATCACTCAATCTAAAGGAGCAAGCCAATCACTATCATCCTATCTCAACTCTCTGCACACTACAAATTACTACTTGATATTTGTATAGTTTATTTATTAATTTGTTTGTTGTCTCGCTCTCTCCAACTGTAAAACAGTATCT
Source organism: Cryptoprocta ferox (assembly GCA_028646485.1). NCBI lineage: Eukaryota > Metazoa > Chordata > Mammalia > Carnivora > Eupleridae > Cryptoprocta > Cryptoprocta ferox. Next base: position 19,534,405 of record CM053570.1, read on the forward strand.
CATCACCACTCTGGTGAGACGGTCTATTTAATAAATATTTGTTGAAAAGGATTTGTGCAATTTTGTTTTGTTTTTGTTTTAACATGTATTTATTTTTGGGGGATAGCGCAAGCAGGGGAGGAGTAGAGAGAAGGGGACAGAGGCTCTGAAGTGGCCTCTGCACTGACAGGCTGACAGCAGTGAGCCCGACGTAGGGTTCAAACTCACGAACCATTAGATCATGACCTGAGCTGAAGTTGGACGCCTAACTGACTAAGCCACCCGGGTGTCCCTGATTTGTGCAGTTGTTTTTAATGTGTTATATTTCAGTAAAAAAAAGTTGTGCGTATGTATTTATTTATTCATATTTGTGGGCTAACAGAATGGGAATAGAACGACGTAAGAATTCCCTATTTGGGTCCAAGGTTGAAGAAACATGAATTTATTTTGATTCAAATCCAAAATATACAAATTTTTAAAAACCTGGCAGAGTCTGGTACTGACTTTACAACAATGAAAAAGCAATTTGCCCTCATAGAGCTTAAGAAAGAACAAACAGCCTATTTCCACTTATTGAATAAATGTGGTAGAAGGAACAGTAAAAGGAGGTATAGGTAGGTATATTTAACTCAGCCTGGGAGGTGGACAATCAGGAAGTCCTTCCTGAAGGAAGTGTGGTTTAAACTGAAATGTTGATCTGAAGGATGAGCAGTTGTGATGGATTACTTGTGGGGGGAGGGAGACAGGCACTCAGCATAAGAGTATTTTGGGGAAAGGAAATCTGGCCAAAGCCCAGAATCCAGACATCTCCTAACATATTTTCAGGAAACTGAAAGTAATTTACTGTGGCTGGAGAGCAGATTATAAATTGAAAAAGGGTTAGAGAAAGACTGAGAAGTAAACAGGTTATCATGATGCCCCACTGAGGAGTTTGCACTTTATCCTGAGGGTAAGAAAGCGCCACTGAAAAATTTAAAGCAAGATAATGTTTCCATGTACCGTAATCTTCATTTAAGAAAGATCATTGTGGGAGCGCCTGGGTGGCTCAGTTGGTTAAGCTTCTGACTCTTGATTTTGGCTCGGGTCATGATCTCACACTTCATGAGACTGAGCCCCAAGAGTTGGGCTCCATGCTGAGTGTGGAACCTGCTTGGGATTCTCTCTTCTCTCTCTGTCCCTCCCCTGCTCTCTCTCTCTCAAAATAAATAAATAAAACATTAAGAAAGAAAGAAAGATCGATCACTGTGGTCACAGGATGGAGAAGAGTTTAGAGGGAGACAGAGAAGACAACCTCTTCTAAGCAACAATTGATAGGAGAATTAGGATAGTAATAATGGAGCCAAAAAGAAGCAATGATTGAGATCCTACTCTAAGAAGTATTAGAAGTCACTAAAACTTATAATACAAAATAAAATGAGCACCAAACATGCAAATAGAGAGGTACAGATATAAGTTACCCAATCTATCAGGAGTTAAGTTTCACAGAATTATGTGACATGTAAGCTGAACTCTTAAGGAAGTATAGCTAAGATTTCCAAAGATGAAGAAACTTCCGAACTTTACAAAAGATTTTACATAACAGAGTTGCTTCCTAGTACAAATAATTTGATGAAATGAAAAAATAAGCTGCATGTTTACAATCTATATCCTTTTTTTAAGGCACAAACTTCAAAATCAATGTTTATGAGTAATTTATAATATTGTAATTCCATCATAATTAAATGTGTTCTATTCACCACAAGCTATAAAATCATAGCCTTCCCTCTAGTTATCATTAGAAAGCAAGTTTTACCAGCAGTAAAATTATTACGGATAAATAAAAAAACAGTCAAATCAAGACATATGTATATATAATTAATAAATATATTAAATAATTCAAGACCAAAATAAAAGCACATATTATTCTGATAAAAATTAAACAAATAATAAAATGCATTTCAGAGTGAGATAAATTTGAGATTTTATACAATCTCATTTAGGAACTATTTACTGAGAATTAATATACACACACACACATACACTTTTACATATACAGTAGAAAAATGGTAGGCAATAAACAACTAAGATACAGATCCTTCCTCAAGAATTTTATAAATCTGAATAGGGAGACAGATATATGTATGCCTCAATAAGCATTTTTGTAAGACTTCTGCAATGATAAGGTGACTTTATAAATCAAATAGTGATAGAAGAAACTTTAACATTCTTCTGCATCTGCGATAGCATAAGATATAGAATAAGATTCTAACTACAGTTAAAACATTTTATATTTTCAATGTTCTACTCTACAGAATATTGGATTTTAAAAAATTACTACTAAATTGAATTATAAGCCAAAAAATTAATTGCTAAATACCCCAAAGAAATGTCAAAACCTAGGCAAGACATAAGTGGCAAACAGAAAAAAAAACAGGAAGATGAAAAGAGAAATAATCTACATAAGAATTTGTTAATGGCCAAAGAGAAACAAACATAATTTGTTTTGTACATCTGTAATTTACGTAGCACACTAATCACCTCTCATTTTAATATCTGAAAGTAACGTGTAATACTTACCTTACAACTATAAGCATGGCTATCAGGATTGAACAGATAGGATCTGCTATCATCAGACCAAAATTTTGCATCATGATGGCAGAGGCAATTACACCAATACTCCCAAGTGTATCTGCCAGAATGTGTAAAAATACACCTGGAAACAAAGCATAATTAAAATCAAAACAACATCTTCTGATCAATGAAAAATATAAATATTTCTTAAAACTATATTATTCTTCATTTTATATATAGAAATCAGGACGAATGTAGATTCATTGTTTAGTAATGAAGTAATAGTACCACTGGGAAATGAAATAATCTTTCCTTCTTCAAATCACCAGGGGTTAAAATATCTGATTCATAAATCATACTTTTTTTTTCATGATTCTTAATATTTTGGTACAACATAAATGAAGAACAGAAACAAGCTGATTTTAAGCACATTCATCTCTGGTTAAGAGAGTCCATATATTAATTAATAATTTGTTAGAAGAAAATTGCAGTCGGCTGAAAGAATTGTTCAAGTAACATTGTTTAGAGCTTCGAATACATGTACACACAGAGCCCTCTGCTGGTAATTAAAATTATTACTACTTGAGACAAGAATTTCCTTTGGATTGTAACTCTACAAACCCTGACATACATATTAATTATCTTGAGAGTTTTATTACCTAAAACTACACACTAGGCTCAAACCTGATGTGGAAGAAAGTAGAGATCTGAATATTTTAAAGTAAACAGAAGATATTTTTTAAACTTTAATAAATAAAATTTAATTGGTAGGATTCTGATATGCTAACTGTTCAAGAACCTAGATATAATATTGTGGCACTGTGATGTATAATAAGAAATACATATTTGGCCTTCATCCCTGTTTCTGGAACACACCTGGAACTTCCCAAGTGCCAGCAACAAAGGTGTCTCTTGTTAATGTTAACACAGTTTTGGACCCCCCCTGAGGATGGGGGCTGGCTGCCGGGCAAGCCAGTCCGTCCTGTGATCAGAGAATTGGAACTTCCAGTCCCAAGCCACTGACCTCTGGCCTCCATATCAGAGAACTGCTTGCTGGTATGAGAGTATATTCTTCACTCTTCCACAGGAATTATTTACAGAATCTTAGTTGGAGGTCAGACATGGGATCAGAACCAGAACCCACCTTCAAATATTAGCATTTAATAACTGACATTTGACTGTTAAACCATTAAAAAGTATCAAGAAGTAAGTTTAAAATATATTATTTCTTAAAAAGACTGAACTAAGACAATAAGCTATTCAACATTTAGATCCTTAACAAGTAAAATTTGCTGTATAGCAAAACACTGTTCTTGAAACAAGCTTAAACCATGTTACTAAAAATAGAACATTTTAAAATAGCATTTTACTCTATCTGAAAAGAATACTTAATGTGTAAAAAGCATGTGTCTACATCAGAAATACTTATTCTACTTCTTTATTATTCACTGGACACTTAAAGGCAAACCATTTATTTTTTAGGTATACACCAAAGATTTACTACAACTTGAAAATACTTTCTAATAATTTAAAAACTGACTATTACTGAGTCCAATCAAATCTTAATGTGCTATAGGAAAATATGCTTCAATTCATCTACTACTGTATAATTTTAAATCAAGTATTTTACCAAATACAATTCATCCCTCAGTACTTAATATACTTTTTCATTCATATAGAGTATAGACCTTCATAACTACTCTTCAAAAAGCTAATGGTTCTATTTCCTATAACAAAAATAATATGCCAAAGCATACTCATAGAAAAAAAATATCTGTTGCTCTAAGTTAGTTCAAACAGTAAAGAATTTAATAAGTGTCGAGACCACATTAAGTTTAAAAAAAAAATGAAGTGTCCATCAAAGTACATTGAAAGTACGTAAGCCAAAGTACATTGAAAGTACATAAGCTTTAAAACTCTTAAGAGACCTGTGATTTCAAGCCTTTATATTCTTTAATCAGTGTCTTAGTAGGATTGGACAGGAAAACCGCTCTAAATAATGAAAGGGAAAAAAATAAAAGAATGGTTTGTTCTTGATTTCTCTTTCACTAAAAAGTCCCCGACTACATCTCATGTGCTGACCTGAAAACTGGGTTTCTTAGGAAGTGTCATGAATCACCTAGGCCCTTCTTACTTTGTAGTGACTGTTTCAAGAAGAATAATCACTAAAAAGAGAGAAATCTAAACTAATATGTTTAACTTATATAAAAGTTGAAAGCTTTAGAAGACCTGATAGGATACTGAAATGTTAACTGTCCAAGAATACAGAAAGTCCGAGGTCATACTGAAGAAGCTGCAAATAACTGAAAAACTCGGTTATGTCAGTTTTTACATGTGAGTAGCCACATGGAAACTTTTAATGCCACAGTTATCCCTGTCCTTCAGCTATCTACTGGGCTGCTGCAGCCGTTGTAAATTGATGGATACTCAGAAAATATAAAGTAATTTTCCTAACAGCTTGTAAAAAAGATAATTAGGAAGGCAAATCTAACCTCCCTTCCCTCAACTTGTGATGATTTCCGAAACTAAAAATAAACTCATATTATCAAGGCTAATTTATAGCATTGGATATAGATGCATTACATATGCATGATTACAAGCTATTTCAGCAAATGCTGTTCTAAACCAATTCTATATATTTTGCAAATGGAAAACTAGTGACTGGAAGACACATTTAAGCCTCCTGAAATAAACTCCTCAGTATGAAGGAGCACATTCGCAGTGAAAAAATAAAAAGCAAGAGTTCTATCAAGAAATAGTGAAGAAAAATAGGTGCAGTAGAGATTAGATCATGAGCTATTGAGAAAGTCAGATTGAAGTCAAAAGTTAATAAAAGCAGGAAGGTGGGGAGCTGAGAATTTGGAAACTTTGACAATGAAGTCTAAATGGAAATTCAGAGCCAAAGATTGGCTCACATCTCAAAAAGAAACTACCACAGTTCATAGACAAAACTGATTTTATCTGCCTTGTAAAATTTTGTAATGTATCATTTTAAACAACATGTAAGCTCCTGTTCAAATATCATCATTTGATGCCTATGGGTATGACAAAGGTCTCACTGTGCATTATATGTATATTTTAATATAATAGAGTTAAGTTTTCAGGGCAGTTCTACATTCATAGCAAAACTGAGCAGAAGGTACAGATTTCCCATATACCCCTGTCCTGAGCATAGCCTTCCAAATTGTCAAAATTCCCCAGCAGAGTAGTAAGTGCATTTGTTACAACTGATGAAACTACACTGACATGTCATATTATCATTCAAATGTCCAACTACGTTAGGGTTCGTTCTTGGTGTTCTACATTCTAAGGATTTAAATGTGTTACATTTTTTCCTCTAAATTTTTCCACAATGTACATACATACTGAATCCTGAACTTGGAAAAAATATTTAATAATCCTATGAAGGCAAATACAGCCATAGGCATGGGTATTATTTATAGTTAACAGTACTGAATATTTTAATCTTATTAAATCTAAGAAAATAGCCAAGTAACAGTTAAAAGAATGCCTGCTAATAGACCTAATAGTATATATTTTAAAAATCAGAAGGAAAGCTAATATTTTAGACACAAATACTACATTATACACTTTTCTTAAAGGAAATTTCCAGATAGCTCAACACAATGAAACCCATTTCATAAAACAGAAATAAACAAATTGCTGTCATACCTTGTAAAATCTGTCTGCTGGGTCCTGTTGTTTCTTTTAAAGAGGGACCATCTGTAGAGAGTTAAGTTAAATTATTTTAAAACATATCTTCAATTCCTGATTCAACTTTTGCAATTCAGAGAACTTTTCATTCAAGTATATCATGAAGGATGCATGGCTATACAGCCACATCAGACCTACAAAATTATTTTTTAAATTTAATGTATTAACTTAATGGAGATAGACATGGGCAATTTCAAAATACACAGTATTTAGGTCATTATTATATTAAGCAATCTAGTAAAAGGCAGTAAATTAAAAACATTGTGAAAGTCTTCTACTACTCATAACATACCTTATACTACAGCTTTCTATACTAAGATTACAACTGGAAAACTCAGATAAAACAAATCTACTGCTTGAAGTTACAACAAGTTGAACTAATGACACCAGGGCAGCATCCACGATAAGTGGACTGTGGCAAACAGTAATTTCCTAACAGCTTCTACATGGATGTGCCAAGCTTTTCACAGAGATAAAAATATTTTCATTTTGCCTTCATGATGAAAAAATTTTAAAATACTGCAATTTTTATACTTAGATATTCTGAAGATACTAAACCAGAAAACATAGGTAAATAATCGGCAATACCGAGGTCAAGCCTTCTGATCAGGTCTAACAGAAGGACTGCCTGGGGTCTTGGTTCTTGCCCATAGTACCTAAGAGCTGACATGTCCTTATTACAGCTTCGATAAGACATTCAGAATGCTCAGAAAAGGCATAAAAGCCTAAGGCTGCACAATGATTTCTGTCTGGACATGGCACTGCTATGTTGGGGGAAAGATGCAGCCAACATAAAAATCATGCTGATGGTCAAAAGTGTTGACTGTTCTAAAAATCCAGCTCCCTGATCAAGGCAAGGAATTTGTCTGTAGGTAGTAGGTCTAGATAAAGACAGTAATTTTTGGCATAATTATTTGGAAGGGTTTATAATGCTATACGAATATAACGGCTATGTACAATAATTAACTCCCATCTATGTAAAATCTGACAGTACTTCTGGACAGAAAATTTGTTATCTGTGGTAGAGACTGGGTAGTTGTTTATCATCCACTTCTTCTTTGGTCAACAACTAAACTACACTTCCCAGGCTCCCTTGAGTTATGTGATATATGTGACTATATTAAACAAAGAAATACGAGCAGTAAACCACTTCCACGCTTATAAGAATGTCCTCCCACCTCTAAAAAAGAATGTCCCACATGATCTTCTATGTACTTAATCTCCAGGTAGATAGAGAGAATCCAGTAGAGGATTCCCAAGGTCAAGAGTCCCAGAAATGAAAGGAACCTGCATCTCTAGACTGAATGAGAAACAGTATTCACCCCCTTTACCCCATCAACCAAAGAGCACAATACAACTTTTACTGTTTGAGTCACTGACACATGAGTAGTTAAAGCAAGCAAGTTAAAAACCAGCTAGCTTTACTGACAGTAAGGATTCCAAAAAATATGAGGCTCACAGAATTTCCCAGTAAGACTACAATGTCTCTTACAGGCAAAATGGAATCATGGCCCTATTACGTTTGTATCCTCAGACTGGCTAATATATACTGAAGGCAGAAATAACAGTCAAGAGAAAATTTTGGAGTCAGATTTCCTTGTGTTTGAAGCCTAGCATTTCCTTTTGCTAGTTACTATGATCTCCATGTGCCATGATGTCATACAATTTCTTCTTTGCCACTTACTCTTGCCCCTTGGTCAAAAAAAAAGGGGGTGTACCTTTCACCTACTTAGAATCTTATTACAGTGCATTGCCTAAGGCATAAAAAAAAATTCTAGAGCAACAAACAAGAGGTGAATTGCAAATATTGGTGGTAATGTTAGAAAAGTAATGATTCTAGATACTACCTAGCAAATCTTTTTGTAAGCACCATGGTTACCAATTCTTTGTTTTTTAATAAAATGTAGGGATTAACTAATGAAACTGCCAATTTATAGATCATCAAAAATAATTTTTGATAATAGATCACTATGTAATTTTTGGAATGTAATTCTGAAGGTGTTCAAAGAATAGACTGAAACTGCTATAAACAAAATTTCTTCTATTTAAGGTTTCTTAGTACTTACATTATAAAGCTAGAAAATAGGAACAGAATTATTGCCAAAACCTGTTTTATGCTGAAAAATGTCATTTATCCATATACTAATTGAGAAAAAAGGAGCTCAAATCATCTCACTGACATGTACTTCAAGAAAAATATTGCTTTTTATAATTATATATTATCAAAATTTTAAAAATACAATTATTTTGATTGACTTTTAGTAATAACCACAGTAACTCCATCTAAAATAAATGTTTAAATGCTAAGTCTTATGTTTCTAGGATACTAGAACTTCATTATACTGAGTTAATCTCATCATATACTACAAAGGAACTAGCCCTGGGAACCATTTAGTCTGATTCATTAGAAAGGAAGTTGATTACAAAATCCTTCCAAGAGACTATTTCAATGAAAAGAGTAATCTATATAAAATTTCTGTGTATTTGGAAGGCTATCCATTTGATAATCTTCTGGCTGTACTCACCATGAGAATGAAAGTGTCCATGTCCATGAGCATGATCATGACTATGTGCAGCACCATGTTTCAATTCATGACTATGGCAATGATCTGCATGGCCATGTGCCTGATCCAGAACACCATTAAAAAGGGAATGACTGTGTCCATGGCCTAAAAAGTAGTTAGAACAAAAGGTATGTAAGGCTATATTACATAAATGATTACAATAACATGACATTAGTGAAAAGAACTAGCGCTAAAATGAGATTCAATTAAATAAACATTTATTTGCAAAAAGTGTTACAGATTCATTAAAACAATACTGAGTTCCTCCTACCATGAAGTACAGGAAGGAAATAAAAGTATGGAGGCATGTGGTAGACTTTACTGAAGATGAAAATAAGTGAGAAGTACACAGAAATATTTAAAGAGCTTAGAGATAATGTTATTCATTCATTCAAGAGGAACACACTATGTTATAGGAACTGTTCTAGGCACTGGGGATAAAGTGGTGAAGAGTACAGACAGAAATCTTGGCTAAAACTTTGCAAAGTACTATTATATACACTAATAAAGACAAAACAAGATGTATGCATATGGTCACTTTGAGGCAGAGAAGCTGCTGTATTTGTTTAAAGGATCAGTAAAATTACATCATAGCAGGTAGAATGCTTAGAAAAAAAAAAAAATAATGCAGAATCCTCTCTCCATAGCAGACCTAAAACTAAACCACCAAAGAAACATCTTATATAAGCTATAGCAAAGCACATAAGAACATTGGATGTTACCCGATTCAAAAATATCACTAATATTCACAAAAGTCTTAAATACCAGTAAACTAAAAACAGCATTGCGTTATATGGAAAACCATGAATAATGGGGAGATCAACTTCCAAAACGGTGGTGAGGGATACTGGCAAATTAGTTCTCTCTCTAAAACCACAAGAATACAAGGGACACATCTAAAAATCAACCACGTCAGAACTCTAGCAACTAACCAAAACCAGGAAATGAACTAAAAAGCACCCATCCAAGAAGAAACTACCAAACCTCAGGAAGACTAGAGGGTTTCTGCTGTTTCTACTTGGGGCTATTCCCATTTAACCTCCTGCTCCGGCTCAGCTGAAAGCAGCCAAAAGCCAGCAGCAGTATAGACAATGGAGAGATCTGGTTCCTTCTGAGCTCTTTGAAAGCACCATATCCAGAGCACAGTCAGTATTTTGTCCAAACTTGTAGTTCCCTAGAAAAATCTCTGTTCTCAATGTGGTGACTTTTAGACTCACAGGTCAGGTCTAAAAATTTACAGGCCACACGCTGTAGGAAAGCAATTAGTCCAAGAAAGTCTTGCAACAAGAAAAACAACAGTATCAGCAACAACAAACTTTGAAGGGAGAGGTTAAAGTAATGATACCAGAGTCATTATAAAATGTCCAGTTTTCAACAACAACAAAAATTATAAGACACGTAAAGAAAGAGGAAAGTATGTCACATACACAGGAAAAAAGGCAGCCAACAGAAAATGTTCCTCAAGGCAACCCAGATTTTGGACTTAATAGACAAAAGACTTTAAATCAGCCTTTATAAATACGTTCAAAGAAATAAAGAAATCCACATCTAAAGAATCAAAGTATAACAATGACAACTCACCAAATAGAAAAATCAGTGACAAGAAATTACAAAATGGAACCAAACAAAAACTCTGGAGTGAAAAAAATATATAATAACTGAAATAAAATATTTACTAGAAGAGCTCAACAATAGAGTTGAGGTACAATAATGTAAACATGGATCAACAGAGATTAACCACTCTGAGGAGCAGAAAAAGAGAAAATTAAGAAAAACAGCCTTAGAGACGTGTGGAAACAGAAAGTGTACCAAATCAAGCATAGCAAGAGTCTCAGAAAAAGTAGGAGACAGAAAAAAAAATTGATGAAAAATATTAATCTACACATCCAAAAAACTTAGGAAAATCCAAAAAAAAGAATAAACTCAAATGGAGCCATATCCAGAACCATCATGGTCAAACTCATGAATGTCAAAGAGACACTGAAAATTGTACACCAAGATAAAAAATAACTTACCATATATAAAGAAACCTGTGTAAGATTAACTGGTGACTTCTCCACAAAAACCATGGAGATCAAAAGCCAGTGGGATGAACATATAAGACATTACCATATCAACAAAAACACTACCTGCAAATGAGATGAAAGTACACTAAATGGTAACTCAAATAAATACACATAGAGAAATAAAGAGCTTGATAAAGGCAATGATGAAAGAGAGGATGAATGTATTTTTAAATTGGTGACTCATTTCTTTTGTAGGTTTTAAGAGACAACTGCATAAAGTAATAATTATAAAACTGTATTGATGTGCTTACATCATAAAACATGTAATTTGTCTGACAACAATAGTACAAGAAAGGGAGGTAAATATGGAGGTGTATTGGGGCAAAGGTTTGTGTATTACTAAATTACTATTAATCTGAACTAAATTGTTTTAAATTAAGATGCTACTTGTAATCCTCAGGACAACAATTAAGAAAATATTCAAAATTATGTAGTAAAAAAACAACAGAATTAACAGAAAGTATCCATTTAAAAAACAAGAATCAGGGAATAGAATAACAAAAAGGACTGAAGATACAGAAAACAAATATTAAAATGGCAGATGTAAATCCTACCTTAGTAGTAATTACATGAAATGCAAATTGTTTAACTATCCTAATTGAATGACAGAGATAGAATGGATTAAAACAAATATGATCTAGTTATATTCTGTCTATAAGAGATATACTTTAGATTCGAAGACATAAACAAGCTGAAAGGAAAAAGAAAGAAAAATACACCATGCAAGCAGAAAAAAAAAAAAAAGAAAAGAAAAGAAAGAAAGAGAGAGAGAGCGCAAGAGAGAGCTGGAACGGTTATCATAATATCAGACAAAATAAACTGTAAGCCAAAAATTATTGTGAGACAGAAACAACATCACATAAAAACATGTTCCATCTATCAGGAAGATATAATGATTATAAACATACTGCACTGAACAATATAGCTCCAAAATACATGAAGCAAAACCTAAAGTGACTGAAAAAATATACAATTTAATAATTATAGTTGGAGACTTAAATACCTACTTTCAATGATAAACAGACAACTAAGCAGAAGAGCAACAATAACAACAAAACACTCCAGAAGGTTAAACAACTATGAACAAATTAGACCTAATATCTAAAGAACAGAATACATATTCTCAAGTGCACATGGAACATTGTCCAACAGACCAAATGCTAGGTCATAAAACAAGGCTCAATAAATTGACAAAAAAAAACAACAACAAAAAAACCCTGAAATCATATAAAGCGTGTCATCTGATCACAATGGAATTAAATTAGATACCAATGACAGAAGAAAATCAAAAGACACACTCTTAAATAACTAATGAGTCAAAGAAGATATCACAAGAGAAATGGAAAAATACTTTGAGCGGTGCCTGGGTGGCTCAGTCTGTTGAGCATCTGACTTCATCTTCGGTCATGATCTCACAGTTGGTGAGTTTGAGCCCCATATCGGGCTCTGTGCTGACAGCTCAGAGCATGAAGCCTGCTTCGGGTTCTGTGTCTCCCTCTCTTTCTGCCCCTGTCTCATGTTTAGTTTCTCTCTCTCAAAAATAAACATTAAAAAAAATTAAAAAATATATAAAAATAAATAAAAATACTTTGAGATGAACAAAAATGAAAACATGATATACCAAACTTACACATCATATTTCAACAATGCTTAGGAAAAAAATTTACCTATGCTAAAAAAAAAAACCCTCAAATTAATAATCTAATTTTCTACCTTAAGAAATATTTAAAAAAAGAGCAAACTAAAGGCAAAGCAAGGAGAAGAAAGGACATAAAAATATTAAAGCAGAAATAAAATTAAATACAGAGAAAAAAACAATGGGGGAAAAAAATCAATAAAACCAAAAGGGCACTCTTTAAAAAAAAAAAATCAACAAAATTGATAAACCCTTAACTGGACTAACCAAGAAGAAAATGACAGAAGGCACAAATTACTAAAACTGGTAAAGAAAGCTCTTCACTGTTGATCTTATGGAAATAAAATAAAAATTTTTTTAAAACATACTATATCCATGAATTCAGCAAAGTCGCAGGGTACAAAATCAACATACAGAAATTGGTTGCATTTTTATACACCAATAATGAAGCAACAGAAAGAGAAATCAAGAAACTGATCCCATTCACAATTGCACGAAAAACCATAAAATACCTAGAAATAAACCTAACCAAAGATGTAAAAGATCTGTATGATGAAAACTATAGAAAACTTATGAAGGAAATTGAAGAAGACATAAAGAAATGGAAAAACATTCCATGCTCATGGATCAGAAGAATAAACATTGTTAAAATGCCATTATTACCCAAAGCAATCTACACATTCAGTGCAATCCAAATCAAAATTGCACCGGCATTCTTCTCAAAGCTAGAACAAACTATCCTATAATTCGTATGGAACCACAAAAGACCCCAAATAGCCAAAGGAATATTGAAGAGGAAAACCAAAACGGGAGGCATCACAATCCCAGACTTTAGCCTCTACTACGAAGCTGTCATCATCAAGACAGTATGGTATTGGCACACAAAAAAAGACACACAGACCAATGGAATAGAATAGAGAATCCAGAACTAGACCCACAAATGTATGGCCAATTAATCTTTGACAAAGCAGGAAAGAGTATCCAATGGAAAAAAAGACAGCCTCTTTAATAGGTGGTGCTAGGAAAACTGGACAGCAACCTGCAGGAGAATGAAACTAGACCACTCTCTTACACCATACACAAAAATAAACTC
>CM053570.1:19548506-19652047 GCA_028646485.1 Cryptoprocta ferox
GGAACCCTCCTACACTGTTGGTGGGAATGTAAACTGGTACAGCCACTCTGGAAAACAGTGTGGAGGTTCCTCAAAAAATTAACAATAGAACTCCCCTATGACCCAGCAATAGCACTGCTGGGATTTATTTACCCAAGGGATACAGGAGTGCTGATGCATAAGGGCACATGTACCCCAATGTTCATAGTGGCACTTTCAACAGTAGCCAAATCATGGAAAGAGCCTAAATGTCCATCCACTGATGAATGGATCAAGAAGATGTGGTTTATACATACAATGGAATACTACATGGCAATGAGGAAAAGTGAAATCTGGCCATTCGTAGCAACGTGGATGGACCTCGAGGGTGTCATGCTAAGCGAAATAAGTCAGGCAGCGAAGGACAGATACCATATGTTTTCACTCATAGATCTAATAGGAGAAACTTAACAGAGGACCATGGGGAGGGGAAGGGGGGAAAAAGAGTAAGGGAGAGGGAGGGAGGCAAATCATGAGAGACTCTTGAATACTGAAAAGAAACTGAGGGCTGAAGGGGGAGGGGAAAAGGGGAAGGGGGTTGATGGTCATGGAGGAGGGCACCTGTGGGGAAGAGCACTGGGTGTTATATGGAAACCAACTTGACAAAACACTATAAAAAAAATACTATAAATAACAACTAAATAAATAAGAAAACTTGGATGAAATGGACAAATGCAAACATTTCTAGAAACATACACACTACTAAAACTGACTCATGAAGAAAGAGAAATCTGAATAGACCTATAATAAGCAAAAAAAAAAAAAAATGAAAATAATAATAATAATAATTTTAAAACTTCTGAAAAAGAAAGGTCCTGATGGCTTCACTACTGAATTCTGCCAAACATTTAAAAAATACTTCACACTCTCCCCTACCCATTTCCTTCAAAAAATAACAAATAGAAGAGGGGCACCTGGGTGGCTCAGTTGGTTGAGCATTTAGGTCTTGATTTTGGGTCAGGGCATGATCTCAGGGTGGTGTGATAGACCCCTGCATCAGGCTCCACTTTGTGTGGAGCCGCTTAAGATTCTCTCTCTCCCTCCCTGCTTCCCTCCCTCTGCCCCTTTTCCCTGCTCATGCTCTTCCTCTCTCTAAAATAAAAATAAATAGAAGAAAAGAGAACATTTCCCAACTCATTACATAAGGCCAGTATTACCCTGATACCCTGCAAACTACAGACTAAAAAATTCCTTAAGAATATACACACAATGTCTTCAATAAAATACTAGCAAACCAAATAAAGCGATATACAAAAAAGATAAGCCATGGACAAATAGGATTTATCCTAAGAATGCAAAGGTGGTTTAATATCCAAAATTCAAACAATGTAATTAATACACCATATTAATAGGATAAAGGATAAAAACCAACTATCATCTCATAAAGTGAAGGAAAAAGTTGTGACAAAGCCCAGTACCCTTTCATGATAAAAACACCTAGTAAACTAGGAATAGAAATAAACTTCCTCAACCTGATTTTTAAAAGGCATTTCTGAAAAACCCAGCTAACACAGCTAACAGCATATTTAACGAAGATTGAATGCTTTCATCCTAAAATTGGGAAAAAGGCAAGAAGAATGTCCTCTCTTACCACTTCTGTTTAATATTGTACTGAATGATGTGACCAGGGCAATTAAGAAAGAGGGGGGAGAAAAGCATTCATATGGGAAAGGAAGAAGCAAACTATCTCTATTTGCGGATGACAGGACACTAAAAAATTCTACAGAATCCAATAAAAACCTATTAGAATATTGACCAATTTCAACAATGGGGCAAGACACAAGATCAGTATAGAAAAATGAACTGTATCCTTATACATTAGTAAAGAACAATCTAAAAATGAAATTTAAAAAAAATCATACTTATAATACCTACGACAAAAAAAGAAAGCCTAATTGGAAAGTTAAGAAGTGTGTGAAACATGTACACTTTAATAACTATAAAACATTTAAAAAGAAATTAAAGAAGCTATAAATAAATGTGAACACATCCCATGTTCATGGACCAGAAGACTTAGTTAACATTGTTAAGATGACAATACTCCCCAAATTCATCTACAGATTCAATACAATTTCTATCAAAATCCCAACTGCCCTTTTTTTTTTTTTTGCAGAAATTGACAAGCTGATCTTAAAATTTATACAGAAATGCAAGAGGGGATCCAGAATAAGTAAAATAATCTTAAAAAAAGAAAAATCCTGAATAACTCACACGTTCCAATTTCAAAACCTACCTCAAAATGTACATTAAACTAGACAGTAGGGTACTGGCATAAGGATAGACATTTGGATCAAGGAAATAGAACTGAAAGTCCAGAATAAACTCTCACATTTATAGTCATCCGATTGTTGACAAGAGTGCTAACACAATTCAATGGGGGGAAAATAATCTTTTTTAACATGGTGCTGAGACAAGCAGTTATCTATATACAAGAAAATGATATTGGGCCCATACCTCATACGACATACAAAAATTGACTGAAAATGGATCACACACCCAAATGTAGACCTGAATGGATACATTTAACCACAAAATTTAAGGATGGTTCCTTATGAGAAATCCATCAATGTAATTACAAATTTTAAATTAAGGAGGAAAAAATGATTACTTCAATAGATGCAGGAATAAAAACTAATATCCTTAACTTGATAAGACAGTTTCAACAGAAATAGACCATAAACATCAGACCAAATGGTAAAACTTCAGTAGCATTCTTCATTAAGTTAATGAAGAATTCATATTAAAACATGCTGATGTTTGCATTTTCCTCTAGAGATTCTGATAAAAATGTTCTGGGATTAAACCTGGGCATTAAGGTTTTTTTAAGTTACTCAGGTGACTATCCAGGTTGACACAAGGATACAAAACTCTCAGTATTTCTAATCAACAATGTGCTAGGGGTCCTGGCTATATAATAAGATAAGCAGGAGTAATAATTTTTATTCTTAATAGTAATAAAAACATTCAACTACCTAAAAATAAACTGATCAAAAAATACAAAGATCTTTATTAAAATAGCTAAGACAATTTAGTAAAAGACAAAAAAAAATTTTATGCATTCCCAATCAAAATCCCAAAAAGATTTTTCATACAACTTGATAAGCTGATGAAAAAACCAAATGGGTAAGACAGGCCCAAACAATTTTAAAAGGTAACTTAATATAAGCTAAAAGTGCTCTTTTATATCAATGGGGTAAAAGGCAGGTTAATAATTGGTGCTTGGAAAATTGCTTATTCACACTGGAAAAAACAGTTAAGTCCTAACTCACTCCACCACAAAAATAAATTACATATAGATGAAGGGGCAAAATGAATGGGGGAAAAACCCTAAATTTTAGCAGTATTAAAATATGAGAGACGTTTATGACTCGGGAATTAGAAATTTCTCAAAGTAGAAAACATACAAGAAAAAATGTAAGACAGAAATACTAAAACTATTTCAAAATTAAGAACACCTACAAAAAAGTTTAAAGATAAGCCAGAGATTGGGAAAAGATGCTTGCAATACATAAAACAAATGGTTAGTATAAAAAATACATAAAAATTATTAAAAATGGGTTAACAATAAGATAGAACAACAAGCAGAAATGAATAAGTAGTTCAAGAAGAGAATAAACTTGAATGGCCTAAAAACATATGGAAAGATTTTCAACCTCACTACTAAACAAGAAATAACAAATAAAATGAGATCACTTTTATTAAAATATTAGCAAAACAAGTCTTAAACCCACAATAATACGTTTTGTGTTTCTTTTAATTTTCTTTTTTTTTAATTTATTTATTTATTTTGAAAGAGAGTGTGCACAAGCATGAGCAGGGAAGGGGCAGAGAGAGAGGAAGAGAGAGAATCCCAAGCAGACTCTGTGCTATCAGCACAGAGCCTAGTGTGGGGCTTGATCTCATGACCATGCAATCATGACCTGAGCTGAAATCAAGAGTAGGACACTTAACAGACTGAGCTACCCAGGTGCCTCACTCGTAATAATAAGTTTAAATGTGAGTAGGAGGAAATTAGTACTGGCATTCATTGTTGGGATAAATGTGAATGATAGTCATTTTGAGGGCAATTTGCTCGTCTACTGAAACTGAAAACTGTATTTCCTGTGTTCCAGCAACTCTACTTATATTCCAGCACAGTGCAATTCAAAGAACTTTCTGTAACGATAGAAATGTTCCGTATCTGCTGTCCAATATGGTAGCCCTATGTGGCTACTGAGCACTTAAAATGTCACTAGTGTAACTGAAGAAGTGAATTTTTCATTTTATTAACTTTAATTAACCATAATTTAAATTTAAGTAGCCACATGTGACTAATAGCTACTATATGGGACAGCACAGCTCTGGAGAAACACCTGCAGATGTTCACAAGGATATGTTCATGTGGAAATGACTTAAGGTCTATATACAGAAGACCAGTTAAATAAGCCATGGTACCCCACACCACGGAGTTTTATGTGTCAGCAAGAGAAGGCAGACTGATAATTAACAAACAGAGGATCTTAAAGACAGATTGTATAATAAATTTCATACCCACATATACTACAATTTTTAGTAACTAGATCTGTTTTATATGGTTTTTAATGTTTGTTGTTGGTGTTATATAAATGGTGTCACACTAAGTGGATGAGCTACGGAAGTATGGAAGGATCCATACCAAACTGAAAATGTGTAACTCTGAGAAGGCATTGAGATGGATACAAATGGAGAAGTGGGAGTGATGGTTCAGGAAGACATTAATAAGTGTCTATTAACATATTATTTTTGTGGTTAAAAATCAACATGGGGTTCCGGGTGGCTCAGTCGGTTAAGCGTCAGACTCTTGATTTTGGCTCAGGTCATGATCTCACGGTTTGTGAGATGAAGCCCCACGTTGGGCTCTGCATTGACAAGGTGGAGCCTGCCTGGGATTCTCTCTCTTTCTCCCTCTCTCTCTGCCCCTCCTCCACTCATGCTCGCTCTCTCTCTCTCCCTCCCTCTCTCTCTCTGCCCCATCTCCACTCATGCTCACTCACTCTCTCTCTCTCAAAATAAATAAACTTAAAAAAACATAGACTTTAAAATTTATCAATTTTCAAAAGTGATAATTATGATGGAAAAGAGAAAATGAAGAAACGAAGCGTTCTAACCATCATACCAGAGCCATGAGAATGTCCATGACCTCCATGCTTGAAAACAAATATTCCTATTAGGTTTACCACAAACCCAAGAATTGAAACAAGAAGCAGTCTCTCATGGTGTACATCTGGAGGGGCTAACGCTCTCTAGAAAACACATAATACAAACAAAGAGCATTGATATAATTTTTGAGTAATCAACTGGTAAAAACAAAAAGCACTGTTTAAAAATTTTTAGTTATTTTCAGAATTAAAAGCACTCCACAAATATATGCTAAAACAGCTTCTAGAAGAAAAAGTAGTGCTCACATACCACAGACAAGGTAGTAATTACTATTTTTAAATACACACAAATATTTAAAAGCATGACTATTTGGTCTAAAACCTATCCCTTTTTGGTATCTTAAAATACTGCCATTCATTTCAGGTTCACTGATCTTTCAATTTTCTCTTTATATTTCGTTAATATACCAAATATTACAGGTTCACTGACAAAACTCTCAGGTTCTAGTTTAAGAACTCTTCCCAGCTGACCTCACTACCCAGACTGTGCCTTTACTTTCCACAGTGTCTATACTTCATTCATAGCTTATAAATTTCACATATATTTAATTTTTTCAACTACTTTGTAAGCTCCTCTTACATATTTTATCTAACCTAAGACTGTCCTCAATAATACTTAATAACAGTGTGAAGACAGCTTTATACATGTATTTTAGTTCATAAACATTTTCATTGCAGAATGTAATTTACTGATTCTAATCATTATCTACAATACCTCAACTCCTTCTGAGAAAATAAAAAAAGCAGTGAAGATCAAAAACAGGCCATTGACAAAGCCAGCCAGAACTTCCGCTCTAACATACCTAAGGAAGAGCAAAATAAACAACTGAATTATTGTTTCTTAAAAGTCAAATCATAAATTTATATACATTCAGAGATTCTAAACCATATTATATGGTTAAAGGCAGTCAGCAAAGTCTTAGTATTTTTAGTATAGTATGTTTTATTCTACATATACTGGAGAAATGAGGAAATGACTTTATTATGAATTATGTATAATAGCAAAATGCCATACGACACATCCATCTCTACAAGCCAATCAAAAGACCTTCTTAGAGTAAGTAAGTTTTGAAAGACCCTTCACAGAAATATAAATCTCAGCTTGCCCCTGGAGATAAAAACTGGACTAGACAAGGGGGCAAAGAAGGAAGGATCTAAAAGATAACAAGTAGAAGAAAAGGACTTTTCTAAAAGAGGGGTTTTAATAACATTATTTGCTTCTTTTCTAAAAACTCCTTATACTTTTTGTTTCATAACTTTTAGCTTTGAAATCTTTGGAACTTTGAAGGAAAATAAAATCTAGGATCCTAGAGCCAACTTAGGATTTACATTCCTAATCACTCTAAGATTAATACATTTAACAAAAACTTTTCTATTACCTATTTTTAGAATCAATCCTGGCTTCACATAGTTCTAATTAAACTTTTTAAAATGCCTACCTTTTTCTCCATGGACTTCTGAAGCTTTCTGCTTCCTACCTGCATGAAGTTTCAGGGAAAGATTCTATTTTTCTGTTAAGGTATATTTGGCTTAAAGTCATTAGAAACTTTAACTTGTCAGTTTAATGTCCTAACATGATTCAAAGGGTGCTGAGAGCAGTTAATCACTATGGTCCCTAAATAATATAACAGGAACATCAAAAATACTGCTTCTTCTAACTCTAGGTAACTTCTAGATAATACAAGCTTTACTGTAAAAAATATTTTTAAAGAGAACAAACTATTTGAAATGTACTCGTTTCAGGGACACCTGGGTGGTTCAGTTGGTTGAGTATCCAACTTCGATTCAGGTCATGATCTCACATTCTTGAGTTCCAGGCCCCACATCGGGCTCTGTGCTGACAGCTTGGAGGCTGGAGCCTGCTGTGGATTCTGTGTCTCCCTCTTCCTCTGCCTCTCCCCCACTTGTGCTCTGTCTCTCAAAAATAATTAAACATTGAAAAAAATGTACTCATTTCAGTTATGTTGGAGTTTGCTCTGTCAGTACATTGCGACATGGCATGTATTTCTACATTCAGATATAATGCAGATTTCTCCCTTCTAATACATACAAATGAATTAAATTTACATAATATTTATCAAAGCATAGGACTTTTTATTTTTCAGGAGAAAACATTTATTAAATTCAGCCTGCTTCCATAGTAAACACCTAGGAATTTACCTAATCTATCAGCAGGGTTACTAACCCCCAAATAAAAAAAGCACTTTCTCTTAAAACCCACTCTTCCATTGCCACAGCTAATGCTTGACTGAAAGCCCTTTGTCCTTGAATTCCGATGGATTTCAAGATCAAAACTAGGAATGTTTTTGAGGCATCTTTTGGTCCCTAGTGCCCAGCTTAGGATGTGCTTCATAAATTCTGATCCACTGCTGGACTCAAGTGATTTAATTAGGCTTAATATATTTGCTAAACTTGGCTGCAGGATTCAAGTGAAAAACTTGTGAAAACCAGACATACTTGCCTTTACAAATAACTTTACGTCAACAGAGTGAGTCTTGGAATTAAAACATATAATTCATGAACATGCTATTGCCTAATTAAGTATGATGGCATCTGGATTCTTTAGCCAAGGCAAAGAAGGATATACGCACATGTACATATGTATAAAGGCATGTACGTATGTATCTACCCATCAGACATCTATTATTTTTATACTGGCCTTGCTATTTCAAAAACAGTGTGACCAGACACAAAGATGACTTTTCTATAAAGAAATACCGAAAAGTCTTCTGCCTCTCAGATTCCTCCCAGTCTTCTATTGCGGTCAGTCTGCTATTGTGATCATATTGAAATGGGGGTTTGGGGATTCATCCCTAGGCTTAGTCTATCCAGTGTCATTTTGATGTACTGGTACCTATATTTTACTACTGCTGCTACTTACTACTATAGCAATTATTAGTAATTTCAAATGTTGCATCGGATTTTACTCCCTAATTTTTCCCTTCTCAAAAGAAACAGGCAAACAAGGAGAAGACAGAACAAGAGATAAAAAGATGGCAAGAATATTACCCCATCAAATAAATGAGTTAAAGTTGCAGTTAAAACCTGCTATGGTACTGAAGGGATCAAGCTACACCTAAAAACCATCTTTTGTGGGAGACTATGCAATCTAAATAGAAAACAATAGATATCCTAACATTTAAAGAACTGAGAATTTTTATAGTCCCCTACTATTTATCCCACAAACTTGTTCACTAAGATACTCTAATTAGATTTTTGATATATAATAAATATGAATTACTAACTTTCCAATACAAAATTAGAATTTTATATATAATTTTTAATGATTCAAAATATACTTAATCTTTTGATTGCATAATGCCATGGAAAATGTTCTCTTCTGAGCTGTTTGGATTTACAGATATATAATCTCTCATTCTAGCCTATAAAAATAGTATAGTGTTTTTGCTTCATTTTTATAATCTTACAAATAACTGTATCACTTCGGTTATACCCCAAATCAGCAAGTTTTGTCAGAATTTCATGTATCTCTCTTTTGGCACTTGTCACAATGTATAGTTATTATGGTATTCTTACAGAACCACTTCCCCATCTGACCACAAACTCCTCCAAGGCAGAAGACATATCTTATTCATCTTTATAAGAAGCAAAGGAGTAGTCTCATAGTGGGCCCTTTGAAGAGAATAAGAGCACGTTCAAGAGAGAGTGTGTGCTTGCTTGCTCAAGAACAAAAGCAAAGGTGGGGAAAAAAAGGAGAGCAGTGAGGGAGTAAGAGTAAAAGAACAAGGGGAGTAAGAGGCAGTGCGCTAAGAGAGTGGATATAATCAGGCAGGAGAGAATGGGAGACACTACAAAGGGAGCCTTCCAGGAGGAGGATCAGTGAAAGAAGGAAAGAGACTGGGAAAGGGAGAGAAGAAAGAACTAGGGCGGAAGAGGTCAGAGAGAGGGAGAGGAGAATAAGGAAGAGCTCAGAGACACAGTGGTCAAGGGTAGAGGGAGAGAAAAAAAGATGTGCAGGGGAGAGAAAGAGAGGAAGGGAAGGGTGAAAGGCTGAGGGATAGAGAAAGGCCATAAGCACAGGTACAAGGAACTGGAAAGAACAACAAGAGACGGGGGAAGGGAGTTCAGAAGACTGAAAGGATGGGGATGAGAGTGAAAGAGAAAACAGCAAAGAGTGAAAAAAGGACAGAATGTGAGAGAGTTTTCACAAGGCAAAGGGCTAGACAAGAAAGAGTCAACAAGTAAGAGGCGAAAGGGGAGCAGGAAAGAAAGAAAAAGTGGGTGGGGAGACAGAGAAAGGATATTACATCTGAGTGCTGCTTACAGGTAAATATAATTACACTGCAAAATACTCTAGGAACTCAAAAAAGAAAACACGCAGGCAGAGTCACTCAAACATTGGAAACTCCATTGCTTCCCCCAATCAGAGAGGGCAAAAGGCAAACCCTGCTTCTAAGGGTATGAGTCTTAGAAGTGAGACCAGACGTGCCAATATGGTCTCGTCAGCATAAAAACACTCTCCAAATATTTAATTATCCAAATTCAGCAAGAGTATGAAAAGAAGCATTTTTCATAAAAGCAGAGCTGCAGAGGGTAATATAAAATCCAATTAGAAAATAATGATTTTAAATAAATGGCAAAGCATTCCTCTAAAAAAGAAAAAGAAAGAAACATGACTGATTTCATAAACTGAAATTTTTTTTCTTCTTCTTCTTAAAAAAATTAGCTTACAAGTTGAGAAAGTCCCATATCTAGCAAAAAATTTCACTTAAAAATTTCTGGTAAAACCAAGATATCCTACCTCTAAGCAAAAGAACTTCAATGCAAAAACAAAAAAAGTATATATTGTAGATTCCAATTACGTACTGTTCAAAAACAGGTTAAAACTAATCCACCAAGTTAGGGAAGTGATTGTTACTCTTGGGGAGCTGCATGGGAAGAAACGAGAAGGAGGCATGAGGGGGGATTCAAGAGTTCAAGTTATACAAGTGTGTTCAATTTGTGAAAACCACTGTGCTTAAGATTTGTGTATTTTCTGTATTTCTTATACTTCAATAAAAGTTTTTAAAAAGTCTTACCCATAAGAGAAAGCATCATTATCTCTCCATTTTGAAATAACAGATGCTGCCAATCCAGCCAAAATGGCAGTGCTATCGAAAAACATGTGAAAAGAGTCGGAAATCAAGCCTAAGCTGTAAAAGAACAGACATATTGGCACATTATAATAGTTACCAAATAGTAGGCATCCTTCTCTAAATTCTCTACATATCCTTCTGCTCATCAGGAACTAATCTTCTAAACAGACAACCTTGAAATATGATATACAGAAAGATATCAAGGATAAGTTTTAAAGGTCTGAGAAGGAAACCCTCACACCCCTTGCCCAAGACAAAAACCCAGCTTCTACTGAAAGAGGGGTAGAAACAAAGCTAGCTGCTACTGGATGAGCGGCAGGAATCTGTCCACTCTCTGACTGCTGACAAAGGTCAGTTACCACTGAAAAAGAGAGGGGGAAAAAAAAAAAAAACAGCCGTCATTGTCAGGAGCAAGTCAGCTTGGGCTCAAGATCTTACATTGATACAAAACGAAGGTCCGCTCTTGTTGGAAGAAGAGCAAGACAATAGTTCCTTCTCCTGATACAAGGCTGCGGAGAGAGGTGGGAGAAGGGACAGTGGGGTTAATAATACCCAGTCCGGCACTCAGCTGAGAAGGGACTGCCTAAAACTAAAGCTCTAACAGGAGTACCAAATTCTCTCTCCCCACAACCAAAGCCTTGACCAGAGTACAAAACAATAGCAATCTACCACTGAGAACTGAGCAAGAGCACAGAGACTCCCCTGTGGCACAGATATTCAAGGCTTGTTGAAAGCTGAGAGTGGAGCAACAACACTGAAAAAACCCTCCAGAGCGCCAGACCCTACACTAAACACAAGGTGGTAGAACCCACTAAAAAAATTTGAAGTCAGTAGCTTGTTGAAACTAACTAGCAATAACAAAACACAAAACCCAGCTAGTCAACTACTGATCAGAGACTCAAAACCCCACACTAATGGCCTGACCAAACAGTAGGTGTGCACATGTCCAAGCATAGATACTATCAACCTTGGTCCCTGTTAATCTTTTAAACATAAGATCCAGCACTCAATAAATATTTATAAGACACATAACAAGATCAAGGGGCAAAAACCAACCAACCAACCAAACAAAAACCACTGTCAAGAGACAAAGCAGTCAACAGAATCAGAACCAGAAAAGGCCTAGAGACTGGACTATGATAAGGACTTTAAAACAAGTACGATTACTATGTCCTTTAACATAGTAATATATATAAAGTTGGAGAAAATTTATGCACAAATTGAGGACTTGCCACATAGATAAAACTATAAAAGAATCAAATGGAAATGATAAAAACATTTTTTAAAAATCACAATATTGAAGAGAAATAATAATATACATGGGTTTCTGAGCAGATGCGACACAGAGAGAAATGTCAAGAAAAGTTATCTAAGTAAAACAAAAGAACAAAAGGAGTGGGGAAAAAAACAGAACAGAGCATTTAAAACCTGTTACAGTTATCAAAGAGACTCATATACAAATATCTGGGTTCTCAGTAACAGAGAAAAAAATTAGGGTAGAAAAAGTATTTAAAGAGAAAATGCTTGAGAGTTTTTGAAAACAAACCACATATTTAAGACATTTAATAAATCTCAAGCAGGGGAAAAAACCCTACATATCTCACAAACTGCTCAACACTAAAGAAAAAGAGAAAATCTTGAAAACAGCCAGTAAAAGGAAAAACAAAGATAAGATCATTAGTGTATTTTCCTTCAGAAACTACTTAAGGCAGAATAATGGAGCAATGTCTTTAAAGTATTGAAAAAAAAATGCCAACCCAAAATTCTCTATCTAACAAAATACATTTCAAAAATGAAGTCAAAACAAAGATTTTTCCAGACAACCAAAGCTGACAGAATTCCCTCCCAGTAGATCTGAGTTAAAAGAATTAGAAGTTCTTCAAGCAGAAATAGGATAACAGACGGAAACAGATTTGCATAAAGAAATGAAGATCACTGAAAATGTTAAATATGTGAGAAAATAAAAAAGATAATTTTCCAGGGTGCCTGGATGGCTCAGTTGGTTAAGCATCCAACTCTTGATCTCATTTCAGGTCTTGATCTCAGAGTCATGAGTTCAAACTCTGCACTGGGCTCCACACTGGGCATGAAGTCTATTTTTTTAAAAAAAGACAATTTTTCACTTTTAGTATTTTTAAAAGATCACTGAGAACAGGGAAGGGGGGAAAAGAAAGAAGAAAGAAAGAAAAACAAACCAAAAGCTGGTTCTGTGAAAATATCAACAAAATTTACAACCTTTAAGTAGACTGACCATGAAAAAAGGTGAAAGATTCAAGTTACTAAAATCAGGAATGAAAAAAAAAGTTACTACTGACCTTACAGAAATAAAAAGATCATAAGAAAATACTATGAACAATTATAGGTCAGCAAATTAGGTAACATAGAGGAAATAGACAAATTCCTAAAAACAATCTAGCAAAACTGACTAAACAAATTTTTTTGAATATACTTATAACAAGCAAACAAATTGAATTAATAATTGTAAAACTTCCAACAAAGAAAAGCCCACACCCAGACAGCTTCACTGGAAAATTCTACCAAACATTTAAAGAACAATAAATACCATCCCTTACAAACTCTCCCAAAACATAGATGATGAAGGAATGCTTCCCAATTCACCGTATAAGAGCAGTATTACCCTCATACCAAAATGAGACGAAAGACATCACAAGAAATGAAACTGACTAATCTCTGCAAATATAATCACAAAAGTCTTCAACATACACTAGCAAGTGGAATCCAAGTATATATATTTAAAAAGTACATACCACAACCAAGTTGAATTTATACCAACAATGCAAAGTTGGTTTAATATATGAAAACCAATCAAACTAACACATCATATCAACAGAATAAAAGACAAAAACCACATGATCATCTCAATAGGTGCAATAAGAGTTTGACAAAATTTAACACTCCCCTTTTATATTAAAAACACTCAACAAACGGAAGAGAGAGAACTTTCTCAACTCTTAAATGGCATCTACAAAAAACCCACAGCACCATTAATGGCCAGTGACTGAATGCTTTCCCCTAAGATCAGGTATAAGGTTGTCCCATCTTGCTACTGCTATTTAACATTGTACTGGAGGATCTAACAAGGACAGTTAGGCAGGAAATTAAAAAGCAAATAAATAAAATAAAAAATTTTTAAAAAGTGAAGGAGCAAAACTATCACAATTTGCAGTTGACAGGATTTTATATATAAAAAATTTTAAGGACTCTACTAAAAACCTATTAGAACAAATGAGTTTGGTGAGGTTTCAGGATACAAGATCAACATACAAAAATGAACTATATTCCTAATAGTATTGATGAAGAAAATAAAAAAAAAAAGATTTCCATTTATAATAGCATCCAAAAATAAAATAGTTTTGAATAAATTTAACAAAAAATGTGTTACATTTGTACTCGAAAACTATAAAATATTGTTGAAAAATTTAAAGAAGACCTAAATAAATGGAAAGATATCCATGGTTATGGATCAGAAGACAATACTGTTAAGATGCCAATACTTCCCCAGTTGATCTACAGATTCAACTCAAACCAATCAAAATCCCACCTGACTTCTTTGAAAAACCTGACAAGCTGATCTTAAAATATACATGGAGAAGCAAGGGGCCTAGAAAAGCCAAAAAATTATTGAAAATGAAATGCAAAGTTGGAAGACTCATACTTCTCAATTTCAAAACTTACAATAGGGTTACAGCAATCAAATAGTGTGGTGCCGGCACAAAAATAAACAAATAGAGCAATGGAATAGTATTTAGAATCTAGAAATAAACCCTCACATTTATGGTCAACTGACTTTTGACAAGGATGCCAAGACATTCCAATGATGGAAAGAATAGTGTTTTCAACAAATGTGTTGATACAACTGGAAATCCACATGCAAAAAATGACTTTTGACCCTTATTTTTTACACCATACACAAAAATTAACCCAAAACAGATCAAAGACCTAAACATAAAAACTAAAATATTCACCACCTTGGAATAGGCAATAATTTCTTATATATCTAAGACATCAAAATCACAAGTAACAAATGAGAAAACAGAAAATATAGACTAGATATCACTGTTATTTTAAAACTTTTTTTCAAAGGAAAAGTTAAAAGAAAATGCACAGGTGGGAGGAAATATTTACCAATCATATATCTGACAAGGGGTTTGTATCCAGAATATATGAAGAGCTCTTTTTTTTTAAGATTTTATTTTTAAGTAATCTCTATACCCAATGTGAGGCTCAAACTCACAACCCCAAGACCAAGAGTCACATACTCCACCAACTGAGCCAGCCAGGCACCCCTATATGAAGAACTCTTAAAAGTTTTCCAAAAAATAGGGCACTTGGGTGGCTCAGTCAGTTAAGCATGTGACTCTTGATTTCAGCTCAAGTCATGATCTCATGATTTGTGAGATCGAATCCCACACTACCAGCACAGAGCCTGCTTGGGAGTCTCTCTCTCCCTCTCAAAATAAATAAACAAATATTTTTTGAAAACTCTTCAAAAAGATAAATAATCCAATTTCTTAAATGAACAAAGAATCAGAATAAACAGGTCTCCAAAGAAGACACACAAATGGCCAAAAAGCACATGAAAAGATATTCAACATCATTAACAACCTTTCAGGGAAATGCAAGTCAAACAATGAGAAACAGCTTCATATCCACACTATGATAGCTAAATCAAAAAGACGAATAACAAGTGTTGATGAGGATGTGGAGAAAGCAGAATTCTCACACACTGCTGGAATTTAATTTGGCAATAAAAATAAATACTAAGACATGTAGAATACGGATGACCTTTGAAAACATTATGCGGGGTGTAATAACCAATCACAAAGGATCATACACTATATGATTCCACTTATATGAAAAGGCTAGAGTAGCCAAATACATAGACACAGAAAGTAGATTAGTGGTTGCCTAGAATCAGGGCAAATCAAGGGATGAGGAAATTAGAGGGCAATGGTTAAGGGTGCAAGGCTTCCTTTCAGGGTAATAAAAATGTTGCAAAATTGATTGTTGTGATGGTTTCACAACTCTGAACATACTAAAACCCATTCAACTGTATACCTTAAATGGGTAAATTATATGGTATATAAATTATTTCTCAATAAAGCTATTTAAAAAAAAATGATAACTATCTAAAGCAGGGATCAGCAAGCTATGGCCCAGAACACCATCTATTTTTGTAAATAAAGTTTTATTGGAAAACAGTTACATTCATCTGTTTATATGCTGTCTATGGTTGCTTCTGGGTATTAACATTAGAATGGAGAAGTTGTGACAGAGACCTTATGACCCTTAAAGCTTAAAATATTTGCCATCTGCTGTTCAGAGAAAGTTTGCTAACCTCCAGTATAAAGCAAAAACAGGTACACTGTATTGTGTAAAAGTGAAATGTACGACAATAATGGCATACAGGATAGAAGGAAATGGAAGTGTATTATTGTAAGATAAACATTATTTGTGGTAAGTTAAAAATTCATATTATGCATGCTAGGGCAATCACTAAAAAAAGGGGCACAGAATTCTGCACCAACACAAAGCAGATGTTCTGCTACCACTGGAAAAGGAGCAAGAAACTCACTTTTACCCAAGACCATCCACATGTACAAAGCAGAATTTTGCTTTCACAGAAGGAGTGGCAAAAATGTTGGGGGGAGAAAAAAAACCTACTCCAAGGCCCAGGCTCACAGAGCCTGCCTAAGGGCCTGGGTTAAGTTAATGAACACCACTTTGCTCTCACCACAAACCTAGCACTGAGTAACAAGAAATAGCAGTCTGCAGCTTGGCAAGGGGATTGGTGGGGGAAGATGGGCATGACATGCCCCATATGAAGAATATATCTGTACTGTGTTATAAAACCACCAATGAAGACACTGCTTATAATTTTGTCTTCTATGCCATGATAAAGGACTAATATGGAAAGTTACTTTTAAAATTTGGTTTCAGAAAATTATCTTTTATTCTAATAAAACAATATAGTTGTGTTGTAGTAAAACCTGACAATGAGAATTTTTACCCATCCTGCCTTAACTTTATGAAATTTTATAACTAAATTTAAAAGTCAATTTCAGTAACTACATTAATTTACACTTTTAGTAGGCTTATCTTTTCCCTCTCTATACATGATTCTTCATGTTTTTATTTCTATAATTTAAGGATTTTATTATATATATGACTTTTATCTTAAATGACCATAAATTAGTTGTGGAAGAAGGCACAGTATTCATTCTAAATAAATATAAATAAAAAAATATTTACTGATATACTGATA
Source organism: Cryptoprocta ferox (assembly GCA_028646485.1). NCBI lineage: Eukaryota > Metazoa > Chordata > Mammalia > Carnivora > Eupleridae > Cryptoprocta > Cryptoprocta ferox. The sequence goes on from CM053570.1 coordinate 19,565,084, forward strand.
CACACATATATTTAGTAAAACCTGCTGTGGGTTGAATTGTGTCCTCTTCTAAATTCTTAAGTTGAAGTCCTACATCTCCAGTACCTCAGAATGTGAGCTAATTTGAAAAGAGGGTCACTGCAAACATAATTTATTAAGATTAATTAGTTCAGCAAGGTGGGGCCTAATCCAACATGACTACTGTCCTTATAACAAGGGGAAATCTGGAGACAGACATGAACACAAAGAGACTATTGAGTAAAAGATAAGGCAGATATCAGATGAGGCTTCTACAAGCCATGGAATGCCAAAGGTTGCCGGCAAAGCAGCTGAAGCTAGGAGAAAGCATAGGGCGAATTCTACGCAGATCTCAGAAGTAGGTCTTAGACTTTTAGTCTCGGGAACTACAAGACAATAACCTTCCGCTGTGGTACTTTGTTACAGCAGCCCTAGCAAATTAATACACACTAGCACTATCTTTTTTACAACAACTTTATTTTAAATATATTTAGTGGACACCAAACATTGCCTTCAAGGGGGGAAAATGGTAAACTTCTGTATACCAGACAACTAAGTTCCCTTTTCAAGAGGTTTAGATATAGCTTGGCAATTCTAATACTCATCAAAATGAGATTTTAATTTTATTTAAATTTTAAGTAAATTTAGTTTTCATTAAAGCATTCTTTTTTTTTTTTTTTCAGAGTACATGCACATACATGCACATTCAAGTGGGAAAGGGGCAGAAGGAGTGGGAGAGAGAAGCTTAAACAGACTACGCTTGCTCGGCGTGTAGCCCCACGCAAGGCTTGTTCTCATAACCATGAGGTCATGACCTGAGCCAAAATCAAGAATCAGATGCTTAACTGACTGAGCCACTCTGGGGCCCAAAATGTTATTTCATTTTTAGTATATTATAAAATATGGTTCTACTTGAAAAACTACTCCCTCTTCTCAAGTGGAATCATGTTCTCTTAAAGTATTGCAATGTGATCTATTTTTTTAAACCTGGTATCATGATTTGAAAATTACTCAGCTGCAACTATATAGACAAACTCAAATGAAAAAGAGTCTACTTCTAGTTCTCAGTTAACTATATATCAAATTCTAGTTCTCTTTTCTATCATATATCAAAATACTACTCATGAGGAAAGTCAGTTTTACTGTTCTTCTTCAATATTAGCAAATGTTTCTTATTATGAATTATCACTTAAACTGCATGACATAAATTTCCTTATAAATAAAGACAGCATAGAGAATATTTCAGGTTATATGATTTATGTACCAAATGTAACCTGATAAAGAAAAACTAGTTGTTAAAAGCAGCATATCTGTTTTAGGCTCCCATCTTTTAACACCAAGTTTCTCTAAAATTAATTTTTAAATTTTTTTAAGTGACTACTTTCTAAAGATATTTAATAAGGAAAACTTCTTAGGATATAAAAGAGAAACCTGATCACTGAAGCAAAATATAATAAATGTGAATAGAACATTTAGCAAAAGAAATTCTCAAAACAGATTTTATTTAAGGACTATTGGAGGCAAAAACAAACAATGGGAGAAAGAGAGCCCATAAAATGAGACTTAAGAGACATATCAACCAAATATGTTTGTATATGAGTTTGGATCCAAATATGACTTTGTTTGGATTAGATCTTATTTGGATTCTGACTTATAAAACTAACTGTAAAAAGAATTTATGAGACAGTAAGGGTCATCTGAACACTCACTAACTGGACATTTGATATTAATAAATTCCTAATTTTAAAAGAAGAGAATGGCATTGGAACAATGTTACAGGGGAGGGAGGGGCTCTTTTTTTTTTTTCAGAGACCCATACTGAAATAGTTAGGAAAGAAATTATATTTGGTATCTGTGTTAAAATAAACCAGTGGTGGGACAGGTAACACAGAGGAAATGAAATAGGCTACATGTTGATAAATGATAAATGATGGGGACATGAGGTCCATTAAACTCTCTACTTTTACTTGGTTTAAAATTTTCCATAATAAAAAATTTTTAAATTTTTATTTTAAAAAGGTCGACTGGTAACTAAGCTAACAGTATATTTATAATGGTTGTTAAAGATTAATTCAAAACTGAAGACGGAATAATCACGCTAAGTTTCCATGAGATGGAAAGGAGAAAAGAAACTATTAACTACCAATTTATTAGCAAGGAATTAGAATCCTGATATTTACGTAAGTTGTTAAACTAAAGGTAGTTATGGTAAAAAATCCACAACTCTACCACATTCCATTACATAATCCCTTACTTAAGAATATTCTCAGCAAAGGGGTGTCTGGGTGGCTCAGACAGTTAAGCGTCTGACTTCGGCTCAGGTCATGATCTCATGGTTCAGGAGTTCGAGCCCCACATTGGGCTCTGTGCTGACAGCTCAGAGCCTGGAGCCTGCTTCAAATTCTGTCTCCTCTCTCTGCCCCTCCCCTGCTCATATTCTGCCTCTCTGTATCTCAAAAATAAATAATAAACATTCAAAAAATTTAAAAAATATTCTCAGCCAAGTGGAATATTTATCTGCATTTTTAAGGTGAATAATAAAACACAGGAAAGCAAAAGTCATCACCATAAAGTGGTAAATATTGTTGTCTTTTGAGAAGGGAGAAGTTGATAAAAGACAAACATATATATGTTTTAATTCTATAGAAAAATGTGATCAATAGAAGCATTTTCTTTACTAATGAGTTACTTTACAAATATACGACATATTATACAGAAGTAGGAACAAATCAATGCCCAGTATGGCCTCACACATTTCCTGAACAAATATTTACTTTGGTAATACAGAGACATTTACCTTTAGAGTTATAGGAGTTCCATCTAGTATCAATAGGGGAACATGGTTGCAACAGCTTTGGTAAAAAAATATTACTGAAATTTTCTAACAGACAGTGAAGTAGTACACATAAAATAAAAGAGTATAAGAACAAAGGAAACTATATTGAGATACTAGAAAAAAATCACGGTGTACTGGGAAAAAAAAATCCTTGGACGACAGGTGCTTCTGGGCTCTGCTGCTACTCTGGGAATAAAAACCCTGGGCCTCAGTTTTCTATCTATAGAAGAAGTCAGACTCGCTTATCTCTCTTTCTAGTCTCACTTCCTGAGCCTACAGTCTCCATATATTTCCTTTCTTTCTTGGTAAAAAAATCCTTAACTTTCAGCAGAATACCTGTTTGACTGGAACAAAGATGACATTTGCAAGTAGGCATGACCGCTAAAATAAAGGTTTAGCCACTGAAATATAAGTGTTCTATGTGTCCAGATAAAGCTCCTTAAAAGACACTATATACACTTTTTACTTCTTTTTCTCTCCTTTCTGGACAATCTGCTGCCAGGGATAGCAGGAATGACAGCCATCCCGGAAATAAAGTTTTGTCATATTTAAGAAATTATTATTTGGGGATTTTCTGTAACTTGAAAAAGAACTTAATCTTAGATGGTACAAAACCACATACTTATACTATATTAACTCGAGATGAAGTAGTTACTCAACAATAAATAGCAAAAGAAAATAAAATGATAGGCAGAAAAGAACCCTAGAAGGAAAGACCACATATGGTATCCCTCTCATTTTCCTACTAACTTCAAAGAATAAGAGAAAAGAGGAGTTTAAAGGTTTTCCTCCCCTCTAATACAGCAGTTAGTATGTTTAGTGTAAGTAATGTATTAATTCCATACATTCATTATTCCTTCATTCTTTCATTCAGCAAATATACATTAACCATATTATGTGCCATATACTCAGGTGCCTGAATAAGACAGAAGATTTCTACTTTAAGGAAGTTTACATTATAGTGGAAAAGCAAAAGGCAGTGGATATTAAGGGTGGAAAACTACACAAAGAGCTTAGCTATTCTCCTACTGATAACACATTCTCACCATCAAAAATATAAACCAACTAAGTCCTTCCTTTAAATAATGAAGGCCCTAAACAAGAAGCAGAACTATTTATTTTTTGCAACTAAATCAACACATGCTTCTATAAACCTTTATTTGTGAAGAGAGGGTATGTTTTATCTACCTTTTAATTCTATAATGGAAAAAAATTCTTGACATTTCATGTTCATAACATCTTGAAACTTAAATTTTTATAGAATGAAAATGAACATAGAAATGACTATGACAAACAAAATAAATTTTGGTGAGGCATTTATTCCAGGAACTTAAAATCTAATTGAAACTTCAGGAACAGAGATAATCCAGTTATATAAAGAAATTGTTGACCAGTCAACAAAAGGGGCTGAAAACTGTGATATTTAAATAAGACACAGAAATCTAGATTATGAAAAGCCCCAATTTTTAAACGTGTCAAGGCTTCAATAGCAATGTATTCGTACTCCCAATCCACCGATAAAAATTAATATTGGTAAGTGGTGTGGACATGGATGTTAATATAATGGTGAATACCCACTAAATGATTTAGGTATGACAGACACTAGCTAGATTTCAAATGCAGAAGATATAATAACACAATCAAAGAGAGTAAATTGGAGGAAAAGTGATCCTAAGGTTAGAAAAATAAGCCACCAAAGGGCAGAAGAAAAAGTCATGTATCACTGATGTTTTCTTTACGTACTGGTGACTGATGGCAAATGGCTCGGAAATCAATGGTTTTAGTACAGTGATTGAACAACGTAGGCTTGAACTGCCCAAGTCCACTTATTTGCAGATATTTTTCAATTTGGTACAGTACCATAAACACATTTTTCCTTCCTTACAATTTTCTTAATAACATTTCCTTTTCTCTAGCTTACTGTATTGTAAAAATACAGTATATAATACATGTAATATATAAAATCCATGTTAATCAACTGTTATCGCTAAGGCTTATGGTTGACAGCAGGCTATTTGAAGTTAAGTTTTTGGGGAGTCAAAAGCTATACACAGATATTTGACTGCGCAGGGTTCATGCCCCTAGTCTCCATATTGTTCAAGGGTCAACTGTAATTTCTTCAAGAGATCTCTACAGATCAAAAAATTTACTTTATACCTAACTTTCCATGAAAGAAGTGGTTTAGGCACTTTAGAGATAAAGATTAAGGACAGCAATCCTCTCTGAAAATGGACTACAGAGGAAAGAGACTAACTCTAAGTAATAGAAAATAAAGCATAAATGCCATAAGTTCTTAATGTTGGGTTCAAGATCTAGTTCAAGGAACTCCATAGCACCCTTAAGTTTTATATAAAATTTTTAGGGTTGGCTTTTATCAGATTCTCAAATGAGTAAGAGATTTAAAGAGGAATCTGCACACTTAGAAGTGTAATGATCTTATTGTTAGATGCACACTTTTACAAGACCTTAAGTTATTCAACAGTAAATACCTGGATAATAATATTTCATTTCCAGAGTTCCTGGATTTATCTCTTCCCAAAGCAGTTTCAAAAACAAACAAAAAAGCCCGAAGATGGCACAAAAACCCATCAACTCAGGGGCTGTAAGTTTTTAGAAAACTGTATCGGATTTTCTACTGCAACCAAGACCAGAGGAAAATCATGAGACAGTTGCAGTATAAAATTAAAGAGAGGAGAATGACATATATTTCTTTGGATATCTTCTTTATAAAGCTCTTAATAATAAATTAGGTTGAACATCTGAGATATTCCCTCTCGGAATCTTAAGGGTGAAATCCAAATGCCACTCCCCCAGAGAGAAGCAAGGAACACTCCCACCCCAAAGAAGCAAGAAACAGGTTTCTTCCACTTCCAAGAAAGTGGGCAAAGCTAAAGTTTGTAGTTAGGGATGACTCCCTCCATCAGCCAAAACGAAAAGGAAAGACTTGTCACTCTTAACTGACTGGGGGGGGGGGGGGGCTGGGCAGGGGGAGAGGGGGCGGGGACCCAAATCTCAATAACTGCTGCACGTGATGGGCCCCGGATCTTAAATGCAGGCTTGCCAGATTGCTGTGGATATGAGAAAGCAACTCAGCAGTAGAGCTGAATGGCAAAGACAAGACCTGAACCTCCTGGTGAGGAGCTACGTGGCATTAAGCAAACAGTGCTTCGTTTCCCCCACCCCCTGCTTCCGCCCAAACCCTTTTCCCCTTTGGTTACCAGTTGCTCCAGATGCCGTAGAGTAGTTCAACAAAAGCGAAAGAAAGGTTCAGGCACAGGAAGAAAAACAGGTTCCGGGACGTCTTGTCCGACAGGATAGACCTGGGAGTGATAAAAGTGGAGAAGAGGCGGGAGAGTCAAAGGGGTGCCAGGACCCGAGGACTGGATCCCCCTTTCAAGACCCTCCCAACCCAAACACTCCTTTCCTCACAACGAAGGGAGGTGTCCCTGATGCTCCCTCCCTGGATCTCGGGCCATCCTTAGGTCGGGGCCTTCTCCCCTTCGTCTGGATACCCCCTTCCCGCAAAAACAACACCCCGCACCTAAACCAGCCCGAAATCTTGCCGAACAGATTGAACTTGGGTGGTTTGTATTCATCGTCCTTGATGGACAGGGGTAACATCTTCTCTGCCCGGCGAAGGGCCGGGTCTACTCCCCTCTAGTAGCGGCTCCGTGGGTGATGGTAGTGACAGTGGTGACGCCTCAGATGGGATTCCCCAGCGTTTGTCCCGGGCCGCGTGCCGCTCCGAGACACAGACAGACAGAGACACACACCCGGGAACTCGCCGACTTCCGGCCCGGGCCGCGCAACGAGTCCTGGGACGCGAAAGAAGGAGGCGGGGCCGGGGGCGGGACCTGCGCGGCGGGGGGCGGGGCTTACGGCGGGGGCGTGGTGGGAGCGGCGGGGACGCTGTAGGGGCAGAAAAGGTGACAACTACTAGGTAGTTAAAGCGCTGGCCTGGGATGGAGTCATGAAGAAAATCCTGAGGTGGCGACCCGCAGGCTGGGGTGGCTGGTTTGTTGAGAGCCTGCTCTCGCCCACCCCGACCGCCCACCACTGATGTTCCCGGATGCGCTGGTGTCCAGCGCCTGCCCTTTCGCCATTGCCCCCTATTAACTAAATCCCGGTGCTTTAGGTAGCAATGCTTTAGAACCCAGAACACGTTGCCGCTAGTCCACAGGAAGCGTAAGTGACGGTTTTGCTGGCTGAACTCTGGGGGCACCCAAATCCTAGTAATCCGGTCTCCAAAAACAGAGCCTGGCCTTCCATACTGCCAAGTAGGAAGCAATCAATAAATGTCTTTCTAAAGACTGTGAAATGTATCAGAAGCAGCCCTTTAAAGGCAACTCCTAGGACACCGCGTTGGAATTGAGGTTTGGGTAAGGCATTCCTTCCTGGACAATCTCAGCCCGCGAACCCCCCGAAACTCTCGAGTTCGTGCAGGTCCCCTTCACTTCCAGGTCATCCCGAGGGCCGCAGCCGCGGCTGTAATTCTTTTCAGAACCTCCCTGCGCATTTGAGGGAAAAGCTGGAGGAGCTGGCCCGTCGGTGGGACGCGAGGACGCGCGGGGCGCAGGGAGACGAGCCCTCTGGCCCGACCCAAGCACCCACAGTTGTTGGAACCTTCCAGCGGGCGCCTTTCCGGGAAATTGGTTGGTTGGGTAAGGTCAGGTGGTCCATCACGTGAATGATTAAAAGTTGTTACCTTGGGGAAGAAATGCGGGAAAGGAGGACTGGCTTTTGGAAGTGGGCTAGAAACTACAAAACCGAGCTTCTTGGGAACTGCCTTTTAGTCTAACAGGAAGTGGAGCGTCACCGAAAGGGAGGGGCTGCCACTCGGGGACTGTCCCCTGCTTCAGGCGCTCACTTTGCGGGCGGTGTTTTTTCCAGGTTATCAATCCAGCGAATGAGGCTGGGTGGATGCACGCTGCTGGGTTTAGAAAAACAAAAAACAAAAAAACAAAAAATGAGCAAGCGAGAGGCCCCTTTCGTTTTATGAGAACCAGGCTGCAAGCAAGTAAATCGGCTGTCCACACTGCAATCTTCTGCACTCGAGGTAAGGAAATAGCAAAATGCTTTCGTGTTAAAAAATTTTTTTTTGCAGTAATGATATATGCGTGTTTTGCTCTGGTTCTTGGAACTTTGTGCGTGAGTGGGGTAGGGATTCGTTGGCTTTATTTTTGAAAATGTAATTTTTTTCAGTGTTCATGTTAATTAAAACTGCTGTGTAAAACATCTAGATTCCAGAAATTAAGTTCTGGAAAGAGTATTTTCTCTTTGCCTTTTTGGGCATATATTTCATTATTTTAACTTAAACATGGAAATATTGTCAATCGGTAGAATTTACGTATATTTTTAAGGAAGGTTTTATATTAGTCATAGATTTTGAATTTTACTCTACTGCACTGCTGGGGAAACAGTAAGTGGGTGCAAACTAAGCTAAAGATAAGTATTTCCATGTTAATTGGGTTTTTCTCCACAAACGGCTTTATTTCAATATGGTAAACTAGGGAGGGGGAGGGAGATGTATAGAAATAACCAAATTTCAGTAACTGATTTCCAGTGTTCTCTTAATTCATCAAGGTCAGCTGCAATTTGAGCCTGTATTTTTGTATTCTGCCTTTGAAAATAAATTCTGCATTTTATCCTGTATTGCTACAAATAAGAAATTGCTCAGCTGGTTTATGGAGAAATCTGCATTATCCCTTTTGGAACAAGTTGGAGAAATTGAAGTTTAATTTCAGTTATGTTGGTTTCCTGGGACTCCCCAGTTGCCCCACTCTCCACCCGGAAAGATAGAGATATTCCCGTGAAGGCCTTCTCCTTTTGAAAAGTGGCAGTACCACTTCGTATCATTCAGTCTTGGATGGCATAATTACCAACTTCAATACTAAAGGCATTTTGTTGGAAATATAAACTGGACACTAGCTAAATCAGGAAAAGTTCTATGAGTGGCAAATGTTTGTGTCTCACTTCTTTTGTCATCTTGAAGTAATATTTCTTCTATATATGTTGATCAAAATATATTGTCCTATCAAAGTTAAAGTTAGTTTCTTTCATTCAGCAGTCATGTAATGAGTGTCTACTATCTGCTAGGCTCTGTGCTGGGCACAGGATGGGAGGAGGGAAATAATTACAAAGCCAGTTAAGTTAAAAGTTCTTTCCCTGGAAGGATTTTATGGCAAGAAGAAGCTGGTTTGAGGAGAGAGGGTGACAGGCAAATCAGTCTAGGATTTTAGAATTGTGTGATGTCTAATGTATGTACAAGGTATGCCCTTGGTGTATCAAAGGAAGACAACTGTCACTCAGTGAGTCTCTTGGTATATACTAAGCCTTTTGTCCCAGTCATAATATTGTCCCTTCAATAACTTGTGTCATGAAAGAACATTATTTCGGAAAACCAAAAAATGATTCTTTAGCTCAGTTCAGGTGGTCATTACAGATGCAGGATTTTGAAAGACTCCAATCATAATAATTCATTCCTTCATGTCTTAAGAGATTAAATGGGTTTTTAAAGTTATCAAAGAGATACGGTAATGAACATTTAAAACTAATAAGTAGATTTCTGTCCTGCAATTTTGAACATTCGTTTAGATCATCTTCTACTAGTTAATTGCAATGGATTAACTAGGCGGACTATACAATGGAAAAAGCCCCCAGCTTCTCAGACACGTGATTGAGGACTGTGAGAAATGAAGGCAGAGAGAATGAAGGGGACGCTTATCTCCAGTCAGGGTTCCAGCTCCTTTCAGGCCGTTGTCAGTAAGGAATAGGAAGGAGGCCATCTGTCATTCCTCGGTGACCAAGCCTGGCATTTTTATCTGCAGCCCCGTTTAGACCCCATGCTTTTTTAGATGCTTCAAACTGAATGTCCTGTGAACCTCAAGTGAAAAAAGACACTGTGATGGTGGATAAAACTACAGATTCTTAAAAATCTAGAAATTGAGCCTAAGTGCAAAGTGCATTAGAAGGTTTTGCTCCATGGCACATATATATATGGCATATAGATTTCGATTGTGCAAACCTATTAGATAGTCAGGATGATGTGGGGTTTTTTTTCTGCTTCTGCATACTTCCCAAAGATGAAAACAAAAATATAGCGAAGTTAGCTCCATCCTCACAGGACGACATTCTCTATCTCACTGCCTAAACGTAACTTTTATTTATTATTTTTTTATTTTTTGAGCAGCAGGTAAAAGTTTATTAGAATATAAGATTAGAAAGGAAGAATTGTAGGAAAGCTCTCTTTACAGAGAGGGGGCATTCGAAAGTGAATGCCCCTAAATGTAACTTTTAAAACAAAGAATACCTAATTTTAATTTCTAAAAATAATTTGAAGCCTATAGACAATGGCATTAAAAGCATTTTTAAAAATCTCCTGATGACTGACAAAGAACATCACAGAAAATTCTTTGATTTCCCCTAATAGTGCCAAGAGATCCTGTTCCTATCAATTAAGAAGCCATAAAGGAAATTTTTAAAAAATTGAAACTTTACCATAATGAGGTAAGTACCAGTATTTTTTTTGTTTTTTAAAAATTGTGGTAGAGTACACATAATATTTGCGATCTTAACCATTTTCAAGTGTATAATTCCGTAGTGTTAAGTATATTTACATTGTTGAGCAACCAATCCCCAGAACTTTTTCATCTTGCAGAACTCAAACTGTATACTCCTTAACCAACTCCCCATTTCCCCCGTCCCCCAGCCCCTGGCAACCACCATTGTACTTTTCATCTTTATGAATTTTACTACTCTAGATACCTCATATAAGTGGAATCATGTCATTTTTGTCTTTTTGTGACTGGTTTATTTCACTTAGCATAGTATCCTCAAGGTTCATCCATGGTGTAGCATGTGTTAGAATTTCCTTCCTTTTAAAGGCTAAATGATATTTCATTGTCTGTATATAACACATTTTGTTTATCCGTTCTTCTGTTAATGGGTATTGGATTGCTTCCACCTTTTGACTATCGCGACTATGTTGTGAACATGAGTGTAGTACCAATATTTTTATCCGAGAAAAATGATTTCCTTTGGAGGTACTCTTGTTTCCTTGGAAATAAAAGTTCTTACTTGAGCCAGGGTCTGTTAAAAAATACTATGAGGCCTCTTTTTAGTCTTATCCATTGAAATAGTTCAGCTTATGGAATAAAGCCAATACCCATATAGTTGAAATATTCTGGTAGACTAGAACAAAGCTGGAGATAAGAGACTGTGCAGAAGACAGTGAAAATACGAAGTGGCTCAAGTGTGAGAGTTTAGAGTTTCGTAGGACCTGCCACTCTTTCTGTGCTCAGGGAAAATCATTTAACATGCCCCGTCTCAGCTATCCCATCTATAAAATGGGGCGGATATGTTTGAATTTCCTTCTCTAAAGGTTTGAAACATCGCTGATTTGAGATATTTTACAGCACACAGAGGCCAGAGGTCTGACAATTTTCATTACTATTGCTGAGCTCTGTGAGAGCAGGAACTGGGTGATCTGCGCGTTACCATCCCTGCGCATTACAGGGCTGGACGGTGCTGCGCACGTGGTAGGGGCCTGTAAATGTTTGTTGACTGATAAATATTTACCATGGTATTTCGGCCTTCCTCTAATAATGTTAGAAAGCTTATGTGAATCAGGATTGCTTTGATGTTAGGTCTGATATCTGAAACTACTTATAAATTGTAATTCAAACATATGAAATCTGTTTCTCTTAGCTACTTTGGAATATGAGTTTATTGCTGAAAACCTGTATTTTGTAAAAGAAAGAAGGATCCATAGAATATTCCAGAGATCTGTTGCCTTACAGTCTTGCCTTCCCTCCATTTTCCTGTGACTGAAACAGAGAAGTTCAAATGAAAAGCTCTCTTATCTTAGAATGGTAAAAGTCATATATTTGCAGATGTACTTGGTTTCTTTCTGACCCATTTCTGGAACTAATTTTGCATGGCACTGTACTGAGCTAAAAATGCTTTTCTATTTCTAGGCTTTCTTCTTAGGATGCATTGACTCCTTGGATCCTTACAAGTCGTGGATGTTCCTCTTATAAATAAAGCCAATCCTGCTCCTGCCCCTAATGCATGTCCATGGAATTGCTCATCTCCAAACATCATCATCATCATCATCTTCATCATAGCTACAATTAATTGGCAATTCCAGGAGAAGGCTGCAAGGCTAAAACAAACTTTTATCTAGCATAATTTTATCTAGCATAACCTGTATGCTTTGAGGATAGAGAGGACCTCACTGTCTGCCTCCCTAACAAATGGCTGGATTAAAGGAGGCAGTACTTAAAAAAAAACTTTACACATAATATGTGTATGTTATTTCCTCTTAAATGAGTGATGATTAAGTAAATCCAGTTAATCGACAGTAGCTGTCTGAGGAAGTATTAAAAAGGAATATGATGCTTTTGTACAGGCTTAGGAAGGAAAAAAAAATGCCAAGACTGTTGGGCAACCTTTGCTATGGATATGGGGTGGGATTGGAGAGGGAAATGGAAGCACGGGTACTTACTGGCTCTTATCCCTGCTTTAAATGCTGCTCTTGGTGTTCATTCAAACCTGATTTACCTATAAAAGAATGGCTCACTCAACCACGCTGCCGACAGGAGGACTTGATCTTCAATGTACCGAGTACAGAAATTCTTTCCCTACAGCCTGTAGTGAGAAAGGACCTGTGTCTGCAGCATCTGTCTATTCAGATGTGGCCTTGCAGGAAAGGTAGCTGTTTATCAATCTGATTTAGCACTTCTGTTTCAGAACCACAGGGACGGCAAGACTAAGCCTTCAAAAAGACAGGCTTTAAATTGGCTATCAGTGATCTTATATATGTCGGCGGTTAGACTGTGAATAAAAAAGACTAATCATGTTCACCCCAATAGGCAGTCCGTGACACAGGTGATCCAGATTATGGTCATCTGAACGGTCCATTCAGAGCACTGTACCGTTGATCATAAATACAGCAGGATCACACGATGAATCTGACACTGTGGACACTTTTATCATGTATTATTACTGTAAGTCTATTCCCACTCCCGTTTTTCCTAGTCCTAAATACAGAATATTTATAACTAACACAAGATAACTTATTTTGATGTATTTAGACCTGTGAAGAAAGTAATGGGAGTTAAGAAGAGCCTTGAAGAACAGATGGATTCTTCGGGAGGAAAAGTGAGGGAAAATCATTTAGGAAGCAGAGAATAGCAGTTGGTAAAGGATGAGAAAAGCTGTATGGCACTTCTAAAATAACAGTGAAAAGAATGAATTTCTTGAATATGGGGGAAATACTAACGGCCAAACTTCCCAGGGTACCGTAGAGCACCTAGAAAAGACTTGTGAAGAAAAGTGACCTTTCATGTACTACTTCTAGCATTCAGTGTTTTGCTGTGAAGTAAATTCTAGTTTATGCGGCTTGAAATTTTAATGGAAGAGGCTTGCTCCCGGCAATAGTGAATGACACTTGGGGGCAGTGTTCTCACTTAGTTTTCTTTTTCTGCCAATTGTCCTGAAGTCTAAGGGGTTTTATGTCAGTTTCTGAACCCAAACTAAATTTTCATTTCTCAGCTAGGTAAGATTGTATTGTCTGTTGGTTTAAATCATGTGTGGTGCCTGCCAGATGGAGTCATATAGCTTCTGATTTTTGTTAGTCCCTAAAGATTTGGGGAAGTTCACAAGGGTGATCTTATCTAACAAGTGAGGACTTCCCCCCAAGGCAAATCAGCTCATTCTCCAAGAGCTTCCATAGAAACAAGTATGTGCAAAGGCATTTTAATGCAGAATATCTTTGAAAAGATGTGGGGAAAAAATGAGAGTTGTGGGACAGCTTGGTCCCGTAACTGATGGTAGAAAGGTGGCTTGTGCTTGAGACCACATTTCATGCCTGGCTGTCCTAGTCACTAAATGGGGGATAATCCAGGTTTTTTATGGAGGGATGGGTTTCTTCGGTACTGGGTACTGGGTAGGCTTAAGTGAGCCTTTGTTTGCATTCAGTTTAAGTTTATTTTGTTAGTTTCAGGCATTTCTTATCCATTGTGTTGTTGAAGACAATTTAAACGTAGATTCCCTCACCTCATTTGACCATATGCTGTTGTGGGTTACAGAGACTAACAGAAACTGCCCTCCAGATAATAGACTCCAGAAGGAGCATAGCCCGTGGTCGGAATACCTGGAAACAAAGCCTTGTAGCAGTATGTTCTGAGTTCCGAGGAGCACTGAGGACGGAGAGCTTGAGAGGAACATTCGCAGGGGATGGGATGTTTGAAAGATACTTGGCAGGGGGCGGACGGGATCGGGAAGGGCTTTGTGGATAGGGAACAGAGCATGTACCAACACATGGAGTCCTAGGCCACGGGTACCATAGAGAAGAGTCCTTTTGGAATTTGCCTCAGAGTAAGCAATATGTGTCCATGTGACCATGAACCTGGTCAGAGACTGCTTATCAGTTGCATCATAGCTGTCTCTTCCAGCCCCTCTCGCATGTTCGTGGAAGGAAAAGCCCAGGTTCTGAATTGGCCTCTGCATTCCACTTTGGAAATGATTTTATCTCCTGGCAGCCGCGGGCCCTTTTCTGAGCATCTATATTCTATAATCATCAGTTTTTAGGCAAGTACATATTTTGGAGGATGAACCAGAAGAGAAAACAGTCTGTACAATGCGAGGCAAAGCTCTTGGTGAAACGGCAGAATAATTATTGCTCCTCCGCCATCTGTGGCATCAAAATGAAAATGACAGCTTCTCAGTGTACAACGTCAGGCTGCTCATTGCGTTTCCACTTTCTGAGTCAGAGGACATAACTAATCTTTGTTCATACTATGCTCTGGCATATTTGTTTTCATCTTCTGTCTGGATAATTGTTGCTTTTTCAGTCTGAGGGACCTGGCCCTGAGAAAAGAATTATTCATTTAACATTCCGCAGCATTCCTTCTAGGGAATTTTGATAGATGATATAAGTAAATAATGTCCCACCGAAAAGTGGGTTTTTGAAAATTCAAATTGCCTGGTCCATTTAGAGACACCCATTAGAGAATTTGCAACTGTTGCTTTATAAACTATGTCTTATTTACTTTTTTTCTCTTCTACCTACATTTAAGAAAAAAAACATTTCAAATACTGTTCTTCCAAAAGCTATTCAATTCTCAGATATTAAAAAATTTCCAGGGCACCTGGGTGACTCAGTTGGTTAAGCTCCCTACTTTTGATCTTGGCTCAGGTCACGATCTCATGGTTCATGAGTTTGAGTCCCACGTTGGGCTGTGTGCTCACTGCGCAAAGCCTGCTTCAGATCCTGTCTCCCTCTTTCTGGACCTCTCTCCCTCACACACACACACTCACTCTCTCTCTCTCTCTCTCTCTCTCAAAAATAAATAAACGTTAGAAAAATTAAAAAAAAATTCTGACATAGTGACCCCACAGCTCCACTGCTAAGTGTATACCCCAGAGAAATGAAAACATATGTTGACATAAAAACCTGCCCATGATCGTTCATAGCAGCATTATGCATAATAGCAAACTGTGGAAACAACCTAAGTGTCCAGCAACTGATAAACAGATAAACAAAATGTGTTATATCTGTGGGGGGATGGAATGTCATATGGCAACAAAAAGAAAATGAATGAGGTACTGATGTATACTATGACATGGGTGAACCTTGAAAACGTTATGCTAAGTGAAAAAAGTCAGCCACAAAGGCCACGTATTATACAATTCCATTTATATGCAGCATCGAGGCTAGGCAAATCTATGGCGACCAAATAGATCAGTGGTTGCCTGGTGCTGGCAGGGAGGTTGGGGAAAATGAGAATGGGAGTGACTGCTAATGAGTGGGTCTGGAGTTTCTTTTTGGGGTGTGGAAAATGTTTTCAAGTTAGAGTGTGGCACTGGCCGCACAATTCTGTGAATATACTGAAAGCCATCGAACCTTTTAGTTGGCCCTTTAAACGACATAGGTTTGAACTGCATGGGTCCACTTACATGCACATATTTTTCAGTAAATACAGTATGGTGCTATAAATGGATTTTCTTTCCCTTATGATTTTCTTAATAACATTTCCTTTTCTCTAGCTAACTTCATTGTAAGAATGCAGTATGTACTACATATAACATTCAAAATATGTGTCAATCAACTATTCATGTTATTGCTAGGTCTTCTTAGTAGGCTACTGGTAGTAACCTTTTAGGGGGGTTAAAAGTTATACGTGGAGTTTTGTGCAAGGTGGAGTGGTTGGTGCTCCTAATCCCTGTGTTGTTTGAGAGTCAGTTGTACTTACTTTAAGTGTGTGAAATGTATGGTATAGGAAATAAATCTTTGTTGTTGTTGTTGTTTTAATGTTTATTTTTGAGAGAAAGAGAGAGAAAGACAGAGTGTGAGTAGGGGAAAGACAGAAGAGAGGGAGACACAGAATTCGAAGCAGGTTCCAGGCTCTGAGCTGTCAGCACAAAGCCTGACATGGGGCTTGAACCCACGAACCGCGAGATCATGACCTGAGCCGAAGTCAGATGCTTAACTGACTGAGCCACCCAGGAGCTCCAGAAATAAATCTTAATAAATTTGTAAAAAATACCCCAGCATATTAGGTATGAATATTTATATTATCTTACAGATAGTGACAGTCTTGTATACTGACTTTTTGACACATGCTTGCAGAATTTGCCATAGCACAGTGGAAAGGGTCATGGACTGTGCCAGCAGGGGAAGTAGATTCTTGCCCTGGCTCTGCTGCTGGCATGCTGCATGCAGCTGCATGAACCTGGCAAGTCCCTTATGCCTGGACCTTGAGTTCTTCATGAAACCAGGAAGTTGACTTAGGAGAGCTCTGAGCTCTCTTTCAGCTTTCTGAGTTTATGTGTTTGTGCAGTAAAGCATATAAGTGTTGGGGCAGCTTTGGAGCCAAGGCTTGATTGCTTATGGTTTATAACCAAAGCAGTGGGGTTTTCAGAGGCCACCTGGCTAGCACTCCTTTCCCCAGTCATGATCAAGTAGTCTTGTTAGGTAAAATATATGTAAGGCAGGGTTTCTCAACCTCAGCCTTATTGACACGCTAGGCTGGGTAATTCTTCCCTTTGGAGGGGTGTCCTGTCTGTTACGGGATGTTTAGCGGCGACCCTGACATCTGCCCACTTGATAGCAGGTCCTCCCCAGTCCTGACAATCAAAAATGTTTCTGGTCTTTGCCACATGTCACCTGGAGAACAAGGTCATGCCCAGTTGAAAACTCCTGGTGTAGAAGATGTTAGAATAACAATATGAAAATAACGGATGTGCTCTCTATCTATGAAGAACTAACACATGTGCAAAAAATATCATTTGGGGATCTTTGATTTTTCAGATAATCAGGAGAAGAGGAAGACTTTTTGTTGTGTTATGCTGACATCTACCATGGTTATTAAGGTCACATTTAATCTACTGTAGTCATGAGTAGGACAAAGGCAGAGAAAGAAGAGTCTAAGAGCTGTCAGATCCTTTTTAGAATGAGACAAGGTGTCGGTAAATATATACAGGCATTAAAAAGAAATAAGAAAAAAATCTAAGAAGGTATTGGAATTGAGGGCAAGAGAGCTAGGAGGTACCTTCTTGGTTCTTTGCACAGAAGATGTACACCATCCA
Source organism: Cryptoprocta ferox (assembly GCA_028646485.1). Taxonomy (NCBI): domain Eukaryota; kingdom Metazoa; phylum Chordata; class Mammalia; order Carnivora; family Eupleridae; genus Cryptoprocta; species Cryptoprocta ferox. The sequence continues at coordinate 19,582,509 of CM053570.1, forward strand.
GACATGTTCTTTCTCGTTTCTCCTGTTCAAAGCTCAAAGCTGCGAATTAGATGATAAGTTCTTTCTATAGAAAAAGAACGGAGGAAAGCCGTAAACTGGAACCCACAAAGCAGTGAAGTCATCATTACTCTCCCAACTGATCCAGACCTGTTTCCGGTGGGCCTGCAGTCGGGCTCCAGACTTCACCTGTTCTAGAAGTACACACGTGCTACTTGCACTGCAGCCTATGAAGTTCTTGCTCTCCTTGCTTTTCCAGACAGACTAAAAATTTTACATAAGCTTATTGGGTTGCATTATTTAATAAATACCACATAAAATATTTATACTGTATTTCTAAAGATAAATTATTCATGCCTCCCACAACATTTTTGATACAGGTAAAATAGGGGATTAGAAGTTATCTGAAAGAGGAAATTTCTATGATGGGCATGGGGATAAATCCTGCCTGAGAGTCTAGACAAAAGTGGAATACTCATGAGTGTCTTTGACAATGTATATTTATAGTAGGTTATAGTAATTAATCTTCATTACTTTTTCTAGACTAAAACTTCCAGATAATTATCAGTGTCTACTTCAGAAACTAGAAACACTTCTGTGTAAGTTTTACAATATGCTATTCCTACTCAGCTGTGGAAAATGAACACGAAGATTTCAATCAGGGTATATTTTAATGCAATTGCTGGATGATTCTTCACTCTCAGTGTTTATAGCTAGCCATTTTTATGTGGAACTGAAAATATGTTTTATGAGACCTGCCTTTGATTCAATGTATTAGAAGGATTTTCAAGGCCTTTGAGCGAAGATTATTAATTCATAATGGTTCGTTTTTGGTTGACTCCATTTAATAGTATGTATTGTTTTAGTAAGAGGGTACATGCAATGAAAACATTGCATTCTAAAGCCTTAAATGACTGTCCTTGAAAAAATAATCATAGTAAAGCTGAGGTTACTTCAAAAATAAATTCATTTTATTCATATCGTGAGTGAGGCCATGATAAAAGGAGAAACACAAAATTGCTTTTCTTAACAGAACAGGCTGCAGAGAAAGTCCAGGAGAGAGGATCTTTGAAAACTCTCTGTAAAGGTTACTACAAGGTAACATTGCTTTCCAAATCTGGACTGTTGAAAAGTGAGAGCTGCTGAATGACAATGACCATCCCCTTGATCTCATGAATAACCTCTTTCTTTGCTTGCACATGCCTCAGCGCACTATGCAATCATGGAGCGTATGCCCCTACCCACCGCCGTTGGAATTCTCTATTCCCCTTCCTCGTAAACTTCAAAGGGAGATGTTAAAGTCATGGTCTATATGGTCTCTCTGCATCTGTGCTGAGCTATGTATAAATCATTTCTACAATTAGAAACACACTCTACCACATGAAACAAGATCACAAGAATGGGATTGTCACTTGAATTCCACCACTGCTAAGTCTCCTTAATGAAAAACAAAAGGGGGACTGAACATCATTTGGAACCTAAAGTTAGATTTCACAGGGAATCTAATCTGCGGGATGGGTAGATTTAGACTCCAGTGTTAGGATTGCCTGTGGAATGGTGGTCTGGCTGCACACGCCAAGCTAAACCACAGGGCGTGAAGTCGAGAGCTTAGGTATCCACACACACTGCACTTTTCTAAGGAGATGGAGACAACCGAAAAACAAAAAGCATAACTCTACAGAGGCAGTGTTACACAGAGAAGAACAGCGACAGCGGCGTGGTCCAGTTAGCATCCCACAGTGTGAGGGAGCAGTAAGCAGTCTCGTCTAGCTTTATCGTAGGTGTCTGTATTGTGGAATGGATGAGAGTATTCGTTTATCGTATAGCCTAAGAAGAGAAATTGCATCAAAATATAAGGGTAGACTATGGATCCATTAAAGTCATCAAGAATAATGATATCTCATTCTTTCCAGTTCTAAGAAATATTTTTTTCCTAAAGGCATTTTTTAGATGTTTAGAAACGTCTGGTTGATTTTTATTTTCAGTCCTTGTATAGGTAAATGTCTTTGGACATTCATTGTCCTCATTTCTGGCGTTTGTACCTGAACAGAGCAGCCAAATGGAGCTAGGATATATGCTAAGATGTATAGGAAGGCTCAGCTGCCAAAATACACAATAAGGACTAACAAGCTTAGGGAGGCTTGTGGAGAAGTAAGTAAAGTCTGGTATCAGAAGCAGAAATAGAGGAATACGAAAAAAACAGCAACAACTGAAAGTCACCAGTGCTCCCAAAGGAGGCAGCAGGGGTGAGAGTGAAACTGTATCGGAGGTTAGGAAACCAAAGCTCCAGTCTCTGTAAAACTGCTTGTGAGATTCAGCCTTTTCTGACGTAAGTGATTGAGAGGTCTGAGCAGATAGAGACTTTGCTCGATGCGTGTCCAGGCCACACGACTCGGGTGTTGGTCACCTACTGTTCTGTAGCTAATCTCAGGCAGATCCTTCAGGGAGGGACAGGAGAGGACACAGCTGATTGCAGTACCTCTTGACCTCACGTGCAGTGAGGGAGGGTGATTTGGAAGCAACAGAGCCCTACCCCAGTTCAACCTGAACTGAACTTCGGCAGTACATTCCTGGCCCGTAATGAAGAACAGCCTGGCTCCGGCGGCAGGTTTTCCCGGGTGTAGATTCCACAGCCATTTCTTACTTGCTTGGTAATCTTGAGAAAGATATTTAACCTCCATGAGTATCCAGACTATAGTAAAAGATAAACTAGATCCTGTCCCTCCCCTGATCAAAACCCTTTAATGGCTTTCCATCTCAGTTAGAATAAAATCTAGGGGCACCTGGGTGGCTCAGTTGGTTAAGCATCCAACTTTGGCTCAGGTCATGATCTCACGGTTCGTGAATTCGAGCCCTGCGTCGGGTTCTGTGCTGACAGCTCAGAGCCTGCAGCCTGCTTTGGATTCTGTCTCCCTCTCTCTCTGCCCCTCCCCTGCTTACACTCTGTCTGTGTGTCTCTCTCTCTCAAAAATAAACAAAACATTTAAGAACAAATCTATATTCCTTCTTCAGCTGACGAGATCCCTGATAATCTGGCCCTTGCTTATGTCACTCTGATTTATTCTCTTCATTACCACTATCCTAAATTATCTTTGACTTTACTTTTTGTTTGCCCCTCTCTCCTGTTTCCTCTGCTTCTAACAGCAGAGACTTTGTCTATCTTATTCATTACTGTATCCACAGAACCTAGAACAGTGCCTGGCACAGTAAGTGCTTGTAACTATTTGTTTATTTGCTTGAGCAAATAAGTACACATTATGACATGTGAAGCTCTTAGTACAGGACCTGATAAGTAGTAAACCCACTATACTTGTTGCTGCTTCTACTGCCATTATTATCTGCTTCTTATATTAGGGTTCTGCATATGATTTCATTTGAAACAAGTTTGCTACCAGAAAGTAAGTTTAAATTTGTATACTGAAGTATAATCGACCCTTACACAATGTGAGGGTTAGAAGCGCCAACACCCCGCACCATCGAAAATCCACATGTAACTTTTGACTCCCCCAAAACTTAGCAGCTAATAGCCTACTGGTGATCGGAAGCCTTACCCATAACATAAATAGCTGATTAACACATATTTCGTATATGTATTGTATATTGTATTCTTACAACAAAGTAAGCCAGAAAAGAGGAAATGTTAAGAAAATCCTAAGGAAGATAAAATCCATTGAAAGTACTAGGCTGTATTTATTGAAAAAACTCCACATACTAAGTAGCCCCATGTGGTTCAAACCTGCGTTCTTCAAGGGCCAGCTGTATACACGTATCAGAACATCACACTGTACACTTTAAATATATACAATTTTTATGTCAAAGATCTCTCAGTAAAGCTGTTTAAAGAATTAGTATACTACTAAGACAAATGTCATCCCATTTGAAAAAATAATCTCAGTTCCAAATTTTTCACATTAAAAGGAGGACAAATTTTTAAAGGCACTGCTTAATTCTTCTGGCTTCTATGTAGATGATCTTTTGTCCATAAAAAGCAGCCCAGGAGGTCTGTTCACTGTACTTTTTATTTTTACCTGTAAGAGGCCAGGAGAACTGTGAATTTAAATCAACTAAAACAGGGGTGCCTGGGTGGCTCAGTCGGTTAAGTGTCCGACCGGCTCAGGTTATGATCTCACGGTTCGTGGGTTCAAGTCCCTCGTTGGGCTCTGTGCTGACAGCTCAGAGCCTGGAGCCTGCTTCAGATTCTATGTCTTCCTCTCTCTCTGCCCTTCCCTTGCACATGCTCTGTAAAAAAAATTTTAAATCAACTAAAATAAGGTTAACTTCTGTCCTCCTTAAAAAAGCAAAAACAAAGGGGCACCTGGGTAGCTCAGTCGGTTAAACCTCTGACTCCTGATTTTGGCTCAAGTCATGATCTCATGGTTCTTGGGTTCAGGCCCGCATTGGGCTCTGTGCTGAAAGCATGGGGTCTGCTTAGGGGCGCGCTCTCTCTCTCTCTCTGTCTCTTCCCCTCCCCTGCTCATTCGAGTGCCCTCTCTCTCTCTCTCAAAAAGAAATTAAAACAAAAAAACAAAACAAAACAAGAAAACCTGGGAACTAGTAAGTATGCTAACACTCTGTATTTTATTTCCATTTCTATTCCAGGTGTTGCCACGTCTGCAAACTTCCTGGAAGAGTGATGGGGATTCGAGTGCTTCGTTTCTCTTTGGTGGCCATCCTTGTGCTGCTGCTGGTAGCCGGGGCTCTGACCACTTTACTTCCAAATATTAAAGAAGACAAGATGCTCACTCTGCGTAGGGAAATAAAATCCCAGGGCAAGTCCACCCTGGATTCCTTTACTCTGATAATGCAGACATACAACAGAACAGATCTCTTATTGAGACTTCTAAATCATTATCAGGCAGTGCCGCACCTGCATAAAGTGATCGTGGTGTGGAACAACATTGGGGAGAAGGGACCCGATGAGTTATGGAATTCTCTAGGGCCTCACCCTGTCCCTGTGATCTTCAAACTCCAGACAACAAACAGGATGAGAAATCGGCTCCAGGTCTTTCCTGAGCTCGAAACCAACGGTGAGTTGCTGCTGGGTTCTTAGCCAGAAAGGGCTGCAGCCAACCAGAGCTGGGAGGCGGGTATGTGGATTTCTGGCCTTTGGTCCTAATTATGTGGAGAAAGTAGGGGAAATTTAATCAAAAGAAAGCACTTTAAAAAACTTAAGAGGCCAATTTTCCAGATGTCAAAAAGCAGTTTCCTCGAGAAGAAATCACACACGCCTTGCAACGGTGACAAAGAGGTTACTGTTGTGAAAGAAGATACGCTATAATTACATATTGTATCAGAGAAAGTAGTAAAATGGCATTTGGCTTATGCTTAATGTATTTTTTTTTGGCCACTTCCCTTTTCCTCCCATTCAGAGCAGTTTTGTGAGCATTGCAATTTGCTTAAAAGACCCTCAGTTTTATTTATTTGTACGATCATTCCTTTCTAGGATAGTAGATGATAACTGCATGATAATTCCCCCCTCAGGCAATTATAAAATCAATCACAATTCAAATAAACACTTTTTCTGCTACAAATCCCTCTAAGAATACATTTCTTGTTTACTAATTTTGTTCATAAAATTATTCATTTGAATGGTCTATCTAGACACCATTGCATTATACTAGTTTTGTTTTCATATCCAAACTGTTGGATTTAAAATTTTCTCCTTTTGTTTTTAGCAGTGTTAATGGTAGACGATGACACGCTAATTAGCGCCCAAGACCTTGTCTTTGCTTTCTCAGTTTGGCAGGTAATGTGGCTCTTTCCTTTACGAACTCCTCAGTATGAAGGTTTATCTAGGGGTTAGCCAGGGCAGTGTGGATTAATGTGGGAGTCACCTCAAACAGTGTAGACAGTATTTATCTAAAAGAGAAGTTTGGTGCATGGTAATCAAGATTTCGTGTGTTCAGTTAAGCCAGCCTCACCATCAAGTGATGGTGTCCTTTATCTGTATTTGATTTATGTTTGGTATATTGGGTGGAAGGGCTGGAACTACTCCAGAGAACAATGAGGAAATGATCTGATAGAGCAAAGACTGGAATCTAGAGATAATTTTCTACAAGGCCACAGATACGTGTCTCAAAAGAAAAGTGTATCTCTGTATTAATATTGTATATAACTTGCTTTAACAGAAAGCATCTTACTTCCACAAAATTTAATCCTAATGCTGGGACCCCTTTTTAGAAATTAGTAATAATAATAATTCCATCACATCATTGTGGTTGCCATTTTATTTATTTATTTATTTAGGTTTTTTTCCTCAGTCATGGCTGGAATAAACAGGCATACATTGCTTGTCATTCTATAAAAACAACTCTTTGCTCTTGAATATGTGTTAATTAATAGTAGCTAGCTTTTACAAGCTGCAGTTCAGGGGCACCTGGCTGCCTCAGTTGATAGAGCATGCAACTCTTGACCTCAGGGTCATGAGTTCAAGCCCCACATTGGGCATGGAGCCTACTTAAAATAAATAAATTAATTAAAGTACCATATAGTGTCCAAAGTATTTGGGGCACCTGGGTGGCTCTGATGATTAAGCATCCAACTTCTAATTTTGGCTCAGGTTATGATGTCACAGTTCGTGAGATGGAGCCCTCATGGGGCTCTGCGCTGATAGCTTGGAGCCTGATTGAGATTCTCACTCTCCCTTTGTCTCCCCCCAACCCCGTGCATCCGTGTGCGTTCTCTCTCTCTCTCTCTCTCTCTCTCTCTCTCTCTCAAAATAAATAAATAAACTTCAGAACAGTACAAGTTGCAGTACAGTTACCTACAACCAGAATTGCATACCAATAATCTGAGGCTGTGTCAAATAATTAAACACTGTGCTACCCAGTACTGGTCTAATTCGCACTCTAGTACCTCTCCTTAATTAGCTACGTGGGATATAAGAACATTAGATATGAAGGGTAAGTGGTCACTGTACTCTGCAGATACCGCTGCTCTCAAGACTGCAGTTTCTAACCTCATGCTGAGTATACTGATTAACAAGTTGTTTCTTTTCCCCTATCAGCACTTTTTCCAGCGCTGTAAATAAAACCTCTTTAGGCAGAAAATTCTAATGTAACACTCCAGCTGTGAAATTTCTATTTCACGTAGGACATCAATTTACCTAAAATGTCGGGGGTGGGGGGAAATAGAACTGTGGTTAATTAGAATAATCCAAGTAAACCATAATTAAAGATGGATAAATATTATGTTTAGGTTTTCTTCATAGAAGAATAAGCAAGAACAGTTTCAGTCCATTGCCCAAGGTAACCTGACTCCCGAAGTCAGTCCCATCAGTGCCCTGCATGGTGCAGTGATATGAGCTAGAGAGGTAGGCAAGGCTGGGACGGACGTCTGTCAGGTCTTTGTACTTATCTACTTAGCGCTGTGACTCTTCCTCCTCTGGTCATCTGTGAAACTTCACTCATCCTCCCAGATGGTATAAATGGCACATCCTCTCTGTAGCCTCCCCTCCTTTATCCTTGACCCCCTGACCTTCCCCTTTGCCTCCCAACAACCAGCTGTCACACCGTCCTAGGTGCTTCCAGGAGGTGTATCCAACCGCATGTACAAGCATCTCGTAGTATGGGAATTCCTTGTTCACATATCTGGATCATGCCCTCCCCAGACTATGAATTTTTGAAATGGGATTTAACCTACTTGATTTGTGTGTGTGTGTGTGTCCCTGGTTTAATGTCTGTTCATTAAATGAGTGAAACACAAGTTACTTACGAGATTGAACTAAACCTTTTAACACTATACATTCTTACTTCTTTTCCATGCTTCACTGTTTTTCTCTGGTTTGGTGATTTTTGTTTTATTTTTAGTTATTCTCATCTTAATATTATTGTTTTACTGCTATCTTTTTTCCAAAGATCCGGATGACATCTCATTATGTATTTTTTCTTATATTTTTTTAAGTTTATTCATTTTGAGAGAGAGAGAGAGAGAGAAAGAGAGAGAGAGAGAGAGCACAAGCAGGGAAGAGGCAGAGAGAGACAGAAAGAGAGAGAATCCCAAGTAGGCTCCGCACTGTCAGTGCAGAGCCCAACACAGGGCTCGAACTCACAGTGTTGAGAGATCATGGCCTGAGCCAACATCAGGAGTCGGGTGCTTAACTGACTGAGCCACAGGCACCTCATATTTTTTTCTCATATTTTTAAAAAGGAAACACGCAAGCTGAAAAAGAAAAATAACATTGTTGAAGATCAACCTTGACTTTCAAGAACATTGAAATCAACATGGAAAAACAGTAGAATCATAAATGTAGATCCATAATGTTATGTACTCCTAAGAGATTAAAACAGTTTTTCAAAATAATCACACTGTATCTTCTTATCTGCTGTAATAAATAGCATTCATACAGATAGTCAGCTTCTCCTGCAGCAAACTTAAAGAACCAGGCTCCTTGGTGACTAGAATTTATATATATCAGATAACATTTGAACTAAGAGAACATTTTTAAGGTTAGAAATTTTGTTAGTGATTTAGGTTGCGATGGAATTTGACCTGAAAACTGATCAGGACATAGATTTATCAAGTTGCCTGGAGTTAGATGAAATTGAGATGTAGAAGCCAGGAATAAAAGAAAGCTGATACATCAGTACACTTCTCTCTGTAATAAATAATTGCCTTTTTCACCAGGTCTGTTCTAAAGAAATGCCACCCTTAATTGTTCTTTTTCCATCTTTTCAGCAATTTCCTGATCAAATTGTAGGATTTGTTCCTAGAAAGCATGTCTCTACATCATCAGGTGTCTACAGTTACGGAGGTTTTGAACTGCAAACACCGGGGTTTGGAAATGGTGACCAGTATTCTTTGGTGCTGATTGGAGCCTCATTCTTCAATAGCAAATACCTTGACCTCTTTCAGAGGCAACCCGCAGCTGTCCACGCCTTGATAGATGAAACCCAAAACTGTGATGATATTGCCATGAATTTTATCATTGCCAAGCACACTGGGAAGACTTCAGGGGTATTTGTGAAACCTGTCAACATGGGCAATTTAGAAAAAGAAACCAACGGGGGCTATCCCGGAATGTGGCATCGAGCTGAGCACTTTCTGCAGAGATCTTATTGTATAAATAAGCTTGTTAGTATCTATGATAGCATGCCTTTAAAATACTCCAACATTATGATTTCTCAGTTTGGTTTTCCATTTGCCAACCACAAAAGTAAAATATGAGAGTAAAACAAACAAAATCAAACCTCAAAACTGCTTGGAATTTGAGTAGCTTCTCTGCACTAGGATTGGTGTTTGTTTGTTTGTTTGTTTGTTTTGGTTTTGGTTTTTTTTTTTTAAGCAACATCATGAACTTTTATCCACTACAGAAGTCTCTACGATGGGAAAAATGTACAGTGCTTCTAGGATATAAAAGTCTCGTGAACTTCAAAAGCCAAGAAGCTGGTACTCTTAGATAGGTCTTCTTGCGAGGAGTTTTCGTCCACAGAGAGAACTCCTTGGCCAGCAGTTTTAATGTTTACATTCTGAGACTTCTACAATTTCGTTGACTTCCTGGCATTTGCCTTAAGGACCGATAGCAAGTTGTCTCCAGGACCAGAAACTCCAGAGACACATTTCTCAGCGTTTTCATTAAAGGATGATTGTTTTCATTTGAAGCCTGAAATGCCTAGTTAGCAAAAGCCTGTGGTGTACAGAAAAGCCATGTTAGGGGAGGATAATGTCAATCTCTTAGAAAAACAAGCAGAGAACTCATGACTACCAGTGCTTTCATTGTGGTCTTTCCAGCACTAACTCGACCTGGCATGGTTTCGATGCATCCATCACTGCTTTTATTTTCGTTGATAAGTCTGTTGGGACTGGGAGTGTTCATTCCAGTAGCTGAAGGATGTCTTGTTAATTGCTTGGTTTTTGTGAACACTTACTGCATGGATCACAGAAAAGTATAGCCTGTGTTTCTCATGTGCAAAACCTACATGCAGGAAGAAGTAAATGTGTTACTAGATTCAGGTAGCACATTTTGTCCCTGACTCTGACCTTGAGAGTATACATTGATTCTTATATTTTACATAAACCATTCCTTGTTGTTTAAGAAACTTCTTAAATAATCTTCTGAAATAATGTTTAATTAGGAACTGGCAAAAATTAAAACCCTTAGTATCGAAAGGTTTTTATTGTTAGGGCGTAGGTTATGTCATGGATACTGAAGAATTATGTGTATTATACACAAAGTTAATCTCTTGTATTCAGAGCTGCCACTGTTGCTTCCTCCTCCCCCCCCCCAAAAAAAAAGATTCAAGGCACCATTCATCATGATGAAATTTTGATTCCATAGATACAGGAAAAAAATAAGAGAACTGAATCATAGCGGAGGAATTTTATATGGAGTCTGCTCAGTAAATCATTGAATTGCTCACTCTGTTGCGTGGATTAGTATCTGTGTTCCACTCAGTGTCCGTGTTTGGGTCCCTGTTCACACTAGTAGCGAAGAGTATTTCATTAAACCCCTATCACCTCCTCTTCTACTTCCCCCTCCTCCTCCCATAATGTCATTATATTCTCACAATTGCAAAGCTGTGAAAAATTATCATAATCATGGCTAATGTTACAACAGTGAGGTCTCTGTGCAATTAGTTCAGTACATTTTGTTTCTTTACACTGGCATGTGTATGTGTCTTAATGCAGTCAGATAAAACCAGTAGAACTCAGAACCTCACTAAAAATCTATAATGTTCATTATCTGCTTTGGCCAAACTTGGTAGTGATTTTTTGCCTCTTGGGATTCCACTGGCAGATAAATAAAATAAACTTCTACCATGCAGATGTTCTGTTAATTAAGCAGACTCACGTTTTTGTGGTCGGTATTGCTAAATGTTTAATGTATTGCTCAGGGTAAGGCAGAGGCATTAGCTACATTCTCCGGCAGGGAGATTCTTCACTGGGAAAATATTCCCAGATTTTATTTCCCGTTTTGTGTTCTCAAACGTGTTTGAGGCATCACATCAGTTAATTGTGTCATGTTTTTCAGACATTATACAGTATGATAACAAAGTGAAGGTCAATCTGATACAGAGACCCTTGGGTCGTGGCTGGAATTCCTAAAACTGTTTTTCCCCACACCTCTTATTCTTGCTCCACATGATTGGGAGAAGAGATGACGGTCAGGTTTGAAACTGCCTGAGGAAAACAATGTAGCTCAGAGGCGAGGTGTGCCAGGAGACTGCTTGGATTCAGATCCTTCCTCCCAACTCCTGGAGCATCAGTTTCCTCATCTGCAAAAATGAGAGGACCTAGGGGGGTGTTTTGAGAAATAAAGGAGATAGCTTGTATAAATACAGTCCAATGCTTTGCCCATCTTAAATGATCAATAAATGAAAGCTGTTGGGGTATGTTCTTGATAGTAAGTGAAGTTAATTCTACAACTCTCTCCTAGCTATTAGAAAGGCTCCTGGATACACCAGGTGAGATATTCAAGAAATTATTTCTATGTAACAATGGGAAGAGAACCGAGGCAATTTTCACGCCATTTTCTTGATTCAAATGCCCTTTTTCTTATTCTTAAAATACTACCTATCCACTCTAGCAATTTTGCCTTATTCAGAACAGCGTAAAGAAGAAATTAAAAGCACACCATGACTTTAACAATGGCTAAACATGTTTGTGTCTCTTCCTCCTGACTTTCGTAGGCATATGTTTTAAGATCATAATTTATTTGATATTTCATTAGATGGATAAACTATAATTTATATTATCAAACATACTACCATTTTATTTGATTTCTTACTATTATAACAATATTTGAGTAAGTGCCCTTACCTTTGAGGCATCTGTAGTGATTCCTTTATAATAAGGCCAAGAACCTCAATACCTGGATCTACTAAGTATGTGTGTTTTTTGAGTTTTTGATACATATTGCTATGTGCTTCCAGAATCATTGCCATAACTGGCCTATTAGTACCATATCTGAGGGTACCTGTTTCCTGTCAGACTTCCCAACATTGCCTATTATTTAAAGTTTTCTTTCCTTTTTCTGTGTACAAAATACGCTAATGTTGCAGGATTTGGAAGGACTTGGCTATGTTAAGAACTGTTAAGAAGGCTGAAAAGCAAGCAGTCAACTGTCAAACAAAAGATTCAAAGGCAGTATAAACTTTAGGAAGCTTTTGAAGTGCTTCTAGAAACTCTTTGCTCCCAGGCTTGAAGTATAGGCAAGGAATTGTTGACCCTTCGCTGGTCCCAGCAATAAAAAATTTGGAAGCAACAACAGAAAAAAGGCTCACACTTGTTCCTCTTGGAAAGACCAAAGGCTTTGACCCAAAGGTGTGTGTGCGTGCTTGTGTGTGCACACTCACGCACACTTAGCTGCAGGGGGAGGACAGGAGAGGAGGTACAGGAAGCAGGGAGGAGGTGATGGAGTGGAGGATCATGCTGTGATGGAGGAAGCATGGGGAGGCGCCAAATCTCACTGGCTGCTAGGGCTTCAATGGTGAGCTGTGATCATCCCCTACCCCATGCTATTTCATAAACCAGGGTCTATTCTGCTAGGATTCTTCTGATTTCACTCTCTCTCTCTCTCTCTCTCTCTCTCTCTCCTTCCTTCTTCCTCCCTTCCATTCCTCCTTTTCTTTTCTTTTAAATTTTTTAAATGTTTATTTATTTTTGAGAGAGAGAGGGACAGAGTGTGAGCGGGGGAGGGTCAGAGAGAGAGGGAGACACAGAATCCGAAGCAGGCTCTAGGCTCTAAGCTGTCAGCACAGAACCCAATGCGAGGCTCTGACCCACAAGCTGTGAGATCATGACCTGAGCTGAAGTCGGACGCTCAACTGACTGAGCCACCCAGGTGCCCCTGTTCCTCCTTTTCTTCTTTTGTTAAGGCTCTCTCAATATAAAACCTGAATTTTTCAAAAATATGGTTACTGTAGATGAAATGCAAAGATTTGATACATTGGGAACATGTACTGAGTCCTGGCTCCACTTAATCTACACATTAGGGCATAATGTGTACAGGGAACTTAATAGCATCAGGAAAGCATGAGACTTTTTAAAAAGCCATTACAGATAAAGGAAAAGCAACGTGGCCAAGAGTTCAAGAAACCTGGCCATGAGTTAGTTGTGTGAAAATTATACCTTAGGGCAGAAAAAGAAGCAAGAATGACTATTCAAGTACTTAAAACAATGTAAGGAACCCACTTTATTAACTCAGGCTCCGAATAGAATATTTAAATGAAGTATTTATCTAAACTAGTGATGACTTGATGCTTTTTCTCTTTTCATATGTCGATATTTTATTTGAAAAGAAAAAAGAATCAAATTCTTGATCAGAATATTTTAAGTAGCTTAAAAAAATAAACCTGAAGGAGGCAGCTTTAATTTACAGCAGTGATTCTTAACTGGGGCTGATGCCACCCCCCCCCCCCCCAGGGGTCACACAGCAATGTCTGGAGTCATTCTGGTTGTTAACAATTGAGGGCATGCTACTGGCTTCTAGTAAGGATGCAGTAGCCCCCAACACAAAGGGTTAAGCATCCCAAAATGTCGATAATGCTGAAGTTGAGGGAAAATGTGGTTGCCATTCTATTATACAATATTTGGTAATTTATCTATATAGCACATACTTCATCACAATGTAAATTTTAATGTTGAAGTTTTATCCTATATAACAGTTCCTATTGGAATGGAAAATTAAGGGGCCGAGGAACATACTTCTATTACTGACAAGACATCTGGTGCATAATTCTGTTACCCCCAATCTGATCGAAGAGCCAGAAATTTCTCTGGTTCCGGTTTATTTCTGCCCCCTTTTTCCGTCTGATCCACACATCTTTATTTTCACATCTGAAGCAATGGAGCTTCAGTTTCTGGGAAGGACCTATAGATAAATACCTATTTCTGAATTGCCACCGGGCAATATTACATAATACAGTGTATATTTTAATAATACATCTCAGAGGAAGTCAGGATGATTGAGTTAATGTAAGCTAAATACAAATTCACAGATAATCATATTTGAGTGTTCAAGTATCTCTGGTTTAAACAAGAAACGTAATAAACAGCTAGGAAAGATAATTTACATAGGAAAGAACCCTATGGTGGAAGAATTAGGAAATATTTTTTTCCTGTCAGCCAGGTAATGATTTAGGTTATGTAAGTTTATCTGGGTCGCAGTTTTCACATCTACAAAAGAGAGGAATGAACTAAATGATTAGTATATTTCTCTCCAGTTGTAGAATTCAGTGACCCCAAATCAGTTTTGAATTGGTAGGTTTTAAAGGAATCAGGTTATACTTCCTGACAAGAAAAAATAATTCCTTGGAGCTTAGCTCTGTTGGAGCTTCCTACCCTCAGCCTATCTCCCCAGGAGTCCTTTCTCAAAGTGAACACTAATTCAATGCTAATTCAATTAATAAACATCGCTACTGTTTTAGAGACAAAAGCTGTCATGATTATGATGTCCTGAGGATGAGAAAGAGGACGATGTAATTGTTCAGTGGTAAACACTGACTAGATAAGGTTATAATTTAAAAGGTGTGTTACTTCTCGGGACACCTGGGTGGCTCAGTCGGTTAAGCATCAGTCCAACTCTTTATTTCAGCTCAGGTCATGTTCGATCTCACAGTTGTGAGATGAGGGCCACATCGGGCTCCCTGCTGAGCATGAACCCTGCTTAAGATTCTCTCTTTCCCTCTCTCTCTGCCCCTCCCCTGCTCCCGCTCACACTCTCTCTCTCAAAAATAAATAAGTAAATAAAAATGAATAAAAATAAAAGGTGTGTTACTTCTCAACCAAGCTTCTGTTGCTGCTGGACTTCTTGAAGATTCCAAAGAGAGACGCAACAGGCCAACAAACCACTTGATTCAAATCAAACTATGAATCGGAAATGATCGGGTACAGCTGCTAATTGGTTAAACCCGGAAGGTAAATACAAGTTTAAAAGCCCGAATTAAAATTAAAAATTAAAAAAAAAAATACAGACTCAATTAAATTACTTGATTCTACTGAAATTTATAAAACACAATATGTATGGAATTTACCATGTTACCAGCAGATGTCAGTGCAAGCTAATTAACATTTTTAGCAGCTTAAATACCTGCCAGTAAACTGAGCAAAGAGTCTTAAAATAGCAAAGTTAAAAACCAACTGTCAATGTTTTCGATTAAGAATATCTTCTTCAGTGAAGCTATAGAATAATGTCAGTCCTTCAGAAGTTACTAAGCTAAAAGGGCCCTGGCCCAGGTAAATCACATTATGTAAGTTATAACACATTGGTATTATCATCATAATTCACGTGATGGCAACAGCATTTCTCAGTGACCCATAAAAAACATGATCTTAATTAAGAACAAAATGCTAATCTGTTGTAAAGTATACTAATAACAGTATTTTTATAAATCACATATCATAGACAGTAGTGCCAAAAAAACCTCATTTGTCTCTGTGTGGCATATTTAAAACCCCTGAAGAAACACATTAATTCCTAATGAATCCTAAAATATCTACAGAGTGTGATACCATTTGTTTTCTAGAATGTAGACTTTCGCTTTTAGCAAAAGCTGTTAATCTAATGGCAGTAACAGCAGCACCTCTTATGTGGGGAACACTCACATTAGCCCGTGAAATTTTTGTAACAACCCTGAAGTGTGGATACCTGTATCACACACATTTGAGTGTTTGGTAACTGATCTTCAGAGAGGTTAGGTAATTTTCCTAATAAATAAAGTTTGCACAGCATCCAAAGTGACAGACTGCAGTTGATTCCAAGACTATACTCTTCTCTTAATGCAGTACTCTTACCTCTAAAAATACTGTTTCATGAGCCTGAACTGAAGATGCTCATGAAATAGCCTTTCATTGTTGCTTTCTCATGACACTTGGATTTAACACTATATTTTGCACAAAAGATTTCTACAACGATACAGGACACAATTAGAGTTGGGCTAAAATAAAGATAAAATAAAGAAATATGTGTAAAATTACTTTTAAAAAGCAAAAGCCAATTTCTTACAGAGTTAAATATGCACTTACCATATGTAATCCCATGCCTGGGTATTTACCCAGACATATGAAGATATATTTCCACACAAAGGGCTGTAGACAAATGTTTATTGAAATGTTATTCATAACCATCAAAAGCAGAAAATGGCTCAAATTTCCAACAACTAGTTGTTGTTGGATAAACATAATTTGGTTTGTCCATACGTTAGACTGCCATTCAGCAATAGAAAGTTGATACTACTGATACATGCAGCAACATGGCTGAATCTCAAATCAGTTAAACCAAGTGAAAGAAGACAGACACAAAAGGCTACAAACTGTAGGATAATATATATGACATTCTAGAAAAGGCAAAACTACAGAAACGGGAAATATACTAGTGGTTGTCAGAGCGTGGGGTGGGAGGAGGGAATTTACTGAACAAAGAGCAAGAGGGAAGTTTGGGAGCTGACAGAAACATTCTAGATCTTATTTGTGGGGATGGTAGTGATGTGACTAAATGCATTTATCAAAACTCTCAAAACCATACCCTTAAAATTGGTGAATTTTATTTCATGTAAATTTTGCCTTAATAAACTAGACTTTAAAAAAAATAATGTTTATTTTGAGGGAGAGAGAGAGACAGAGCGTGAGCAGGGGAGGGGCAGAGGGAGAGAGGAAGACACAGAATCCAAAGAAGGCTCCAGGCTCCAAGCTGTCAGCACGAAGTCCCACGTGGGGCTCAAACTCACAAACCCTGAGATCATGACCTGAGCCGAAGTCAGACGCTTAACCGACTGAGCCACCCAGAGGCCCCTAGACTTTTTTTTAAAAAAAAGTAAACAACCTTTGACAATATTCAACATCTATTTATGATAAAAACTCTCAACAAAGTGGGTATAGATGGAACGTAGCTCAGCATAATAAAGGCCATAAATGACAAGCCCCCAGATATCATCATACACAATGGTGGAAGGTTTAAAACTTTTCCTTTAAGATCAGGAACAAGAAAAGGATGTCCACTCTCCTTACTTTTATTCAACTTAGTATTACAAGTCCTAACCACAGCAATTAGTCAGAAGAAGAAATAAAAGACTCATACAAACCATTAATAATGTCATTAGCAGTAAAACTCATGAAAAGTTGAACAAGAGATAGAAGAGAAGTTAATAACCTAACCCTTTGCCTTGGGACGCCCTGCCTAGTCTGGGACTGCAGGTCAGAAACCAGGACTCTAGTATCAAATGGCCAACCCATGTGCATGTGACCTCAAGTGAAGCATGACTTCTCTCCCAATCTCGGTTAACTCATTTGTTAAAGACATTGCATTAAATATTTAAATTCTTTGACCTTCTTGAACTTTTCAAGCTAGAATAACAAAACAAGGACCATATTTACCGTTCGGAAAGTCTCCCCCTTGCTGGCCGTTAAAGGAAAGCCCAGGTCTAATACGTAATTCCATTGGTAGAGACACAGAGTTAATAGCTTTATTACTCACCATTCCTTTTGAGAGGGAAATTATATAATTTGGCCAGCAGATGTCATGCACTCATCTTGGGAAAACTGACAATTGTTCATATCAAAATGCTTTTCAAATTAATGTTTGCCTAATATTTTCATCTGTGGTGATTATGAATATTGTTTCTTTGTAAAAATGCTTAGAGGAAGGAAAATGTCCTAAATATTCAATCATTTTCTTAATTTTTTTCTCAGCTCTACTCAAATATGGTAATTAAATCTATATACCAAGATGGAAACTTCTTTTACTCCATTATGTTTAATGTTCCAAGACTTTTAGAAAACTGAGTAATGGCTCATGAACATTATTTATCCAGTCTTGGAAAATTCAGTTTTTTAATGGGATTTTCTTTACTTTCAATGTAAGTAGAAAGTACTTACTCCTGCAAACTCATATACCATTAACTTTTATATATCCTAATAAAGCAATTCTTTATGCATAAGTCTATCTCTCTCCTTTTTTGACCACTCCCCAAACTATAAATTCCTAGGAGGTATCTGTGCTACATCCCCAAGTATGTAGCATAGTACCTTGTGCTCAATAATGTTTGTCGATGGTGAGCAAATAAGTGAACAAATACTTGAACCAATTTTACCATCTCCAAAATGAGTAGTTTTTTGATGACCAGATGGAAAGAGAAAGGACCGATAGAGGGTCAGACCAACAGAAAAGTTCAGAGAGACACATGGCTTTTTTCCCTGGAGGAATGTTTGGGACAATTGTAGCTGAGCAAACAAATTAAGAGCAGTGCCATATAGAAACCAAAAATTTGGGATAATGGAGTTGGTACATGGCGATGTAATGGACTAGCAGGAAGTCTTAACTTTTTGGGCCCAACGCCTTTTTAACGTCTAGGGAAGTCTATGGATGCCTTCTCAGAATCATGTTGTTAAAAAACAAAGTAAAATATGTAAGATTATAAAGAAAACTAATTACATTTAAATACAGTTTTCAAAATATGTTTAAATGATATATTAATGAGATCTAGCAGTAGATTTGAGAACTACAATAATTTTATAAAAGTGATGACTGTAAATGATACTTCGAGAAATCTGTGACAACTGTAATATGTTATGAAAATATGTTTTTGACAGTCACAGGTACTGCTAATCTTTTGCAGTTTTTGCCTACATTCATAATTGATGAAAATGCTAAATTTCAGGCTAGTGAAATTCAAGTTGTACTTTTTCCGCCTTGCTAAATACATAGACCCTTTAAATTCTATTCATGAACCACTTGAGAGGTCAAGAACTCCTGGGCCAAAGGAAGTTAAAATGGTGGAAATTTTGGAGTATGAAGTCTGAAGGAGCAAAAGGATTTTCCTTCTACCAGTAGTCTTCTCTCTCACTTTTCATTCATGAAGTTCACAGAATTTACTTCCTCACTTCTCATTTAATCTTTGCCCCATTGCAGTAGGGTCATACCCGTGTCACTCCATGAAACCATGTTTTCCCAAGTCATGCCTGATGTCCAAACACAACACAGTCCATTAGGTATGTCTTGATCCTTAACCTTATTTGATTCCTCTTTGGCTTTTGCACTGTTGTCTACTCTCTTTTAAAATTTCTTTCCCTTTTGACTTACCTCTTTCTCCTTCTCATACTTTCTTTGGTTGTTTTTCAACCTCCTATCCTGTGGCTGTGTCCTGGGAGTTCCACTGACCTTCTGCCCCTCTTCTTGCTCTGCACACTTACTCTGGACGGTCTCATCAATCTAGTCTACATCTCTAGGCCAAGCCTCTTTCCTGAACGTAAGACCCTGTATCCAACTATCTATGACACAACTCTAAATGTACCAGGGTCCCTTAAACACTATATTATTCAAAATCAAATTCATCCTCATCTCCTCCCTGCTTCTTCACTATATTCCCTATTTGGGTAAGTTCACACCATAATGCAAAGATTCAAAAATCTGGAAACTCTTTTTGCTTTCATCCTTTCCCTTATCCCCAGACATAAAAATAATTGCCAAATATGCCAGATTATCTATCTTAAGATCTCTCAAGGGTGTCCATTTTTTTCCATGTCTACTATAACTGCCTTAGACATTTTAATTGCTACCAATCATTGCTTATGATGTGTCAAGTAGTATACCAAGTGCTTTACATACTCTCTTTTATTTAATCCTCAAATCACACCATGGGGGTAAAAATTACTATGCCTAAAATAACAAACAGGGAAATTAGAAGTAAAGGGAGGGGAAGAACTAGCTCAAGGCCATAGGGCTTTTAAATAACATAGTCAGGATCAGAGTACTGGTCTGTTGGACTCCAAAGCCATATGTCTCCTCGTTGCCCTCAGAGTGTCTGGGATGGCCTTCCTAAAATCTATTCATGATGGTACCAATGAACTTCTTTTTCTCACAGGCAAATCTGACTGCCTTACTCTGCTGCCTATAGTTTCACAGTGTTCTCGAGACCCTTCACCATAGTGCTGAAACTCCTCTACTGGACTTCATGAATTCATCCTTGCTTACCTCTCCAGACTCTTCTCTTGTCACTGCCCAGCTTGCACTCCACATTCAGGTGCTTTTCATTCCATCAGCACACTTCTGTCTTCTACCCCACGATACGGGTCTGCTCAGGTTGCCTTAACAAAGTACCACACACTGGGTGGCTTAAACAACAGATATTTATTTTCTCACAGCTCTGGAGGCTAGATGTCTGAGATTCAAGGTGTCAGCAGGGTGGTTTCTTCTGAGGTTTCTCTCATGGGCTTGCAGATGGCTGCCTCCTCTGGGCATCCTCACACGGTCTCTCTCTGCACATGTATCCCTGCTGTCTCTCTGTGTGTCCAAACTTCTTTCTTATAAGGACAGAGTCAGATTGGATTTGGGCCACCCGATAGGCTTCATTTTAACTTTATCACCTCTTAAAAGGCCTTGACTCCAAGTAGAACCTCATTCTGAGGGACTGAGGATTAGGGCTTCAACACATGAATTGAGGAGAGGCCACAATTCAGCCCATAACATGCACTCTCCCAGCTAACGCCGACTCACCCCTCTTGACTCATTTGTTCATGCCACCGTCTCTGGGAAGTCTTCCCTGGCTGCCCCAGGTCTGAGTTAAGGGCCTCTGCCAGTAATACCGTTAGAGTTCCTAGGCTTTTTCATTATAGCGCTTACCATTCTGTATTGTGAGTACTTTTTTATTTCTCTGAAACCTCCATTGGACCAAGCTCCTTGAGGGCAGAGACCATGTGCCACTGTCCATTTTTCTAGCCACAGCCCCTAACCCAGTATAAGGACCACACAGGTGTTTAATCAGCCAATTAGTCAGCTAACAATTTGTTAGCTAATATTTTCCAAAAGCTTATTCTGCTCAGGGACTTTTCAACAAATTAAGGATACAGTGGCGAACAAGACCAGATAAAGCCTCTCCTCTCGTGGAATTGACATTTTAGCAGGCAGACAATAAGTGTGTAAAAACAAAACAAACAGATTAAAAAATAATTTTAGTACTGTTAAAACAAAACAGAGTAATTGATGGAGAGCAGGACTTCTTTGCCTGGGGGTTCAGGAAAAGCTGGAGGAGACATTTGAGATGCTACTTGAATGCTGAAAGGTATCAATGTATGATCTGTGAGAAGAGAAGAATTTCAAGCACAGGGAACATCAGAGACACAGGCCCTGAAATGGGAATGAGCCTGGCAAGTCTGAGAGACAGAAAGAATGCCAGAGTGAATGTAGGGCAGTGACTGGTGGTGTGAGTAGAAGGAATGTCAGAAGCTTGAACTGTGTTCTAAGAGCAAAGGAAGCCATTGAAATATTTAAGCTGGAGCTAGAGATGTTATGATTTATGTCTTTAATAAGAACACTCTGGGGTGCAGATTTTAGAAGGGCAATGGTGGCTCTGAGAGAACAGTGAAGAGATTGTTGGCAATGATCTAGACCAATGGTTCTCAGTTGGGAGTGTTTTTGCACCCTTGGCCCCCCAGAGGACATTTAGCAATGTGGGGAGAGATTTTTGGTTGTCACAACTGCAGAGTGGGCATGTAGAGGGCAGCCTACAATCTATTAAAACTGCCTGCAGTGCACAGGACAGCCCCTCATGACAAAAAATTATCTGGTCAAAGTGTTGGTAGTGCCAAGGTTGAGATACCATAATCTAGAGAGAAATGATGATGTTTTGAATGGTGGTTGTGAGAAGTAGTTAGCCTTAAGGTGCATTTGGAGATTGCCAGTAAGCTGAACCAGGACTTGTAGATAGATTGGATGTGGGCTCTTAGGTTTGGGGCCTGAGCAATAGGGTGGATATTGGTAATATGTACTGTGATGAGGAACACTGGGGGTGACTCATTAAAGCATAGGTGATATTTAAAGCTACGAGACTGGGTAAAATCATTCAGAAAGAAGGGCCTGGTAGAGCCATGAATCACACCAGTATCAGAAGTCCTGTGAGAAGAGACATAGCCAACAGACAAGACAACAGTGAGGTCCTTGGGAAGGCCGGAAAGGAAGTGTGCCAAGCTCAGGGGAGAGGGACCAGAGGAGCAGAGACATTTCTTCCACTGGGAAGTTGGGAAGCAAAGTCTACGAACAGGGATGTAGACAAGTGAGTGGATTTTGTAGTGGGAAAGAGAGAAACTCCTATCTGATTGCCCCGTTGTCTTTATGAACTAAGGTCTGAATATGAGTACCAGTTGAGTGTGAGTGTGAGTTTGGGGTGGGGGGAGAGAGAGAAAGATACTAGAGATTTGAAAAGAGAGGATGTTATGAAATAGCTGACTTGGAGAGGAAAGAAATGAAGTTACCATGGAAATGATATAGAATGGTCTAATAGTGTTTTGAACAATTTGAGATTTGCAGTCACAAATTTAAAGTGAGTTTAGTCAGTACAATTTCTGGATTCATAATTAGTAACTTCTATTGAATGAATGAAATGTCATAGTAACAATAAGATTAACATCTACCATTTCTTGATCATTTACAGTATAGCATTCATCATCTTTTACAGATTACTCTTTATATATATTAATACTCTCAAACAATCCTATGCAATAGGCATTATTATCTTTAATTAACTGATAAAGAAGCTAGGCCTCAGAGAGATCAAGTAATTTCTTCAAAGCCACACAGTAAAAGGACAGTGTTCAAAGCTGGGTCAGTTGACACTGAAGCTTATATTCTTAACTAGTGTATTATATCCCACTCAGGCTATGATTAATGAAAAACGCTGCCCTGACCAGGCCTTTGTAATTTCCTTACTCTTTTCAGAAGGCCAAAATGCTAGCAATTCCAAGAGGAGTCGTGGGAGTAAATGGAGGTAATACTAGGATTGAAATCACCTGAGGTTCTTTAAAAATGCATATAATTGATTGGTACAATTTGCTTTTGTGTAATTTTTCTCTTTCAAGATTCTCCTTGAGACTTACTTAAACCCAGTTTTATCTGTTTTCTCCAAATGGGCGAGGGAGGACATGTGGAGAGGGAATAAGACACTGGAAAGGGAACAGGGTACAGCATATGATTTGCCCTCAGCCTCCAACCCCTCAGTGGGACAATCATGAGTTTTGAAAAGGGACGAAAATTACCTCTAACAAGGACACATTCTACTTCTCCCCTCAGCACCGCCTTCCACTTTGGTTGGAATGGAGATGCAAGGGTCCAGAAACAGGTTCTTGAAGACCCCGAGAGATGATCTGAAGAGAATGCAGATTTGCCTTTCTAATTTGACTCCCAACTGTACATTCGGCTCACTGCTACTCTTAGCAGCAGTGTGGTTCCCCACATGACTGCAGGTACAGATTAAATGTGAGACAGGTCCTTCTAGTCAGAACCACCACACAAAATGCTCCATTGAGTGTCCCTCATTCTGAGTAGCTGCCAGCCATATTCTTGACTCCCCTCCTTCCAACAATTAAAAAATTTTAGGACTTGTTGATTTTCTTGGTCTTCTCTTCTCTTCTTTCTTTCTTCCTTTCTTTCTTTCTTTCTTTCTTCCTCCCTCCCTCTCTCTCTTTCTTTCTTTCTTAAGATCCTGGATAGAAGGGAACAAGGACTGAACAATTGCTAGATATGATGAATGTGCATATAGCAGTACTGATATAATTGTATACCATGTGGAAAGTTGGGTTTGTTCTGTATCTCTCTGTTTCAGTAATATTTACGTAACACTTGCCATTAACCACTATAATGCTGCTCTAGTATTAAAAGCTATTAAAAAAAACCTTTTATCTTTCTGACACCTTTGTTTAAGTACTTATGAAAGACCAGTAATGCTCAGCATTTTACAACCAATTATTTATTTTTTTCTCTGAGTCTCGTTCTGAGTAATTTTTACCACATATTCTTTCAGCTTCTCAGTCATTATAAAATATATTGACGAGGATAGGCCCTCTACTTAACACTGGGTGAGTTAAGCATCTCTCTTTTACATGCAGTAGGTTAAGCCCCTATGTATATGGTTCTTCTTCTCTAGGAAAGATATAAGCAATCATTCAGCATCCCGCTAACATTTATGAAGCACCTTCTGCCTATCATTGTGTTAGAT
This sequence comes from Cryptoprocta ferox, assembly GCA_028646485.1. Taxonomy (NCBI): domain Eukaryota; kingdom Metazoa; phylum Chordata; class Mammalia; order Carnivora; family Eupleridae; genus Cryptoprocta; species Cryptoprocta ferox. Next base: position 19,606,427 of record CM053570.1, read on the forward strand.
GTTCGACATACAAAAGAGGATAAGAAACGGTCACTGGTCTTAAGGAATGGAAAAGAGGCAATATATTGAGTGTTACGGAGAGTACAGAGTACAGAGAGCTCTATCGGAGGGGTAGAGTGGAACAAAAAGAAAAAAACACGCAAACTACAGAACGTTCTAACCCTTCAATTGACCTCAACAAAGAGAGCTTTTAAAATGTTAATACAGGGATGCCTGGGTGGCTCAGTCAGTTAAGCGTGGTACTCTTGATGCTGAGATCCAGCCTTGCATCAGGCTCTGTGCTAGGCACAGGGCCTGAAGCCTGCGTAAGATTTTCCCTCTCCCTCTTCCTCTGTCCCTCCCCTGCTTGTGCCTACAGGCACATGTACACACTTGCTCTCTCTCTCTCTCTCTCTCTTTCTAAAATAAATAAATAAACAAACAGACAAATAAATAAATAAAATGTTAAACCAGACATATCACAGTTCTTCTGACAGTTTCCAGAGGTTTTCTGGCTCCCTCAAAATAAAACACAAAATCCTTCAGGTGTCCTGTAAGTCCTTAAAGGATCTGGTCCTGCCTCCCCACCCCGACCTTATCGTCCACTACTCTATGCCTCACTTACCTGTCCCAGCCACACTGGACCTGGGCTGGTCTTTGAACATACCAGTCTGACTGCTAGACCCTACCTTGGCTGTTCCTTCTCCCAGGAAGGCTCTTCTTCCCTTGGATACCAGCCATGCGAGTCCTACTGTGCCTTTGTTCTGCTTCACGTTTCTGCTTAGGACTCTGCTATCTGATATACCAAATAGTTTACCTGTCTTTTGATCTAGTTCTGTCTTCTTTCACTAGTAGGTAACTTTAGCAACGTTTCATTTGCTAGACATCTCTGTTTAAATCCCTATCGATGATCGTTTACAAAAACTGACTACAATCTGGGACTTGAAGCAAAGATCGAAAAATTTCAATTTTTTTCAAAACATGTTTACCAGCTACAACCTAATTAAATGAGACGTCAATGGTAAAAGACAAGGAAAAATTGTTATATGCTTGGAAAGTAGAAATCAAGATGTGTAGTACAAGTATTTATAACTAAAAGTAATAAAAATATTCCATATCAAAATATAAGGGGCCAGCAAAAGTAGTTTTTAGAGAAAAATATTTAGCTTTAAATGCTCATATTAAGAAAGAATAAATAAGCTGTACATGCAACCTAAAATGTTAGAAGAGCAGAAGAAAAACAAACAGTTAAAAATAACTTTTAATGTTTATTTATTTTTGAGAGAGAGAGAGACAGAGTGCAAGTGGGGCAGAGGCAGAGAGAGGGGGAGGCACAGAATCTGAAGCAGGCTCCAGGCTCCGAGCTGTCAGCACAGAGCCCGACTCGGGGCTCAAACCCACAAACTGAGATCATGACCTGAGCTGAAGTCAGATGCTTAAATAACTGAGCCACCCAGGTGTCCAGAAAAACAAACATTTTATGAAAGAATATAATAAAGTTAAAAACAAAATTAATGGTTTAGAAAACAGAGGATATAATAAATAGGATCTACAAAGTCAAAGTTGCTTCTTTGAAAAGACTATTAAAATAGACAAACTCTAGCAAGGCTGATAAAGGAAATTAAAGTTGGTACAAATAACTAATGTTAGCAATAGAAGAAGAAAATAACTTTATATTCAGCAAAATTTATAAAGAATAATAAAATGATACTTCAATTGATTTATGCTAATGTTTGAAAATTTAGAAAAAATATATAAACCTTTAGAAATAGTTACATAACCATTGAAAACACTAACAAATTAATTAATTGGTAGTGAAAACACTACCAAAATTTCGAGGCAAAGATTATTCTAATCTTTTGCCAACTCTTTCAGAAAATAAAAAAAGAAGGAGCATTCCCTACTGTATTCTGTGAGTTCAGCATAATCTGATAACAACCAGACAAGGACCGTATGAGAAAGAAAACCTACAGGCCAATTTTACTTACGAACGTAGATTCAAGAATTCCACACAAATATTAGCAAACTGAAACTGGCAATGCACAATGTAAAAAATGATCATGAAGCATCATGATCAAGTTAGATTATCCCAAGAATGAAAAGCTGATGGTACAACTTTAGAAAAATTCTAGAATGTTATTCATCAGAAGGATTAATTAAAGTAGGTATATCCTATAAATTCTTTCTTGGAAATTTCAAGTTACCCCAAGAAATATTTGGGAAACAAACAAAAAGGGTTGTTTGAATTTAAACACTAAGTTCCTAAGTTTGCCTGGCTCTGGCTAAAATCATTTTTCGTTACCTGGCAAAATGAAGGAGTTAAAAATGAAAGCAAACTAGTCTTTCATATCTGAGTTTTGTCCCTAAAACATCATATTTCATATCATAAGCCTGCCACTGGATACAGCTTTATTTTTTTTATTGCAAGCTTTTCTATCCAAATCCATGCGAATTTTACAAGAAAACTTTTGAGAGGCATCATTTTATTACTAAGTTTGGTAATCAACATTTACTCCATTCTTTTATTTTGTAATGAATAATTTTAAAATCAAAAAAAGAAATTATTAATTGTGTAGCATGACCTCTGTTTTTTAAAATCACTAGAATAGTCTATGATCAAGTTTCTTTTGATAGATTAAAGTAGGAATTTAGTAAAATATTTATTGAGCCTACCATATGATAGGCACTAGGCAAAGTGCTCTGCAAACACGAACTTGTATACTCCTAGAAGTTTACTCCTGCATAGAGACATAAAGAAACTGGCCCATGGTCATTGTTTCCAAAATATCTGACTTTAAAGATCAGCTTTCTTCTGCCAGACTTGGAAAAAGAAATGGCATACTGAGACATTATTCTTGATAATTGCAGAAATTCTTTCCTACCTTTCTTACACATAGTTTTGCTTTTTTCACCTAGATATTTTTGTACAGGAACCTTAGCCAAGATGATTTCTTCAATTCTATTGGACACTTTACTGATATACCAAAGCTTTCATTGAATTTTATATAAACCAATTCTCATTTTGAGAAGCTCACTTAGCACCCTTTACAAATTAACAGTAATTTATGGTAGGAATTTGGACACAGAATTTTTGTTTGACTCCATGGAATCTTCCAGGTCTTTAAGACTCCCCCCATTGTATTCTGTTACCTCTTGACCTTTCATACTCAGCCTGGATTTTATCATTAATTATTTAAAGTATTATCTTAATAGCTTATATAACTCCTCTGTCTCTTTGCCAGGGACCCACCCTGCTGGAGAAAGCCCCTACACTGGAAACCCTAAAAAAGATATCTGCTGCTATTCTATTCAGGCAGCTATATTCTCAAGAAGGAAAGTTTCCCAATCATACAATGGCGCCCTGTGTACATGTATTTTTTTCTAAATTTTCTGGGCATTCAATATTGCTTACCAAACCATTCCTTGTTGAGCTAAGGTTAGCTGTATTTCTCTCTCTCTCTCTCTCTCTCTCTCTCTCTTTTCCAGAAAATGTCCAGTGGCTTCATTTTTTCTGCTCAAGCCTTTAGTTTATTTCTTCTCTACTCACCAACAGAAAGGAATTTCTTTTTCTTCTATGTGAAAAATAGAAGCCATGAGACCATCATTAGATATATGCTTTAAAAGATCTACTTTCTTACATTGTTTCCATCCCCAGTCAGCCGCTTATATTTGTTTTTGTTTCTAATGGCATATCCCAAATATAATATCATCTGCAGATGAAAAGTAGTGACCAAAGATATTTTCTTTCTTTTTTAGGAAGCTCAACTACAGTTTTTAGTCATCTGGATTATCCCCGGGTCTTGGTGATTCTTCAAAACCCATGTTAAATGGATTAGAAAATATGTACACAGGGGTGCCTGGGTGGCTCAGTCGGTTGAGCTTCCGACTTCAGCTCAGGTCATGATCTCACAGTTCGTGGGTTCGATCCCCGCATCAGGCTCTGTGCTGACAGCTCAGAGCCTGGAGCCTGCTTCAGATTCTGTGTGTCCCTCTCTCTCTGCCCCACCCCTGCTCATGATCTGTCTCTCTCTTTCAAAAATAAATAAATGTTAAAAAAAATATGTACACAAAGTCCTTTAACATTTTATAATTAAGAGCAGCTTGACTGATGAATCTGGTTACATTCAATTATTTTACTTATTATTATATTATAATATTTGAAAAATATTTATTAATTTTAAAGTCTCATTTTTTGCTAATATGTTTGGTTATAAGTGTAGGTAAGTAAATTTAACTATTTATTATGATTAACATGATTCTTTTTATAAGATCATATTGAATAGGTCCAAAATAAATTTAGTGGATCTCTATTGCTATAACTGAAATATTCAGTCTTGTGCTGGGATCTACACTGGTCTTATTTGATGAACACAATTAAAATGGCCTTAGGTAATCACAACAATGGAAATTGTGGACATCAGAATAATTATACACACACACACACACACACACACACACACACACATTTTAAAGGTAGACCAAACCACATAGTTTAATTTATAAGCCGGGGTAGAGAATATATCTTGTGCTTTTCTCAGTGGGTCAGAGGGTATAATGCAGACAAATGAATATAACAGATACACTATACTTGGATGGATGAGCAAGAGGGGCTGTCGGCATCAGTAACACATCTAGGACTCTGAAACCATTTGCTTGCCATCACATCCTGGCTCCCTTACTTCCCAGCTATGTGACTTTGAGGAAATGATATAAACTCTCTGAGCCCCAAGTTCTCAATCACTGACTGTGGGGAGTAATTATACCCCCTGCATAGGATTTTTGTGAACATTCAGGAAATTCACATAGATACTCAACACATAATAAGCATTCAATTAGTATTAGCTATTATCATTCAGAATCGATATGTCAAAATGGAGCACTTTTCTTTTAATACTTTGCATATGCATGTTTTCTGAAACTGTTACTCCAAAGTGATCTGCACAGGATTGCTCAGTGAGGTTCTTCTTGCTGTGAGCATTAAATGAATATTAAAGCTCTAGTTCAGCTCCTGATACAGAGTAGACATCAATAAATACTAGTTTTATTTTTTAATATAAAGTTTATTTATTTATTTTGAGAGAGAGAGAAAGAGAGCAGTAGGGGAGGGGCAGATAGAGGGAGAGAGAGAGAATCCCAGGCAGGCTCCAAGCTGTCAGCACAGAGTTCAACTCAGGGCTCGAACTCACAAAACCATGAGATCATGACCTGAACTCAAGTCAGATGCTTAACCAGCTGAGCCACTCAGGCATCTCATTAAATATTAGTTTCTTTCTCTCTTTTCTCCCCTGATCTTTCATGTCCTTTGCTTCATGTTTCTTTCTGAAAACTGCTCTTACCATTTATTGTATTGTGAATAATGTTTTGGCATTGGTAACCCCACTACTTTGATCTCAAGTTGTCTATTATTTTCTGGATCTTTTATCTTCATTTACAAGAAAATCTTGGCTCTGTAATCAGATAAACCTGAATTTAAATCTTGGCTCTGCCACTTAATCTTAATCTTAATCTTAATCACTTTTTTCCCCTCATCTGTAACAAGAGGATAATTTAATCTATTTTACAGGGTTGTTGAGAAGGTTAGGGGGATTATATGTTGTGTTCCTATTATAATGCTTGGCACATAGTAGGTGATCAAAATATATTAGTTCCTTCCCTCCATGAACTGATTTCCCTCATTTTGTACTTTTCCGCAAAAGTTTAGAGAAAATTTATTTCTCTAAAGGATTGAGATAAAGCTCTTAATTGACTCATTCATCTTTTTCACAGCATTTCAAATTTTCATTTTCCAAAATGACCTGAAGTACTTTTGAATCCTCCAGCCTCTTTTAAGGACTGTGCAAGGTCCTATATGAAATACAGAACATTATAAAACATCACTTCTCCCCTCAAAATAAACCTGTAACTGATTGGTAGTTATAATTTTCATTTCAATTATTATCTGGAGGCATTAACCATCAAATTTCTCATATATATTGAGTACTGAGTCTGAAGTTCTCAGATCACAAATCTGAGAATTTAAGAAAATAATTTGTTTCTCTGCAATGATCTAGTTTCTACTGCAAATGTCCCCTCAGTAGGAGCATCAAAGGCTATACCTGCTCTCCTCCATTTACCCGGCCCACCTCTGCTAGTTAGCCAGCCAAGAATTTGTTTTTTTCTGGTTGTTCTGCAACTCCTTCCCCATCCCCTCCTTCTTGCCCCTCCCTCTTTTTGGGGACAGTGGAACAATCCAGTCTCGCAGCCTGGATAGGGGAGATTTGGGTCTCCAGTAATATGGGGGAAAACAGTGAATACTTTGCAAATCATGCCACTACATAGGGATTTTATCTAGATTTTAAAATATTTCAGTCTCAACTGGATTTAGGTTTTCTGGAAACCCAAAACACGTTTCTGAGACCACAGTTTACATTGTCATATTAAAAGATCTTCTATTAGGCTTTATTTTCTGATAATACACATAACTGTAGAATTTTTGTATTCTACAGAATTTCAGAGAGTGTATATTGGGCAAGTATACTCAAGGAAGTAACTTAAGCCTCTTTTGTCTTCAACAACCAAGCACCTGGGTGGCTTGGTTAAGCATCCAACTCTTGATTTCAGCTCAGGTCACAATCTCACAGTTGTGAGATCAAGCCCTGTGTAGGGCTCTGTCCTGACAGCGTGGAGCCTCCTTGGGACTCTCGCTCACTCCCTCTCTCTCTTTCTGCCCCTCCCTCAAATAAATACATACATACATACATTCAAAATGTTTTTAAAAGACAAAAAATTTTAAAAAAACAATCCAGTTCAGTATAATATTCGATGTTTCAAATTATATGTTCTTTACTCCTAAAGTCTTCTGTGGCCCATCAAGAGTGAACTCTGCACTCCCAGGGTTCCAGGTATTCACCTTCTATGGTAGCATTTAACTCTCTGTTCACTATATCCCTTATTAGATGACTTGCTGAAGCCCCAATCAGTGTCTATTTCACTATTGCAACCTAGGGTCTAGACTCATAGGAAAGGTACAAAAACTGCTTAGATGAATAAATGAACAAATCCATTGGTATGGTTTAAACCTTTTCTCATCTATCTTCAATCTGTGAGAGGAAGGGAATAAGTATAAAAAGTGTTGTAGAGGTCTTTTAGTCCAATCATCAACTCAAAGTAAGAATCCTATATATAGAATCTCTACAGAGAGTCAGGCTTTTGCTAAAATATTTCCAGAAGAGGGAATATAATTAGCTTTTTCCATTTATGGGTAGTTCACATTTTTAGAAAGTGCTTTTTTTTAATTGAATCAAAATCTGCCTCTGATTCTATCTGCCCTTTGGAATTTTGGAGTTTTGCAATTCTATAGTATAATTCTCCACATTTGTTCAAAAGACACAAAATCAAAAAGATCAAAAGGTGGCAATGACAGTTCATCTTTGATAGAAATCTCAATCAGCTAGAATAATTATTTTCACTCCAATAAAATACACAAGTCTTGTTTTTGAATGAGGGTATTCTCGGAAATGTCAGAAATGGAAAAGGACAGAAATACTGCTGGGAATGGCTATCATATTCAAGAAGGGGAAATCACCTTGAGTTTTCGCCTTATCTTTGATTTGAGAGAAGCATTGTTTAGGCGCTTTATGAGATATATTATGTAACACAAGATGTGGGTTCATTTCTGGTTGTTGTGGTACCTTATACTAGAAAATGTTTTACCAAAATTTCTCCGTATGCTTTTGATCTGTCCCCATATTGCCACTGTCTTGTTGTCCTTCTCACCTCAAATTCTGTGTTTGAAACCTAAAATTACCTCTTCTTTTTTTTAAGTTCTATTTATTTATTTATTTATTTAGAGAGTGAGAGAGACTCAGGGTGGAAGGGGAGAGACAGAGGGAGAGAGAGAATCCCAAGCAAGCTGCACACTGTCAGTGCTGACAGAGCCTGACAGGAGGCTCTATCCAGGAGATCATGACCTGAGCCAAAACTAAATGTCAGACGCTTCACCAGCTGAGCCACCCAGGCACCCCCGTCCTCTTCTTAACCATCTATTTATACCAACTATTCTATCATTGGTGCCATCATTTCCCTGAGGTTAACTTATCCTGCCCATCCCCCTGTCCTGTCAGCTGCTCAGTCACACACATTTCTCCTCTGTAGTGTTTCTCACATCTACCTCCTCCTGTCCAGCAACACTGACAGGCGGCCCTCACCATTGGCATGCTTCAACTTCTGTTTCCCTTCTTCATTCTGACTTCTAAAAGGCATGCCACAGCCATACTAAATTTTTCTCAAATTCTTCTGCCATCAGTCTGTCACCTAAACCCACAACAGATTGATGTCCTGCTGCACCAGAGGCTAAACCTCCTCTGCCTCCATCTCAAAGTCTTCTCCTCCAACCCTTTAACACTTGACTCTCAAACCGCACAGTTTTTTAGCAACTGCACTTCCTAGTCACCCCTACCCCCAAACTCCAGGTCCTCTCCACTGGGTACCTTCCCTCCCTGCACCCCGCCGACCCGAGACCTTGCCACATTTGCTTTTGTATGATCTGCTCTCTCCTGTGGGCCAATTCTAAAGCCCACCCTAAGTCCTACTTCTTCCACACATTTTTGTCCAAGTTATTCTAGGCTCTGTTCATCTCCTTCCCCTTCTCTTCTTTATCATTTTTATTGTGAATCATAAACAAAAGTATATAAAACTTATGTGTACAGTTTAGCAAATGGTTGTAAAGAGAACACCGCAGTGGTCGTTGCTCAGATGGGAAATAGAATATTGCTGGAACCCTGAGAGCCCGCACTCTGCTCCCATGCTTCCCTTCTCAATAAACCTTCCAGTATTAATAGTTTGTACCTCATAATTTAGCACTTATAGTAATTAAGTACCACCTTGCTTTGTCTTGTGGCTTAAGTGTATTGATTTTATTCCTCCTACTCAGTTATAGGCAGTACAAGGGCAGGGACAATATTGATTATTCTTTAGAATATCCCACAGTGTCTCAAGCAGTGCTAAGCAAATAGGGGTATTCAAGAGATACCTGCTCGTTGAGGAAAGACTTAAAAAAAGCAACATTGAGAACAATCAGTATGTTATGTCCAAGAGCTAACATTGTTATATCTTTCAAACTCATGTGAACCTTTAGAAAATGGCACAGTTCTACTCTGTTAGGTTCTTTTCCCACCCATTATGCTCCCTGGTTTCAGTTTTCTTTTCCTTTGTATGGCATTCAACATTCCTGGAGATTCCTTGGGGAATTTCCAGTTTCGTGAAGCACAATGTATCAGAATGGCTGTTGATGAATAGAAGTCCGTGACAACACTACAAAACACCAGACATTCTTTCCCTTATTTCAGTTAAAAAAAAACAAAAACCAAAAAGTGCTATAATCATGAAACAGCCTTTCTCTTCCACTGCACAATTCTCTCACAAAAAACTTTGCATTGTATCCGAATGTGGTTAGGGTTAAATGCCTTAGCAAATACCAATTACATGTTGAAGGTTTTATCACACAGGACTTCCAACAAAGACTTCATGCCAGTAATAGGGAAGAAAAGAATAAACAAAGAAAAGTAAACATAGGAAATACACATCTTGTATAATAAACAAATAAAGTAAACATAGGAAATACATATTAACCAAAAAAAAATCTCTGAAGTAGCTCTCTGTATAAGTAAAAATGTGACTCAAGGAAATTATGCAGTATGAATTACATAAAAGATACATAAAGTATGCCAGTGATGGCACATTGAAAAACAGCGTGTATATTACAAGTCCCTAATAATTCTAAAATTTGGCCACATCTATGAACCACTGAGCTGTTGGGTTAAATAAGTATTCTTGCATAGGAGAATCTGAGATTTAGCAGCAGAAGGAAGGAAATCCAGATTTTTGTCTTATCTTAAGAACTTCAATGACTAGGGGAAAATGCATTGTACTAGAGAATTATTTCTGGCTTCGGCTACTTATAATGAAACAGTAGAGATAAGCAGGAAGAAAATTCAGACTTAATGGAAATGGGTTTATTTACAACAGTCTACCTGGTGCACAGGCCAGTGAGGCATCTGCATTAGGGAGGTTGGTAAGCTACTAAAAATAGCATCTGACAATCGGCACCCCATGGGTTAAACAATTAAGCTTAACTGTCAAACTTCAGCTCAGAGGAGAAGGAAAGAAACTCTTTAGAAGAGTCAGCTTTTCAAGTATTCAGTTAACAAATACTTGTGAAGCCTCTACTGGGTGCCAGGCCCTGTTGTGGTCACTGGGGATACATCAGTGAACAAAACAGATGAACATCCACGTTCTCATAGAGCCTACATTATAGTGAGGATATGCTGATAGCAATTTGTACAGTGTGATATGTCACAAAAACAAAAATATGCGTTTTCCTGTGGCGAAACCATAGAAAGACTACAAGTAAACACAAGCTTCAAAATAGTGGTTAACTCTAATAAGAAAGAGACAGAGCAATAGGATCAGGAAGGGAAAAACAGGTACCTTCAGTGACATTGGTAATAGTAAAATTCTGAGAGTAGGTAATGGATTGACAGGTGTTTGTTTTATTATTTTGCTTTACAATTGAAATACATGTTGCATAACTTATTTCGTACATATAAAATATTATATCACAAGGTTTTTGGCTTTTTAAACCAAATTTTAACATTTATTTATTTTTGAGAGACAGAGAAAGACAGAGTGTGAGTAGGGGAGGGCAGAGAGAGAGAGGGAGACACAGAATCTGAAGCAGGCTCCAGGCTCTGAGCTGTCAGCACAGAGCCCAATGCCGGTCTCAAACCCACAAATGATGAGATCATGACCTGAGCCAAAGTTCAGCGCTTTACCAATTGAGCCACTCAGGAGCCCCAGGTTTTTGTTTTTTATTGAAAGGGTAAATTTTTTTTTTTAAAAAAAGAGCAAGATGGCAGGGCATGGGACAGGGAAGTTAACCCATGTAATTATAAAACGGCTAAAAAATCATTTTATTGTTCCTTTAAATTGCTGTTTTATTTCATATAAGGTATAATTGTATTACTTTTGTTACTCTTCTTAGTAGTCTATTCTATTTAGAAAAGCAAGACTTATAATACCAAGTGGGTATAGCCTAGATTGAACTGTCTGAAAGCAGACCCTGTCTTAGTCATCTTGGGCTGCTATAACAAAACATCACAGACTGGGTGGCTTAAACAAAAGGAATTTATTTTCTCACAGTTCTGAAGGCTGGAAGTTTGAGATCAGGGTGACAGCATAGTTGAGTTTTGGTGAGAGCTTTCTTCTTGGTTTGCAGGTGGCTGCCTTCTCAGTGCACCCTCCCATGGTGGGAGGGGGGTAGGGATTGAGAGAGAGGAGAGACAGAGCTCTCTGCTGTCTCTCTTTATAAGGGCACTAATCCCTTATAAGGGCCCACCCTTCATGATCTCATCTAAATCTAATTACTTCCCAAAGACCCCATCTCCAGATACCATTGCATTGGGAGTTAGGCCTTCAACATGTGAATTTTGGAGGAACCCAAACATTCAGTCCACAGCAGATGCTGTGCTGAGGGCTTTAGAGGGGGAGTGTTCTCAGGAGATATATTTACAAGATAAAGAATCAGGACGAGGCAGAAGGGAAAACTGATCAGGAATGCGGTTGAACTGAGGCTTCAGCCAATCTTATGAGGAGCTGTGTACTGGGATAGTGCTTCAAAGATGTAGTGGGTTAAGGAGAAGGGGTACTTAAGGAGCGGGGGGTTCATTGGCCCTTGGCTACTCCCTGAGGGGCAGAACCCTGAGCAAGACAGTACCCAGGGAGAAAGGCAGTTATGAGCAGTCAGTAGCTGCTTTTTCCAGCAGCTGGAGGATGAATGTGTAAGCCCTGAAGAAATGATCTAGAAAATCACCACAGTGTCTCCTAAATGTTTAGAATCTAGAATATCATGATGGTTAAGACAGACTGAAGTTAGAATCTGAGCTTTGGGTAACCTTGAGAAAGTTAGCTGAAATCTCCTAAAAATTTCTCATCTGTAAAAAGTGGTGTAAAACAAGGTTATTATAAGGATTATATAAATTTTAAAATATGTAAATAAACATGTATAGTACCTGATTCATAATTTCAATAAATGGGAGCTTTTATTATTACTACGTTAGTATCTTACATTCTTTCAACAAGATTGGGTATATGTAATTAAACAATCAGGTGTCTCTGCTTTCACATAATTTGAGAAATTTTCAGTACCTATTGATATCAATGCCTAGGAAATGTTCTGCATTGTGGTCGCAATTATCAGACAAGTGTCTGAGATGGCAAATGGATTTAATCTCAAATTCCAACTAGGAGAAACTGTAGGAGCTTCTGAAGAGTGTAGTGTTAGGAAACTTTCCAAGGAGACATCCACTTGCATCGGATGCAACTGGATGTAAAAGAACTTTGTGCAAGAATAAATTAACCAAAATTATCTAAACTGAGGAAGACAGATAAAAATGATTTTGGAAAATGAACGAAATATAAGGAATTGTGGTATAATATCAGATGGTCCAACATACATGCAATTGGCGTCCCAGAAAGGGAGGGGAGAGACCAGGAGACACACAAACTGTTTTTTATTTTTGAGAGAGAAAGTGTGGGTGTACAGGGGGTAGAGGGAGAGAGAGAGAATCTTAAGCAGGATCCATGCTCAGCATGGAGCCCAACACATGGATTGATCCCACAATCCTGAGATTGTGGCCAGAGCTGAAATCAGGAATCAGACACTCAGCTGACTGAGCCACCCAGGCACCCCAACACAAAACATGTTTGAGGAAAGAGTGGCCTAAGATTTTCCAAAAACAATGAACTAATACATGGTCATTCTAGGTAATTGGCATATAGGTGTTTGTTATATCAATCTACATTTTTACTAAGCTTTCAAACTTTCCATATTGAAAAGATCAATGTTTAGGAGAAAAGGTTTTAGAATCAGGCTACTTGTGTTTGAGTCTCTGTTCCATAATTATTAGTATGTCACCTTAAGCAGGTTTCTTTAGCTCTCTAAGCTCTGCCTACTCATCTTAAGCTGGGTATAATCACCTGCATATCTTATGAAGAAGATTACAAAATAATAAGTGTTACCTTTTTAGCATAGTCCCTGACACCTCAAAGGAACACAATGAATGTAAAATGTCTCCTTGTTCTCTCTCCTCCTCCTCATTTTCCTCCTCATCCTCTTCCTTCTCCTTCTCTTCCTTCTCCTTCATCACCTAGGAAATTCTCAGCAGTGGCCATGCCTACGCCCGAAGACCAAATTCATACCTGATACTGAAAACTATAAGGCTATTCCCAGACCATTAAAATTAAAAAAAAAAAAAGTTGCTTCAAATACATTATAAATTAGGTACTATATATGTGCGATCATCGAGAGAGGATGAGTCAGCACGTACATGGGAGAGACTGGAATAATCAGGTCTTTCCATATCTGAGGACATATCCTCTGGTCAAGGACACCCCTGTCCTGAATGTATCACAGTTCCAGAGAATAATTGTCAAGCAGCCCACCACTCCATGACTAAGCTTTTATTCTGAAGAGAAAGCAAAATGATTCGAGTAGCCCATAAACAACATTATGGTTTCCAACTTCCTTTCTAACCAAGGTTAGTATTTAGTTTGCCATTCTGGCAGAATAATACACTAGAATGATGTCCCATTTTGGTCAGTCTATACCCACCCTGGGTCCCCCTTTGATGGCTGGTGATCCTTTATTGCTACCTGGGTTTTTCTCTACTGCACTATCTGTCATCTATCCATAAGGAAAAATAGTGTTACATGGCAATGAGAAAGAATGAAATCTGGCCATTCATAGCAAAGTGGATGGATCTCGAGGGTGTCATGCTAAGCAAAATAACTCAGGTGGAGAAGGACAGATACCATATGTTTGCACTCATAGGTCTAACAGGAGAAACCTAACAGAGGACCATGGGGAGGGGAAGGAGGAAAAAGAATTAGGTAGAGGGAGGGAGACAAAACACGAGAGACTCTTGAATACTGAAAACAAACTGAGGGCGGAAGGGGAAGGGGGAAAGGTAAAGGGGGGTGATGGTCATGGTGGAGGTCACTTGTGGGGAAGAGCACTGGGTGTTATATGAAAACCAACCTGATAATAAACTATAAAGTTAAAATAATAATAATAATAATACGGAAGAAAAAAAAGAAAAAATAGTGTTGATTTTCTTTCATACACAGTGTTAAAATTTTCATACTATTTATTTCCATTGGTTTTTAATTTCTTAGGAAGAGCTAGATGTCTTCTGAAAATTCATAAATTTTCACTATGTTCTTTTTTTTCTCAGATTACTTGTCAAAATTATAAGGGAGTTTCAGTTTTTAAACTTGGAGAACCACTGTATACAAATGACCCTTGAATAACATGGGCTTGAACTGCGTGGGTCCACTTGTATGTGGACTTTTTATGGTACAGTACTATAACGGTACTTTCTCTTTCTTATGATTTTCTTAATAACAATTTCTTTTCTCTAGCTTACTTTCTTTTAAAAATATTTTTTGTTCATTTATTTTTGAGAGAGAGAGAGAAAGAGAGAGAGGCAGAGAGAGGGAATGAGTGAGAGAGGGGCAGAGAGAGGAGAGACACAGAATCCTAAGCAGACTCAAGGTTCTGAGCTGTGAGCATAGAGCCAGGCATGGTCCTCAAACTCATGAGCCTGAGATCATGACCTGAGCCAAAGTTGGATGCTTAACCAACTGAGCCACCCAGGTGCCCCTTTCTAGTTTACTTTCTTATAAGAATACAGTATATAATACATATAACAGAAAATATGTGTTAATCAATGGTTTGTTATTGGGAAGGCTTCTGGTCGACAGTAGGTGATTAGTAGTTAAGTTTTGGGGGAGGTCAAAAGTTATACATGGATTTTTTACTCTACCAGGTCAGTGCTCCTAAACTCCACATTGTTCAAGGGTTGACTGCATACCCTTTTTAAGTTAGTGTTTATTTCTACCATAAGTTGTGATCTTTAGACCTGTTTATCAACTCACACATTTTAATGTATTTAGTTAACAAATGTTTTTTACCAGACACCCTTTTGGGTGGTGGAGATGCAGTAATGAATATATCAAAAACATGGTGAAGATCTTGCCTTTGTTGAGCTTAAAGCTTAATGAGAAAGAAAGACACACTAAAACATCAGCCCTGACATGAGAACAACAGACTTATCATGGCAGCCTAACCAGCATCCACAAGGTCAAATCCCTGTATAAGGTCAAATCCTTGGGACAAATGGAAATACCTATAAAACCTTGAGTGAACCCTGATGGATACAGTGTTGAGCAGATCTCCATAGTGTTCTGTACCTAAGGCCGGCAGGTGTTCCCTGCCTGAGGGTGGCAGGAGAGCTCTTGCAAGGCGGGCAGTGAGAGGCACACAGGCAGAAAGTTTGCTCCTGTGCCAAACTGGCTACCACAGACGCTGGCCAGTTGGCTGCAGTGGTGGCTGAAAGGAGAGCTGAGGCTGGAGGATCTGAAATGGTGCCCAAGTGGTGCCCGACACAGCATTCCACAATAAGCGTGTTTATTACATGCTCAGGCAATGTCCAGTGCAGTGAGGGGAGGAAATATCAAGGGGAAAATGTATGATTCTCTATCTCTGCAGAATAGTGTCCTCAATTACATGGCATCACATTGGCAAGGGTAATTGTAACATTCACTTTTTCTCATCAAAGCTTGTTCCTCACCTTAGTCTGGATGCTTTCAGGTTTCAGTTGAACATCCATACTTGTTAAAGGAAGCTGATGCTTCTGCTGCTGTGTAAAAAGTGCAACTTGTCCCTGTGAAGTTGGAAAGAATGGTGAATGTTTTTCATTTGGTGTAAAGCATGGAGTCCATAAAGTCAACAGCATGGGATCTTTGGGAGTCTCTAAAAAGAGGATGGCTTCTTTGAGCCTGGATAGCTTCCTAGTACTTCTCTCCTAAATGCAGGCTGTGACACTGTTCTTGTCTTATAACTCTCATCTCTTTCCCTTTCTTAACTCATCTTTAGCAGGAGGGGGGGATTAATGCAGCTGTAACACCACTGTGGCAAAGAAAGGTGGCCTGGACTTGGTACATATTCACAGTGTGTATGCAATGTTTCCAAACTTACTGCTATGTTTTGGATGCATATAAATGTTTACAATGTAAACCAATACCTATGGCAAACAGCTATTTATATACTACTGAATAGAAACTAGGAAAGCAGGTCTTTCAATAACTAGCCTTGTGCCTTTGGGTAAATAATGTAAACTCTCTGGGCTTCAGCTTCTTCTTCTTTTTTTTTTTTTACATATAAGTCACTTTAATGAAATAAATTTTCTTCTTCTTAAAAAAGTTTATTATTTAGACTTTCATTTTGCAGTAAAACTTCTAATCAACAAAGAAGCCCAGAAAGTATTAGGAAAAGCAACATTATACAGTCATCATTGTTACTCAGTTTCAATTTCCATTGATATTAATACTTTCATTTAATGGCAGTTTGTGAATAGAGTTGTTTGTTCTCTTAACAGAGGAAAGAGTAACACCCAAATCCTTATTATACTGAGACATATTGTTTTTAGATTTTCATCACTTAAAAATGTCAGAAAAAATTCCCTTTTGGGAATTTTTGGGTTGTATACAGAAAATGAAACAATTCACCTTGATAGTAATAAATCAGCCAACTGAAGTTTCCACACATCATATTCCTTGAAGAGTATCTTGAAAGAAAGATCAAAACCCTTTTAAAGTCCCTGTAGCCTCAAAAGCTCCCATTTTTCTTGGGAAGTTCCCCTGATTCATGGAATTCAAAATATCTAAAGATTCAGATCTGATGAAAACTGGAAGAAAATCCCCTAACACTTGTGTTTATCAACATTTCAAAAGAACAAAGTTTAAAACCTTAGTGGGTGAGTTGGTCCGGATGTGAGACATTCTGAGACCATCTTCTTTGACCCGATTCCTATCAGATATAAAAATAAATCCAACCCAGAAGCCAGGAAGGGCTACACTTTTCTCCATAAAAATAAACTGAATAACTCGGTTTATAAAAATAAACTGAAATAAACTCTCTGACAATAATGAAACAAAAGAATGAGAAGTAGGGAAGGTGAAGAGGGAGAAAATAAGCTTCTAAACCTTAGAAATAAGAAAAAAGAAATTTACCCTCAAGCTGTTACCTGAGACTACCTGTACTACTGTGACACCGCTGTGTTGTCTGGTCCCCAGTGCTCTGGTAGATATTTTACATACATGAAAGTTTGGGTGCATCGGTGGATAGCTCAGCTTGAGGCTAAGTGCATCCACTGAAGCACTTGGGGTGTATGTGAATAGACTTTGGCAAATCTGTTTTCATGAAGGTGCTCAAAATCCTTCTGGGAAACAATTTATCCTAAGGGAAGAAAGAGCCAGACATCATGTGCTGAAACAGCATATGCTGAATCATCAGAAAAAGAGGAGAGAGGAGAGAGTCTGAGTTTACTCACTCTTCAAGAGACTACTGTGTTACTTAGATCTCTGCCTTGCCCATGGACCCTTTCTCGGTCAGGGAGAAAGAGTCAAGGGAGAGTATGCATCAAAAGAGCATTTCCACTAAAACTCAGCAAAGTATTTGTAGTCCTCTGTGCAGTGTAACACAAAACGGAGAAGAGAGGCATGCTGTATTTAGCACAATTCAACAAATAGTCTCAGCACATCAAGGGAGAAGTGCACGGCAAGCGACTATAGACCTCTGGTGAGATGTAGCAGATGTGTAAGAAGTAGCAGTGGGATCTGTTGGATGTCCCATGATAACTGACTGGGTGTGTTCATTTGCGCTCTTAGAAATTCACTGTTACTTCCAGAAAGTTTGTAGGCAAAAAGATGGGTATATTTGTCTGGAAAGGCTAGGTGGTCATAACAAACATGGCACTTCTGCTTACAAGCCAGTGGTCAGAAGAAGTCCTATCCTATTGCCTAATTCAAGCGAGCCAGTGCATGTGGAAGAGCAGATGGACCTCTGCCACTGCAAAGAATGGATGCTGTAAGGAGAAAGCAGGTGGAGGCAAGAGCTAATGAAATACACTCGTAATTTGACCTCATTCATTCCCACATACCAATGAGACCAAGGAAAACTGTCGATTTACATAATACTTTTCCATACTTCTCATTAGAGAGGAAACAAATACAGAGAAGTTAAGTAACATACACACCTCTCCATTTCTCCTTGACTCCAAATATGTTCTCTGTTTTAATTATTCCATGTACACCTAAAAGTGATATGCTTTAAAATAACCCCAATCATTTACTGAGTTCCTGTTCCGTTCTTTATTTATTATCTCACTCAGTTTTTCACAACAACACAGTGAAGTAAGGTCGGTGTTATTCCCAGTGGACACGGGGACACTCTCCCAGTGGAGAGTTTAAGTAACTTGCTCTAAGTCACAAAGCCTGAAGGAGGAAGAGCTATGGCTTCAGCCCAGATCTTCTGCCTTCAACTCTAGAGCTATTTCCAAACAATTGCACCCAGAAAGTTAAGAATTTGACAGAGGTCACACAACTGGGAAGCAGCAGACTAGAATTTGAAAACAAACCACAAGACTCCCAGTCTGCTCTTTGCATCACAATGTCTCTCTTTAATTAGTGACACAGACACTTCAATTATACCCTTTATCAATGTTATCAATTGCTAGCTGTAAACTTGGTTCCCTGTAAACTATTGGTTCATTGGATGACTGCTACTCTGGAGAATAATAGCTTCTCTCTAATTTAAAACTTTATCTTTCATTTGAACAAGTAATTGGACCTCTAAAGCATAGAGTCCTTAGACCTTCACAAACTGAACACAAATAACTTTTCCATGAATCGTTTTAGACTCAAAGTATGTAGGACAGATGCTTAACTGTAACCCATAGAATTTTTTTGAGGCAGAATCTATAAAGAAAAACTCAAACAATGTCAGTTGACATAAGCTGAGAAAGAAGGCAGGTGAAAGGCTATCAGGAAAAAATAGTGTAAAGGAAATGGATATAAATGGATATTAAATAATAGATAAAGATTGAATACAATTATTTTTTCTAAATGTAAAGGAAAGTGTATGTCATGAAAAATGATAGGAAACAGAGCCTAGGGTGAGAATTTATTAGGGTATAGATAGAATCAAAGCAGGGAAGAGAAAACTAGAGAAAGCCAAGAGTCATTTGAATAGCAACTATTGTCCAGGTTACCTCTCATATGGAAAATCCAGCCCATTTGTGTAGAGTTGGAGACTCATCTCAAGTAGATTAAAACTTTGTTTATCGGCAAGTAGACTGATTTTCACATACAGGCTCTATTGAAAAATAGCCTTTATAACAGGACATGCTTGTAAGATGGCCCACAGTCTCTATCTTCAAATTATATGAAAACAAGGGATGTAAGATTTAGCTTTCACCATTTCCCCTAGAGGGGAAACAAATGGCTCCAACCACAGAGACCATCAAAATGATCGGATTTAAATCCAAAGCTGATGGGTCTCAACTCAGGCTACTCATGACCAAGAGGAACATCAATAAACTCTGCCTTGTGGGCACCCCCCAGAGTGATTCCAACTTAATTGGAGTGGGGGGGGGCACAAGCAGATATATTAAAAAAATTCTTCCTGGGTAATCTGACATCTGAGGTATAGCTTTCTACCGTCAATCCTGTTTACATGCACATTTCTTTGCATAATTAGCCAGTCCACCCAAGCAAACATTATGTAAGTAAGTCCTAACTCTTGGGAGATTAGCCATGTCATGCTTTGACCAGTTGGAGTTATTTTTTAGTTTAGCTTAGTTATTAGTGTATTCTTAGCAAATGCATGTCATGAGTGGCACTTTGACTGCATTTTTAAAATGAGAAACATAACAAGTTAGTGTTAAGCCTTTTACTTTAATGAACACAGTAAAAACCTTTCCCACATCTTTTCGTTAAATTTAAAACTTTATCTTTAGCAATTCTCTCTGTTCACTTCTGTGCCCTTCTTTGCATGTGGTATGGTGCTCAGCATGTCTGCTGTCTTTGTTTTTATATTCATCTATTCCTTTGTAAGGTGGTGATTAGTTTGACGTGGAAAGCCAATCCCAGCTGTAAGAGCTGAGCTATTATTACTGGTGGTTAATGTAGCACTAGAAGACCAGGCACAGTAACACAGAAAAAAAGTTATTCTTATGGTCTTTCATTGGTTTATTATCACCAATAATTAGGGAAACATGGCGCAAAATGTATCACTTAAGCACAAATGAGAATAGAGATGGAAAAAAAGCAAAGATTATTAAAATGAGAAACAGTGAGTTTTCAGGGAGCAATCACTAAGCCTAAGTCATTTTATGTCCCAGAAGACTGGGGTTCATTATCCAAACCCTGATCCACTGGTGGAGGGGGAATCTCTGGAATTCCAGTTATCCTCTGAAATGACAAGCAAAATAGTGTGTGTGTGTGTGTGTGTGTGTGTGTGTGTCTGTGTGTCTGCGTGCGCACTTTTCTGGAGACAAGTACTCATCACCTTTACCAAAAGTTTCTGAGTAAGGCATTCTACAAATTGGCTTGAAGAAGTATTACCTCCTCAAATCTTCTCTTTCTTAGCAATAACTGATACTGATTCTTTTGACTACCATTGGCCCTTGAATAACATAGGTTTGAACGGTACAGACCCACCTAAATACAGATTTAAATTTTTTTTAAGTTTATTCATTTTTGAGAGAGAAAGACAGACCATGAACAGGGGAGAGGCATAGAGAGAGAGGGAGACACAGAATCCGACGCAGGCTCCGGGCTCTGAGCTGTCAGCACAGAGCCTGACGCGGGGCTCAAACCCATGAACCGTGAGATCATGACCTGACTTGAAGCCCGTTGCTTACCCGACTGAGCCACTCAGGTGCCCCTAAACGCATATTTTTTTTTACAGTACAGTAACTGTAAGTGTATTTCCTCTTCCTTATGATTTTCTTCAACGTTTTCTTTATTCTAGCTTACTTTATTGTAAGAATATAGCACATAACATACAAGCTATGTGTTAATCATCTACATTATTGATAAGGCTTCTGATCAACATAGGCTGTTAGTAGTTAAGTTTTTGAGGATTCAAAAACTATATGCAGATTTTTGACCTTGTGTGTGGAGGTGAGTACCCCAACCCCCTACATTGTTCGACTGTCAACTGTACTCTTCTTTTAGGATCTCTTTACTGCTACAAGCCATAAATACTTGATGAATTTCTTTAGGGTATCCTTGCAAGGATTCTTAAATAATAGGTACTGGAATCAGGCTTGCTTCTTATGAACGAAGACCACTAGAGTCAGGATCAACAATCACTTGATTATTTCCTGAATAATAATCTCTGCACCTTCTCTTCCTTTTCCACTAATCCTGCCTCTGGTGACTCCGTTCTCATCTTTTTGCTCTTACTCTGGTTTTCATGGCCCAATCCTCTTCTGATTGTCCTCTTGGCTCTCTGTTTGCACATTTTCATCTCTTTAAAATAAACCCTCCATCTTCTAAATATCACTAAAATGTTTTACGCTTGGGTCTCATCTCTCACTACTCCACACACCTTTTTATGACACCATTTTTTTAGATTTTCTGTGTTCCTACTTTACTGGAACAATCATCTTTTTTTTGAAAATTACTTACAATTCCTCTTCTCTTCTCATCCTGTCAGAATCCGTGAAGAGCACTTGGGGAGACCCTGACTACCCCACAGGAACAGGCATCAGTCAGTACTGAAACGCTGGAATTCCATTGAACTCAGCACCCCAAGATCAAGAATTGCATGCTCTCCTAACTGAGCCAGCCGGGTGCTCTTCCTTAATTGTTTCTCCATAAACTAGATCTTATGTCTACCACCAGATTGCAAGCTTGATCTGTAGTCAGTAACAAGGAGCTGCCAGGTGATAAAATAACTTTTGCACTGATTTAAATATTGTAATAATAACTCTCACTAATTTGAACAGTAATTCATCAACTTTTTATTTTGCCTTTTTTTTTTTTTTGGTATGTGCCAGACACTATGAAAGATAGAAGATAAAGACTTCATAGTTTTTCTCTAAGAGGTGAATGACAGAATTTTGATGCCCTGGGAATATTTCTCAGAGACACATAATACTCTGGTAAAATTTATTTTAGAAGCCATGATATTACTGACCAAAGTAAGATATTTAATTACTCAACATGCATTACAATATCTAGAAAATCCATATATCTATTATCAGTAATTGACAGACAAAAAGGGAGAAATGACTTTGAAGTCTAAGCGATATGAAAACGGCATAAAGTAGTCTCTTAAGAAATCAAGGGGCTGCCACACACACACACACACACACACACACACACATTAGTGCCTGACACCCATTTCTTTCCTTGAAGAAATCATGTTTTCTTCAAATATACAAATTCTGTGCATCTTTTCATGCTCTAAACCATGCATAGGGAAATTAGCACCGAACAGAATCTCAGAGTCATCATAAGACAAAAAACTTTTTATGCTGCTTTTTTTTTTAACTTTTCTGTGTTCCTACTTTACTAAAAGAACCATTTTTTTGGAAAATTACTTACAATTCCTCTTCTCTTTTCATCCTGTTAAAACTCTCAAAGAGCACTTGGGGAGATACTGACTATCCGACATGAACAGGGATCAGTCAGTACTGAATCACCAGAATTTCATCAGATTATACAAAATAACTCAGAAATTATAAGCCTGGAATAGAGCTATGGGTACTCAGCCCTTGGTGACAGATTGATTACTGCCTTCACGTTTCTGAAATACAGTCACAGCCTATATTCCTACAAATACCCAACAATTTAAATAATTAAGCCTATGAGCTTTTTTGTGAAAGTTTGCCCCAGAAGTCCTTTTCATAAGCATCAGCAAATCTGTTAAAAAATCTATGGTTTCTGTTCCTTGTTCTGTTGCTATAGCAACCATCATACCTAGACATATACCAAAAAAATGACCACCACCATCCAATAACATCAAATTGTCATGACAATTTCTATATTAAATACAAATCAATTTCTAACTGCTAAAGCATAAAATTAAGATAAGATCATACTTTTCAATTTCTTTTAGCAAATAGGATAATGGTGATGGTGGTGTTGGTGGTACGTTATCAAATTGGAAAGGTGAGATTGGAAGAGAGACAACATTAGACATTTATGAAAATGAGCGTAATTGTACAAAAGTTAAAATTCAATGTCAACTAACACTGTCCAAACACTGAAATACTGCTAATTGTAAAGTGGCCAGCCTATATGCAAGTATAAAATACCAGATCCATGTTTTATCCATCTAATAAAAAAGCTCACCACTTACATTCATCTTTTGGTTTGAAGGAGATGTTTGTTAAAATATCCCTTGTGGCTGTTTTGATAAGTTGTTGCACCAGAGTTAGGAGAATCTTAACATAGAGCCCTAGGGTTCTAGAACAAAATCATGCCACGAACCGGGGAAATTGTACATCATTCAGAAAACAGCTCCAAGCTTGTTACAAGACACACTGAAGACAGAGGATCTGATCATGAAGCAACAAGTTACCATGTAGCCAGACCTGCTCATCACTAGTTGAATTTTGTCAAAACCACCAAGTCATAAGATCAAGTGGACCCAGCAACAATTCACTGTAAGACTATCTGGAAGCAGCCATGACAATGGGTCAGGAACACAAGTAAGTGCATGACAAGTAAGTACATCCCACATCCACATATCACTAAACACTGTTGCATAGGCCTTCACCTTACATCTATAGCCATAGTAGGTGGAAGGATAAGGTATTTTCTTTATTGGTATGTTGGCTCAAATTGTGGACATGAGCTTAAAAAAGGACTGTGGAAGTCCTAGGTCCTAATAAGGGGTGGCCCTAATATTCAGCAGCCAGGGGATACCCTCCCACTGGGCAGAGCTTTGTGAAGTGCGTATGTTTCTTTGTGTAGAAGCGGCGCCAAATAAGAGTACACCTAGACTATGGATAATGGTGAATTGCTTTGCTGCATATTTAAGGGCCTGGAAAAAGAAATACTTGAAAATCAGGAATAAGAAAGTCTGAAGGAGAGGGATGTGGATGTCCTAAGGGAGTGCGTATGAAATTTGAAGATCTTTTTATCTTCAGAGATCACCTAACAGAGATCACCTGTCATGGAAGAGGCACTATATGACCAAGGAGACTGAGTGACTCAGCCCATTGACATCATCCAGCCTCTGTCAACAGCCACTCCTAGGCTAACACAATGGACTTGTGAATGGAGTAGACATGTTGACAGTGATGGAGGCTTATGTGCAGAGTTTAGGTGGCCCCCATTCAGTAGCTGATCTAGCTACTGCCGCTGTTAAATGTCCAACTTGCCAGCAACTGAGCCCCATATTCAGCTCCATCCTTTGAAGAGACCAATCAGCCACTTGGAATCAACTTGGAAGCAAAGGATCGGTTGAAAGATCATAAAATCTCCCTTAGGAACTTATCACAGGACCAAACTATGACACTGGGTTTATACTTGGAAGTTTTGATTTCCACTTGATAGTCAGATGTTAGAGACATTTATTTTAATCTTCCCTATGAAAAATTAATATTTAGCCTGATAGTCTTCACCAAATAAAATGTTGCTGAGTCTCACTCACTAAAATGGAAACTGTCCAAATTAAAATCAGGCATCAATCAATCTTCAGCATGATTAACCCATTTTGGTTAGATATGGGTATTAATGAAACCAAAGTTGGAAGTCATTAACCTTTTTTAAAATTTTATTTTAAGAAGGCATATTTTATTCTTAGAATATCTGTGCAGCAGAAGCTATCTGGTACAGGCCATCCATCTGCCTCTTGCCATTCAGTCAGATTGATATAGTAGGTAGAATGCTTTTGTACTTCCTTCTTCTAGCCCTTGCTTATGGAACTCCTTCATGTTATTCTTTGGTGATCCATATTTCTGTGTGAACTCAAACTAGATCAGTGGCTACTACTCTTAAGTTTAGCTTACATAATATCCTTATACTATGATAGAACCATGCCTTAGACATATAGAGCACTGAAAAGGTTTGGTTGAATAAATTAATATCTATGAATAATTTTATAAAAGAGGAGTCTTTATTTAGTAGGAGCCTCAGAAAATATTTTTAAATCATCTATATCCCCTATCTTCCTTACCCAATCAATTTTTCTTGTACCTCTTGAATATGTCCATTTGGTGCTTGCTTTGGCAGCACATATACTAAAAAGTGAATATGTCCATCTATACACCATCTATTTCTCTGCAGTTCTGTAGGCACCACCCTGGTCTATATCATGATCATATATTGCTAGTGATATGACTAATTACTCTTATGTCCCCTCCAATGTATCCTCTGCAGGGCTGTTAAGCGACATTAAAAGCGAATAGGTGAACACTCTATACCCCTATTTTAAAAACTTCAATGGTTGCTCATTGCTATTAGGATAAAGACCTAAATACTAAAAAAACCTTTGAGGTCCTCCAGACATATTCTGCCCACCTTTCTGGCAATGTTGTTTCTAGAGTTCTATTAGGAGCAGTGATGTGGAAAGTGAGGCCAGGAGACTTTGTAGAAGATACAATAAAGCAGCAAACACACTGATTTTCCTATTTTTGTGAAGTATCTTGGGGAGTTAGCTGCACCCTTAGGATGATACTGCTTTCCAGCCTCACCTTTTTCCACTCCTCCTTGTTCCGTGTTCTATCTTTGCTGGCTTTCTTTTAGTTCTTTGAATGTCTCAATCTCCTTCCACCTGGGGGCCTTTTTATTTGTTGCTCTTTCTACCTAGAGCCATATCATTGCTTTAAATGCTATCATCTTTCAGTTCTCAGCTTAAATGTTATTTTTTCAGGAAAAGCTTCCTTGGACTAGGGAGATTTCCCACCCCCACCCCCATCATAAGTTTCATTCTTCAAACATGGAACCTAATCCCTCCCATTAGACTATAGCTTTGGGGAGGTAGGGGCAATGTTTGTCTTGTTCACTGCAGTATTTCTAGTGCCCAGCTCAGGGCCTGATTCACTCCATTCATGTTTTTTTGAAAATATTAAATATTTAATATGTAAACATTAAACAATACACTACTGCACAAACAATAGGTCAAATAAGAAATCAACTGGCAAATCAAAATATGTCTCAAAACAAAAGAAAAAGAAAATGCAATATTCTAAAACCTATGGAATGAAGCAAAAGCAGATGTTGGTGTGAAATTTATGCTATAAATGCTTGTATTAAGACAAAAGTTCAAATCAACAACTTAAAATTACACCACAAGGAACTAGAAAAAGAAGAAACTTAGCTGAAATTTAGTACAGGAAGGAAATAACAAAGAAAAATCAGAAATAAATAAAATAGAGACCAGAATAACCGATAACTTAACATTGAGAGTAATGACTAGTTTTTCCAAAAAATAAACAAACTGGCAATGCTTTAACTACATTAACTAAGAAAAAAAGAGAAGAGTCAAAAACCAAAGTGAGAAACGGAAGAGAAAATAATACAATAGATAACCACAGAAATACATAGTGTGATAACAGATTACTATAAACAATTATATGCTGACAAATCAGAAAACTTAGAAAAAAAACCAGTTCCTAAAAACACACAAGTTGCCATGATTGAATGATGAATCGTGAATCCAAGAAATAGGAGATCTTCTTTGACTACTAACAAGAATGAAAGTTGAATTAGGAATCAAAAAATCTCCCAGCATAGAAAAGTCCAAGACCACATGGTTCCTTTGGTGAATTCTACCAAATATTTAAAAAATTAATTAATGACAATCTTTATCAAAATATTACAAATAATGGAATAGAAGGAACACATTCAAAATCATCCATGAAGTTAGTACTACTCTAATACAAAAGCAGGACAAAAACAATATAAGAACAAAAACGTCTAGTTTGTTTGATATAAGTGTGGCTACTCCAGTTATGTCTCCTGTGTCCAAATTTCTTTTGACATCCATTTGCATGACAAATGTTTCTTCATCTCCTCACTTTCAAACTGTAGGTGTCTTTAGGTCTAAAATGAATCTCTTGTAGGCAGCATACAAACCGGTCTTGGTTTTTGTTGTTTTTTTATCCATTCTGACACCCTATGTCTTTTGAAATGTTTTGTCCATTTACATTCTAGTGATTATTGATAGATATGTATCCATTTTATTACCTATTTTGTTGTTGTTTTGGAATTTTTCTCTGATCCCTTCTTGGCTCTGTCACTTTTGGTCTCTCTTTTGCACTCGGAGTCCCCTTTAATATTTCTTGCAGGGCTGGTTTTGTGGTCATGAACTCCTTTAGTTTTTGTTTGTCTGGGAAACTCTATCTCCCCTTCTATTCTGAATGATAGCTTTACTGGATAGAGTATTCTTGGCTGCAGATTTTTTCCCATTCAGCACTTTGAATATATTATGCCGGACTTTCTGGCTTGTCAAGTTTCTGTTGAGAAATATCCAATTAGCCTTATGGGTATTCCCTTGTAAGTTAGAGTTATTTTGTCTTGCTGCTCTTAAGAGTCTTCCTTTATTGCTATATTTTGCAAACTTAATTACAATATGTCTTAGGGTTGGCCTGCTTTTGTTGATTTTGTTGGGAGTTCTCTATGCTTCCAAATTAGGGAAATTTTCTGCTATTATTCACTGAAATAAATTTTCTGCCCTCTTTTCTCTCTCTTCTTCTTCAGAGACTCCTATAATATGAATATTATTACGTTTGATGGAATAACTGAATTCCCTAAGTCTATTCTCATGTTGCATAATTCTTCTTTCTCTCTTTTGTTCAGCTTTATTATTTTGTCTGCTAGATCACTAATTCATTCCTCTGTTTCTTCCAGCCTGATCTTGATTGCATCAAGCCTTTTCCCAATCTCATTTATTGTTTTCTTCATCTCTGATTGATTCTTTTCTAAGATTTTTATCTCCATGGTAATGGTCTCGCTGATGTCTTCTATTCTTTTCTCAAGCCCAGTGAATATCCTTATGATTATTGCTTTAAATTCTCCATCAGTCATGTAATTTATATCTGTTTTGCTTAGATCTCTGGCTATGGTCTTCTCTTGTTCTTTCATATGGGGTATATTCCTCCATCTCGGCATTTTGTTTAAGTCTCTATGCCTTCTGTATGTTAGAAAAGCCAGTTATGTCTCCTGCCCCTGAGAGTAATGGCCTTATGAAGAAGAAGGCACATTGTGCCCAGAGCCTGGCACTTCAGGGAGTGTCTCTGGTGTGTGCTGCCTGTGCTCTGTTGTTGTGTTTTGGCTGCTCTATCCTTCAGGCCAGTCATCTGCAGAAGCTCTCTGTGTCTGCTGTGAGTAGCATTTGGTCCCTGGCCTGAATATGGTGAGTTTTAACTAAGTGTGCTCTTGTCTGCTTGTGAAAGGAGACCGGACACCAACTCCATCAGAAGGAGGCCCTGAAGAACTCCCTGGTTGGGAGATGTCATTGGGAGATGTGGTGTGGGCAGGGGTTTGTGCCAGTCTTCTGGGGGAGGGGCCTGCAACATGGGGACCTAGTGTAGGTTTTGGGGGTTGGAGCTTGATGTTAACAAGTTAGGCAGCCAGTGTTGGCACTGAGATGCTTCCTTCAGGTGGCTCTGTGTTTATTCTAAGGTGCAGGGGAGGGAAAAGATGGCAGTGGAGTAGGAGGACCCTGGGCTTATCTCGTCCCATGAATACAACTAGATAGCTATCAGATCATCTTAAATACCCCAGAAATTGGCCTGAATACTGACAGAACAAACTCCACAACTAGAGGGAGAGAAGAGGCCCCATTGAAGAAGGTAGGAAGTACAGACATGGTTTGGGGGAGAAACGGATCACAATCATGGGTACTGCAGAGGGGAGAGAACCATGGTCATGGAGAAGGGCAATTGAGAGAGGAGCATACAGGAGAACACATAAGGAGAATGTTTCTCCAAAGCCATTGGCTAGGAAAATGAGAGGGGCTGAATCTTGTGATTTCTTGCAATCAGGGGGGGCTTAATTTAAAGGTCAACAGGCTTGGCTGGGATAGAAGCTGGAGGGTACTGTGCTGCTCCTGGAGAGAAAGCAGGCAATCCATGCTGGGGCAGACAGAGGGGAAACAGTAATCTGAGGAATGCCTGAGGTACACTGTGGGGAGGTTATTCGCTGGTCTGGGAGAGCATCCCCAGAAGACAACGTTCATGGAGATGCCTCTCCGGGAAGACTGGAGCTGGCCAGTGCCATTTCCCTTCCCCACCCCTCAGCATAAACACTGAGCCAGTGGCAGAAGGCAACACAATACCCACACTGGCTGCCAAAATGCTTATACCAAGCCCTGCCCCACTGTGATCTGGCGGGACTGCCCTTCTCAATCAAGCTTGCCTCAGTCCCAGTGTGGTGCCCCCCACAAGCCCAGAAGACCAGTGCAGACCCCTGCTCACACCTTGTCTCTAAAGCCTGGAGTGTTAAAGGTCTGCAAGCGTGGCTGGGACTCCGTGGCTGGGATGGAGCCCATAGGACACCGTGCTGCTCTTGGAGAGAAGGCAGGCAGACATTCCGGGGATAGAATGGTGTTGAAATAGCAATCTGAAGAATGCCTTGGGTGCACAGGGCAGAGATTATTTGCTATTCTAGGAGCTTTTCCCTGAGAGGCAGTGTTCAGGGAGATGCTGACACCATCTCCCAGCCATGCTTGTGGAATGAATGAATTGCATTGCAGTTGGAAGAGACTTTATTAGTCATGAAATTGTGTCACAGGATGGTTGCATGTATTGCTCATAGTCTTGTAGCTAATTAATAGCAATATCAGAATGGGAATACTATAAAGAACACTGATTCTGGACCCAGGGTCTTTTCGAACCACTTCCTCATCAATGTTTGAGACCAAAGTTATTACTTCAGGGTCTCAAACAATTTCTCAAAGTTTCACCGTTGTTTTCACTTCCTGCCGATCTTAACGTTGTTGATTGTTTTCTGCTGGTCTGAGGCTAGTTCTGTCTTCCTCCTTTTCAGAATGACTATTCATTTGGATTTTCTGGTTGGTTCTAGAATCTATATGTGACCCCCATATGTCCTTTCAGGGTCTTTTATCACACATTCTGTAACTCTTTAAATAGACTGCATTACCCCTCACACCTATGCCTAGCTCCAGGTCCTTACAAAGTATTTCAGGTTCTGCTTCATGTTCTAAATTCTATATTGACATCTTAGTCTTGCTCACTGAATCCAGGTTACATGAGATTGCATTTAACAATCCTATACTAGTTTACAGGCTTATCGTAGTATTGAAGTTCCTAACATCCCACATCCCTCAACTCAGTATTTTTACCTCTACAGAGTAACAGTGAATATATACAGAGGGCTTGCTTTCTGTGTGCTCAGGTTTACATGTATTAATTCATTTAATCCACCCATAGCTATAGGAAATAAGTTCTACTAAGGTAACTTGTCTGAAGCTTAGTGATGGAGTTGGGGCTTAAACTCACAAGCTTTGCCTCCAGAGTCTGTACTTTCAGCCTCTACACTGTACTGCCTCTAAGTATAAATGGCTGTTCCACATGCACTAGTAGAAACTGAGAAAACAGATAAAAAGTGGCATCCTCATCTGCAGAGAGAAAAGAAGCAGATAAAATAAGAAAAGATAAGGATAGTCATAAGAATTCAGGTGTAATTCAGGCAATGATAAACAGATACATTCTTTTAAGCTAAAATGTGTATCTTGTGAAGTGGCCTATGTTCAAGTGTGTCCCGTTAATTTGTTAAGTACCGCTTCTGCCCTACATGGAAGGATGGGCACATGCTGTGGCTGAGGAAGTTGAGGGAATAGTGGTCCTTCAGATGTGACAAAGACATGCTTCGTGGGAGCTGCGGACATCAAATGGTAGAAAACATTTGTGTTCCAGAAGAAAAGAGCAAGAAGGAAGGAGGGAGGACAATAGGACAAGAGAATAGAAATAAAAAAGTGAATACTGAGCGGAGATAAGGAAAGACAGGAATGAAGAACAGAGTATGAGATGAGGGAGCATTTGTGAAATAAGAGTCAATGCTTGCTCAAAGGAACTTGCTCATAGGTTTCATGAATTTAGAATGTGGATGAGAGGATTGATGAGTTTTGTCTTTATTAATATGTCTATCGCTGTTTCTAAACACACCACCTTCTAAAAATAGTAATGGCATATTTATGTTATCATGGTCACCTTTAGTCTGTCTCCTTTAAGTCTCTTAGTTAAGTAAATATTTATGAGCTGTGCTTGAGGATTAGCTCCTTTTCTCCTAACACCCCTGGAAACTTTCTTCTGTTCTGTTTATGTTGTCCCAACCTAAGGTATCTAGGCCTTTGATACTCTGTGATTGGATAAAGGATAGGGCTGTATCGAATGATCTCATCGCCACTTCTTATCCCATTATAGATTTTATTTTTGTTTACTAAGGCAGCATGTGCTTATAAAAATGAACACTTACTCACAATTTTGAGCATAAGCTATGAAATGATTACACTTTTAGTGACTCAGTTTGAATAAAGTAACACCAGAGAGGGGTGGGAGTCTGATTCTAAGAGGGAGAATGGAATGTGGCATCCAATAAGAGGTGAGAGAAGAAAGCAAAGCTCACAATTGGAGACCTGGCCCTTGTGACATATATAAATTGGGAGCTGTGATGTCTTCTTCCAAATCCCTTCTGGTAATATAGATGTCATGTGCAATATAGGCGGTGTACTCCACAGGTGAATATTGTAATCCTGTTAAAGCATGTTGAGACCTGTGAGTAATGCCAAAATCTCAAGGATTATCATCTTTTTCCTCTCTCCAGGAGGGCTCAGTCTCTGCATCTCTTCTATAGGAATGTATGTTATGAAGAAATAATATGATGAAATAAGATGAAACCAGATATCAAAATATAAAGCCAAGCATAGATCATAAAGTACTAATTTCATTTAAATTATATTGTTCATTTATAATCAAATGGCCAACACCGCATTTCTTTGAAATCAAACTGGCAGCTCAAAATTTGTCTGATACTTTCTCCTTGGATTCTAAATGTCCTTGATAATGGACTGCATATTTGAATACTATTTGGTCTATTTGCCGGTTTAGTTTGTATTGACCTGATTTAGCAGATCACTATTTTTTTGCTTGTGTAATTGGTTTTCAACATGTTACAAAGCAGAATATCCCCCCAATCAAATCTGCTACAAATGTAGTTTTTAATTCTGTTTTATACAAAGGCAGGTTTTTACCAAAAGCATTCCATTCATTCATTTAAAAATAGATTTAGTAAGTACCAGTTATTGAAATTCTTGTCAATACCAGTCAAGACGATCTTGTCTTGTCTTGACTTATTTATGTGTTTAGAAATAGGCTACTCCTATTTTTAATACATATTAGTAAGGTATTATGAGTTGTTTTCTTTGTGATAATTATAGGCGACTTTAATCTTACATATAAGGGTCACAATTTCTTACTTTTCTATTCAGTTTATTTTGTTATTTCTTACTTTCTATTTTTCTATTCTATTTTCCATCACTATAACAATGGTAATTGTTTTCTTGGGCATATTTCCTTCCTTCTATCTCTTTTCCTTCACTTTAAATTCCTGTGTGGTCTATTTTTATATGTTTTCTCCTGTTCATTTGAACTATAAAGACCTTGAACTTGGTTACGTTTACCTCTCATATACATACTTTCAATATAGAACAGGATTGTATATGTTGGTATCTTTGTGTTCAGGCCTGCTACAAATATTAGATTATTTTAAACAAAAATTAGTTGATTATCACAAGTAATATAATTCTCACCAGTAACTATTTGGTCTTTATAATAGTCAGGGGCTAATGTGATTGCCTAGGAAAAAAAATAATTTAATTTAATATGAATGTAAATAATATGTTTAGATAAAAATACTGCCACACAAATCACTTCACAAGCAGTATGTTGTACTAGTTCCTACATGAGTCTCTGTGTCATACTTGTAGTGTGAAGTACCAACAAATGGGGAAACTTCATAGAAATTCTGGCTCTGAAGAGCTTTCCTTGCATCTCCAGCAATCCAGTGGTTATTCAAATCTTCATTAGTTGAGAGGTGAGAAATGGTACAAGATCTTGTTGAGGCATCACTTCAGGAATTGAGCCCAAGGTCTGTGCACCTGTCCTGCTATAGTAGTCAAGTACATAAGGATGACCTAGCTTCAAAATCAGGTTCATTTCATAGTGCTGTTGACTTGACTAACATGTCTTCTAAATTTCAGAACTTCTGCCTCTGTGCCCCTAATACCTGATCATTCTCGAAGTGTGTGTGTTTGTGTGAGTGTGTGTGTTTGTGTGTGTTAATGTGTTAATGTTGATTACCCTGCTAGGTCTCACCTTCTTAACAATCCTTTCCTTCAGTCCTTCCCCTGGGCAATTGATCTTCTGAATATTCTTATAACTATACATCCTCAACTTGCCTGATTCTCCGGGACCTTAAAGATGTAACACTTCTGTTTCTGGGGGAAAAAAAAACTGTCTCCAGCCTGATACTTTATTTTTAACGAATCATATAGTATAAATCATTTGGAAGGGAGAGATAAAACTGTGTTTTGCTAGATATTCCCCTCCCTCTGTGTCCATCTTTGTCCATATCCACCCTCACAGCCCTACCATGACTGGCTTTGCGTCTCACCTTCCTCTGGTCTTCCAGGAGCCACAGCTAGTTGGTCAGTTTGAGGTAAAAAAGCTGAACTTTCATATTTCTGCATGGAGAAGTTATTAGCTTTAGGCTGCTGGGCACTTTCTGTTCTCAGGGAGGCTGGACAAGGGTTCCCAGGAGCCTTGGGTAGTTCTCTGAAGAAGGGTTCGTGTGCCTTCAGAAGTAAAGCATGCATAAACAGGAGATGGATATTCATAAAAGGGATCTGAGAGCGTCTGGGTGAAGTAATGCAATGACCATTATACTAAGTGTCATGGTAGGCAGTGTCTGATATGTCCTTAGGTGCCATCATTTGCATTAAAGTGGCTACACTCCCCTAAGAATAGAAGAAAAAAGAAACTGGCATTTCCTTATGTATCTGAACCTGTTTATTCTTTGAAGAGACATTTATGTTGCCTGGTGTATGTGTGTGTGTGTGTGTGTGTGTGTGTGTGTGTGTGTGTTTAGTTTATTTACTTATTTTGAGAGAGAAAGCACAAGTGGAGGAGGGGCAGAGAGAGAGAGAAGAGACGGAGAATCCCAAGCAGGCTCTGCACTGCCAGTACAGAGCCCGTTTGGGGCTTGAACTCATGAACTGTGAGATCAGGACCTGCGCTGAAGTTGGATGCTCAACCGACTGAACCACCCAGGCACCCCAACCTAGTTGGTGGTATTTATAAAATTTGTTTTCCATTGAAATTGCCACTTATAAATGTGCAGATATGTACGAATTCAGAATTTTTATGTTATGTATTCAATAAAATAAGACAATATTTACTGAAAACAACCAAACTCTGTTAATTTGTAGAAAAACCAAAGTAATGTATGTGATTGTCTGGTGGGAAGGTTGCTTATGATTGCCTCTGGCTGTTGACCAATTTGGCATCAGTTTAACAAATTCCCAAATTCAGTTCTTGATTGCCTGTGTCTGCATCCACCCTTTGGATTCTTCTTCAAACCAGTGTAACATCTTACTAATTCAAACTAAAATCTTTGAAACTTAGATCAAGTCTTCTATAAGTTACTTCATTAATAAAACAAATTATAATAGAACATGTTCCCCAAATGACCCATATGTATGATTAAAAGTGCAAATTTACTCTAAACTGAACAAGAAAACAAATGGCAGCCAAATATTTGGACCATAGATATTTGGTGTGATTAAGATACTTTTTAATCACACAACTGTAGCAGCTGAACCATATTTGACTAATTCTTTGGTCTCTGTTATTGGAACAAAACATGCTGACCACAGCTGATAGCCTGCACCATAAAACACAGTTTGGGGCCAGAATACATATTAAAAATACCCATAAAATAAGAGGAATATTTTAAAGTTATGTGGCTGAATCAAGGCAGATTTTTTTTAAAAGGAAAAGGTACTAAATATCTGATACTTCAAAAACCAGATTACAAATAATTTAGCTGCACATTTTAGTGTATTCTCTCTGTATATGAGATCACATATTCTTATCTCTCTTCCAACACAAACCTGCTTCACCCCTGTCAAATCATGTGCTATGTAGGTATAAAAAAATAAACAGTAGTATGTAAGCAGCTATGTGTGTGTGTTTTTTTTAATTAACAAACACCACAATGAGAACACTGAAACTTTTTTTTCCTTCTCTAAGGACAATGCAATTGTGAATCATTCTATTCACAAATATTACAGTTTGACAAAAATTTCACACACACATCCACTCAAAAGTCTATACCAGATTTAATCACTTCACTAAATCACTAAAATAATAAAAGTAATGAATACATTATCATTATTTTATTTTTTATTTTTTAATATTTT
The DNA here is from genome assembly GCA_028646485.1 of Cryptoprocta ferox. NCBI lineage: Eukaryota > Metazoa > Chordata > Mammalia > Carnivora > Eupleridae > Cryptoprocta > Cryptoprocta ferox. The sequence continues at coordinate 19,641,747 of CM053570.1, forward strand.
AAAACTCCTTATCATAATGCTTTTTTAAAACTTTTTATTAATTTTTTAAAATTTACATCCAAGTTAGTTAGCATATAGTGCAACAAGGATTTCAGGAGTAGATTCCTTAATGCCCCTTATCTGTTTAGCCCATCCCCCCTCCCACAACCCCTTCAGTAACCTTCTGTTTGTTCTCTATATTTCTCTTATGTTTTGTCCCCCTCCCTGTTTTTATATTATTTTTGCTTCCCTTCCCTTATGTTCATTTGTTTTTTATCTTAAAGTCCTCGTGTGAGTGAAGTCATATGATATTTGTCTTTCTCTGACTGACTAATTTCGCTTAGCATGATACCCTCTAGTTCCATCCATGAAGTTGCAAATGGCAAGAATTCATTCTTTTTGATTGCTGAGTAATACTCCATTGTGTGTGTATATATATATATATATATATATATATATATATATATATACACCACATCTTCTTTATCCAAGGTCTGAGACACTCTGAGAAAGATGTTTGTGTACAAGTATAATACGTCAGGGGTGTCAAATTATCTTACAAGAAAGTCACCAGATACTCAGTAATCAAGGATACTCTCATGACATTACTTTGGTCTGGGTGCCCTGGCCCACTCCCATTTGGACTGAACTATCAAAGGAAACAGATATTGGGCAGATGAGGTGGGCCATCCTCCTCCTTAGTACTACACTGAGAATGTTCCTAGGGCCATCAGCTTTCTTTACAAATTGCTGTCTCAGCAGAATTTGACAAAACTCTCTAGAGGATGCAGCTAATAGTCATCCCAATGGCAAATATTCTGTGTCCAGCCTGGAATGAGAGAGGAATGGGAAATATAAACCAGCTTAGTTGTCTTTACAAAGCTGAGCAGCAAGCACTAACCTCCGAAGTTCAGCAGTCCCTCATTTTCCAGAACTTGTTCTAAACACAGTCTTCTTCCTAGCCAAATACCAGCTTTCCTCTAGGGTACTGCTCATCCTTTCATATTTCCAGTACCACCATGTGTTCTCTTTGTTTTACTGTTCTGTTGTTTGGTAGTTCTCAGGGGATCTACTTAAAGAATCTTGGTGTTCATAGGTTTAATATTTAGGAATATGAAAAGTGGTGAAAAGTATTGATAAGAAGGTGTTGGTGATGATGGAAATATTTTAAGAAATCACAGATGTTTTCTTTAAGGCATCATATTTGGTGAATGCATGGCAGACAGTATTTTATTTCCAGGCTTGTTACCCAAAGAATTGTCCCTCAGGGAGATATTGGCAGTTCTCTGCAATATGTCACCATTAATGGAACATTAGAGGAGCATGGCTAAATAGTTACTCCTCTGTTCATCTCAGGTGACTCTCATTTCTCCCTGTCTTACATTCAAAGTCTTTCAGATGTCTGTTTATTTTAATAAACAACATGTGTTGGCAAGGATAGGAAAAAAGAGAAACCCTCCTGCACTGTTGGTGGTGCAAACTGGTGCAGCCACTCTGGAGAACAGTATGGAGGTTCCTAAGAAACTAAAAACGGAGCTGCCCCATGATTCAGCAATTGCACTACTAGGTATTTACCCAAAGGATACAAAACTACAGATTCAAAGGGGCACATGCACCCTAATGTTTATAGCAGCATTGTCAACAACAGCCAAACTATGGGGAGAGCTCAAATGTCCATGGACTGATGAATGGATAAGGAAGATGTAGTATGTATATGTATGTATGTATGTGTGTGTATATATATATATATATATATATATATATATAATGGAATATTACTCAGTCATCAAAAAGAATGAAGTCTTGCCATTTGCAATGACATGGATGGAGCTAGAATGTATTATGCTAAGCAAAATAAGTCAATCAGATAAAGACAAATATTATATGATTTCATGTGGAATTTAAGAAACAAAACAAATGGAGGCACCTGAGTGGCTCAGTGGGTTAAGCATCCAACTTCGGCTCAGGTCATGATCTCACAGTTAATGAGTTCAAACTCTGCACTGGGCTCTGTGCGACAGCGTGAAGCCTGGAGTCTGCTTTAGATTCTGTGTCTCCCTCTAGCTCTCTGCCCCTTCCCTGCTCATGCTCTGTCTCTTTGTCCTTCAAAAATAAACATTTATAACAGAAAAAAGGAAGAAACAAAACAAATGAACATATGGGAAGAGGGTGCAGAGAAGAGAGGGAAAACAAATGACAAGAGACTCTTAATGATAGAGAATGAATTATGGGTTGATGGAGGGAGGTGGGAGGGGGATGGGCTAGATGGGTACTAAGGAGGGCACTTGTGTTGAGCACTGGGTGTCATATGTAAGTGTGAACCACTGGATTCTACTCCTGAAACCAATATTGCACTGTATGTTAACTATCTAAAATTTAAATTTAAAAAAAGGGGAAAAAAGAAGTTTACTTTATCAATATAATGAACATATAGAATCATGCAAAGTAGTTTAAGAAACAGATTCTCATAAGTGGCCAAACTTGGCTGTTCATTATTCCAAGGAAATTAATCCTATTTCAGGTTCAACTATAGTGGTAGTCATTAGTGCTATTTGCCAAATATTCCTGTTTCTGCCCATTCTGGGTTCATAGTGCCCATTTCCATGCTATTTTATTACTAGGAAGGAAATCATGTGACCGGTTTTGCCCAGTGAATAATAGGTGAAACGATATGTGTCATTTCCAGGTTAGAACACTTAGTTTTCACAGGGAGACCCTCAGACCTTTCTCTTTTCCTGTGCATGATGATTGGTAATTTTAAGATAAAAACAGTGGCTGTTCCAACACCGTGAATCTCTGAGTGACTAGGATGAATGACTAGTGACTAGGTGAATCCCCCCACTCTTGACCCCACTGCCTCCAAATGGACATGAAACTTGAACAAGGAATAAATCTTTGCTGTTTTAAGCCACTGAGCTTTTGGGGCTGATTGTTAATCCAGGTCAGTCTAACCTGCCTTCATTGATGTCTGTGTTCATGAAGAAGTAAAGTTATAAATTACTAGTTGGATGTAACAGGAAAAGGAAAATACCTTGGGATGGAGGGCATGTCTGACCACAGAGATTGTTAGACATAGTTCTTCACAATCTTTACTTGGCTCAAACTGGCATTAAGTTTCCTTTAATAGTGGCATACTTCAGCATGCTTTTCAGATAGCTTCCCAGTAGGACTCTGTGCAAAAGATAACATAGTAAGGCCTAAAAATAGTGTGGTTAAAATATGTTGATGCCTTGAAGTGAACTCTCTGCAGTTCTAAATTTAACTCAACTCATCATACTCAGCACAATGGTGGAGACAAACATCATATAAGATACATATTTTGGGGTGCCCGGGTAGCTCAGTCAGTTTAGCGTCTGACTTCCTCTCATGTCATGCCTCACAGTTCTTGGGTTCGAACTCCGCATTCAGTTCTGTGCTGACAGCCCAGAGCATGGAGCCTGCTTTGGATTCTGTGTCTCCCTCTCTCTCTCCCCCTTCCTCACTCACACTCTGTCTCTCTCAAAAATAAATAAGCATTAAAAAAAGATACATATTTATACTCAAGAGCTCAAACTTGTAGGTAAAGAAATCCACTTATTTTTTAAGTATATTGTGCTATGGATTTAAACACGTTTCTCAATGAATTCTTAAAACTTTATGGGACAGGCATTGTGATCTCCCTGAGCTGGAGATACTGACGATTTATTGTGTTTATGTGCAAAGCATTATGCTAGGTGCTTTGCATACATTGACTTACTCATTTAAGTAAGTCCACAAAGAGGAAGCCAAGTCTCAGAGGGTTTAAGAAGAATTTCCAAAGACACACACTAGTGAGTGATGGGTATGGATTCATATCGAGGCCTTGTTTCAAAATCTGTAAGTGCTCAGCATTGTAGTGGGTGCTATGAAGGGGTTAGCATTAGGAATTTAGCATCTGTTGGCAAGATAACTATCATTTTTTTTTGGTATGAAACCAAGAAAACTTCCAGCAGAGCTAAATGCAGTAGCCAGTAAGTTCTTTTTGTAAGAAACTTCCTCTGAGATTTTCCCCATTGTCTTTCTGTTCCAACCGTAGGATCATTTAATGGTACGGATCATCATTAAATTTATTTAACAAGCAATTATTACATTAACCAAGGATCAGGCACCTTCATCCCTCCTTCTGTGTGCTAGATCCCAGCTGCTCTTGTAACTCAGCATCTTTGGATCTTTCTCATTTATTCAACTTGTCCCTGAGATGGAGGATGTAATCATCTGAGAATATTTTTTGGTAGTGCAGGCAGTGCAAGAACCTCATCTTGACTTGCAGGTGGTTATTTTTCCTCACTTAATTGGACCCCTACAACGTAAGCAGGCAATTGGAGAAACTCAGACCCGATGAGATTGGGTTGAGGATAGACACTCGACATATCCTAGAGCTGTAAATGCAGAACAGTGCACCCCTGACGTGGGCAAACTCTTTTTCTTTTGTTTATGCTCAGTGCCTCAGGCTGGCTTTTCCATAGTGTATTTCCCAAATAGGTCTCTTCCTGGAATCACATGGCTCTGCAACTACTCACAGTCCTTCCCTCTCAGATGTGGTGGGTTCTCTGTCCTCATTGCCATTGGCTCGGTTTCAGGCCTCCTCATCTCTCTCTGTCTCTCTCTTTTTTGTAAAAGTTAGAGATTTATTGTTATTTTGTGATTAATAAATTGTCAAATTGTTTATGACCCTACCCAACCCTGTATACCACATTCGCCAGTACAAAGTTTCTACACCAGACTGAGACATAAGGCAGAGAGAGCAAAGACAAATGAATATCATCCTTAACAACCTCCTCTAGTCCTGCCTCTCCCTTGACCATCATTCATGTTTTCCTCCTGGGGAAAGTGTAAGAACAGTGCACGGGCTGATGGGCAACCTGGCCTCTTGACTTTTTTTAATAGCAAGCAACTTACAGAAGTAATGGAATTCAACTTGTATTTCCCTTGATTTTATTGGTCTGAACTCATTTTATGTTACTTTAACATTTTAATTTCCTGTAACTGTGCATGAGAGAATATAACGACCTAAGAGAATACCGAACCAGAGTCAGCCAAATATATTGCTGGCCCAGAGTTATGTTTTAATTAGTCCTAAAGGAATGTACCACACCCCATCAGTATCTCTTTACTCTGGTGCTTTTTCTGAATTGTAGTCTTAATTAGCATCATAAAGCAAAAATCTGATTATATTTCTTTTATCCTTAAAAGTATTTGTTGGCGGGGCACCTGAGTGGTTCAGTCAATTAAATGTCTGACTCTTGATTTTGACTTAGATCATGATCTTACAGTGCATGGGTTCAAACTCCACATCAGGCTCTGTACTGACAGCTCAGAATCTGCTTGGAAATCTCTCTCTCCCTCTCTCTCCACCTCCCCCTCAAAATAAATAAATAAACATTTAAAAAAAGTATTTGTTGGCTTCTGCTACCCACAGTGGGGAGATAAATAAGACTAACACAGAAGTCACTTAGCAATCCAGTCCCCACTTCCTTCTTGATCATTGTTTCCTGACACTCTGTTCCAGACCTCTTTCCTGGCCCCATTCCCACTCCGACCAGCCACCTGACAGGTCAGGCACAGAACCCCCTCTTCCCAGAGTACCTCATGGTTGTTGGGGTCTACCTGATTTGGAACCTGGCTAGAAAGCCTTTTCCAGCTGCCCCAGGCAAAGCTCATTCATCTCTTTATGGGACCAGCAAAGCACTTTGCTCCCACTTACAGCATCAAGTTCACTGTGTTATAACTTAGCTGTTTATAGGTCTCTCTTTTCTACTACATTGGGAGCAGGGCCAAAATATCTTATGCCTTGTTCCTGTGACTTGCACAGTGCTTGACACATGGCAAATGCTCCAAGATATTTGTTTGCTGAATAAAAGGAGAGAGTTTTTCTCCCCTTCACCAGTAGAAATTGCTGGTCCAAAATGATGTCAATCATAAGACAGACACAGCAGCCCCATCACAATAACTTGTGCCTTTGATAACTGAAGTTTAGCCAGTGTTCCGCTGAAACAAGCCAGGCAGTTCTCCAGCAAGATTTTGACACAAATACCTAGGTAAGCAGCACTGCTATTTTGAGCATCTTGTCATCCCCCACTTGTCTCCAGCGCGATGGAGCATGAGCTCTGTGCACTGATGATTTAGGAATGTAAGCTCTGTGAGCTACCGCTGCTGTTTGCCTTTCTGTGCCCCCGCCGCCCTCAGAGCAGGCCCTCCACGCTGGGAAGAGTGTCCTGATTCAGAACAAATCAAGACATATGGCACAGTGCTCGTGCTGGATTTTGATAGATAAGCTTTGTAGCTTTGGGTTAACAGAACACTTTTCTCCATGGGTGCATGAATATTCATTAAGATCAAGGCGCGCGCGCGCGCACACACACACACACACACTCTCTCTCTCTCTCTCTCTCTCTCTCTCACACACACACACACACACACACACACTCTCTCTCTCTCTCTGCTCAGGAAGATAAATATATGGCAAGAGTAAGAAAACCATGCACATCTGCAGTCATTTACTTTGGACACATTCCTAGAAAATTTTGCTTCCATTTATTATCCTTTTTCCCTTCCCTAAAAGCCCAATTTAAAATCTCTGGTCATGAGAGCTGCTTCACGGCTCAACCACAGTGGCAGTATGAGGTAGGCTCTGAGTTGCTCTTTCCAGGGGTTCAGTCCTTACCATTGTCAATATTTCCCCCAGTGATTGCCAATGATGATAATAGGACACTGCCAACATTCATTTATCAGTCATCTGTGAGTTTCCCCCTTGTAGACAGATCTGTTTATATGCTCATGTTCCAGTAACAGAGAACATATGGATTGACTCATTCTGCTGTAGCAGTTCAGAGTCAACAGTTTGCCTAAACTTAGCTAATTAAACCTTAAAATTAGATAGCTGATTATATTCTGTGCACACGCAGCCAGAATCTTTGGGAACAAAGTATTATCGCAAGCCTAACAGCTATTATGGTTTATTTCTTGTTTATCGCTCTTCATTCCTACACACGCAGTCTTAAAAAGCAAGCACAATTCGGAGGTTATCTACCCAGTTCAGCATTAAAACTCTGCCCTCAAACTGTGCTGACTTATCAGCATTTTAATGTTACAGTAACATGTGTGCATATTACCACCACTCAAGTTCCCTGCTAACCAAAATTAGGAGAAGAGGAGATTTTACATTTTTATGAGTTGAGGTTTATATATTTGCAAATTATATTTATATATTATATTTATGTGCATGATGAAAAAGATGAAAGACATGTTGGTGTCTTTTGTTGTCTAATAAAAAGTCATATTAGTCCTTCCTATATAGTTTGGATCATCAAGACTGCATTACTGAAACAACTTTTATATTAAAAGTAAAATAGTAGCAGACTGGGTGTAAGCAGGCCTGCATTATAGGTCCAGGGAAATTCGGTTGTGGGCTTTGGGAAAATTTACCTTTCTAAAACCCTATTTTTATAGCTTTAAAAATGAGAGGATTGAACTCAAAATGCTGTTTAACAACTTCTCCTTCTCCCTTTTCTTCCTCTTTATCTTCTTCTTCTTCATTTCGCCACTGAACTCTGAGAGCTGGTAAAACCATATGCATGTGCACATAACGGGAGGAACAGAATTCCTCCCCTCTCATCGGCGGGGCATTGCACATACAGGGCTCCTAAATGCATATTCTCTCCCCTCAACTCACAGAGTGTGAATGTGCTTAGAAATGTTGTTTGGCCCAAAGTGGCAAAATCTGCTAACTGTAGTTTCCGCCTGGTCTTTGATAGGTAAATGGATTTGAAACAGGAGCTCACTTATTTTTCAGATTTATTCCTGGACAGAGCTTAGAAACCAGTTGATGACCAAAATGGTGAACAAGGGGGTGCAGCCAACACCTTTGCTCATACTGTAAGGGGTATTCCTTTTGTAGGCAGGAGTCTGCTAACACTCTGTGGCATGTAGGGGAAATGTTTCCTTTTTAATCTATGGAACTAGGTTACCCTGTTTCTGAGAGTACATATATGTCTTTGGCAAGTGTTTTTTCCCACATGTGTATCTGATTCATTGACTTAGACTGGATGACCAGTATGGCTTGTTCTTGGCTGGATCTCACATTGTGGGGAGATTTCAAAGGGGTTCACACTTCAGAGCCAAAATCTCTCTGAATCATCTTGTTAAAGCTCTACCAATGGGTTAAGCTACACAGAAATTGCATTGTGGAGGAATTTTATATCCTACGAATTGTCTCATGGGGAAAGGAGATGAGTTCTAGTACAAGTAATTCCCATCTCTAAATCTCCATACAGCTCTCGTGGCAGACAACTTGATCTTAGTCATTTCTGTGTGTCTTCCTTCCAAACCCCGTAACCTCAGATTTGTGAAGTGCTACCATGCTCAGAGTGTGTGAGGAGAGGAAACTATGTGATGTTTGGTCCTTTGTCCACTCAAGTGATTGCTGAGAACCCTCCATCCTTTACTGTGTGGTCCCTTCAGATCCCTTGTGATTCCACGCCTTGGTTTTGGGAAATAAAATATTTTGATAAACTGCCATTGCCCCATTTTCCTCAGTGGGACTTGTCACCCATCATCACCCCATCCTCTCCCACCACTGCACTCCTTCCCATCACCTTGCTTTGTTCTTTTCATATATTCATCACTACATGAAATTATGAAATATAAAGTACCACTTCATATACTTATCGCTACTCAAAACTATCTTGTTAATGTGTGCTTGTCTATTGCCATCATCTACTAGAATACAAATTCCATAAGAACAGGAAACATTTCTATTTTTTACATTGTTTTCATCTTCCACACCAAAAACTGACTGGCACATATGTGCTTACTTGTGGAATATTTGTTGAATGAATGATGGAGGGTCCATCATAACAGCCTCTGCCTAGGAATATAAATGATCTTTTCTTAAGGTGTGTCTCTGGAGGGCACCTAGCATATCTCCTTAAAGGATTTAAACCAGGAGTCAAGCAAAGCTGATGGGGGCAAGACATAAGTGAGTAAAGATTTCCGGATATCCCTTTCAAGAAAAGGATAGCGGGGGAGCTCTGGAAAAATGGAACGCTTGAACCTACATAGGGTTACAGCCTCTATAAGGCTCCAGGTGATTGTGGCCCCATGAAAACAGCAGCCTGGAGTGGCCAGATCTTCCAATTTTCAAAAGAAGTCAGAAATTCAGGTTTCTATGTGAAGCATATCTAATTATTAAACACTGCCTTGGGTTTTAAAAAATCCTGTGTGAACCCAATAAAACATATCTGTGGACCAAATTTAATTCTGGGGTCTCCAGTTTGAGATTTGGTTTAGGAAGTAGGAGAGAAACACCCAATGAAAAGCCCCCTCTGGGACTAAAAATAGAATCAGTTACCAGATTGAACAAAGGGAAGGAAAAGGAGAAAATAAAGGTAAAATAAGAGTCAGATTGGGATCAAAATATTATCCCGCCTCAGGGTTTTTCTGAGTGATAGTCTGTGTGAACTTTTGATTACATTAAGGTGCTAAGATTGCTTTTAAAGAGAGGAACCAGAGGCAGAGTTTTATTTTGGTTTTATGGATTAAGTGAGAAAAACTGGTGTCTAGAGGAAGAGAGGATAGAGGGAAATAGACTCCTTCCTTATAAAACCAATCATGCTATCTTTAGGGTAAAAGGAACACGATGTGAGGAGGAGCAGAAATCCATTAGAAACAATCCATCAAAACTCTCAAAGCAGAGAAAGCAAAGAAGGTAGGAATTGGGTTGACATGAATGTATCTGCACACATATACTAGAGTAGCCTGTGGGGGGAAACCAGTCAAATCATGAAATCGTTAAAGAACAGATTTGCTCAGTACCTTTAGGCACAAAGTGTGTCTCCCTGATATATCAAACATGGTTCTGCTTTGTGTGTTATAGAGCAGAACAAAAGTAATCATCTGCTAAGCCTGTCACTTCCCACAGGATGATCAGGCCTACTCCTCAAAACCAGAAGTTTTCATGATTCTAAATAACCATCAGATCTTTCAGACAATGAAAGGAAGAAATTCAGCTCTGACTATGGGACTGGTTCCTGAAATTGCTTTGTAATTTTCTATTTGCAATTTCTTTTTTTTTTTTACATATTTCTTATACAAGAATATATATATATTTTTAACTTTATAGTTTATTGTCAGGTTGGTTTCCATATAACACCCAGTGCTCTTCCCCACAAGTGACCTCCACCAAGACCATCACCCCCCTTTACCTTTCCCCCTTCCCCTTCCCCCCTCAGTTTGTTTTCAGGATTCAAGAGTCTCTTGTGTTTTGTCTCCCTCCCTCTCCCTAACTCTTTTTCCTCCTTCCCCTC
>CM053570.1:19652547-19667836 GCA_028646485.1 Cryptoprocta ferox
GCTAGCTTTCTGTCTCTTGTCAGTTTTAAAAGCTGGTTATGCACTGTGCACCTGTTAGTCTTGTTCTATTAAAGGAGGCTCATTGACTGTCCAGGGCCTGTCGTTTCAGAAAGTGTTCTTTTAATGGTGTCTCTCGGTTTCTCTTGTTGTGCCTTTGATTATTTTACTTCCTTACTCAGTGATATTTGGGACTCTCCACCATGTGTACTTTGGCTTGTTTCTTGAGGTAGCCCTGAAAAGGAAAACAGACTAACACACAGGGAACAAAAGCATGCAAACACACAGAGAAATCAAATAAACAAGCAAGCCAAAAGGGGAAAGGAAGTAAAGAAAAGGAAAGGAAAGGAAAGGAAAGGAAAGAAAAGAAAAGAAAAGAAAAGAAAAGAAAAGAAAGGAAAAAAACAAGGGGGGGGGGACAGAGACAGCAAAAGACTATGGACAGTCTAAAAGCGTATAACCAGCCAAGAGGAGAGATAAGAATGAGATAAGGGAAATATATCTGCATGGCACGAGAAAAAAAGGAGAAGAAAAGAAAAAAGAAAAAAAAAGGCAGCTCTCTGGTGTGGATGGGCGTGGTTTGGCGTAGGTAGGTTAGGTCTCGGGGGCTGCTCTCCGAGGCCCTGCCTTGGTGGTTGCAGGGAGAAGAATGGCAGCGCTTCAAGCTCTGCTCGATCCAAGCATTGCAAACCACTCTTCTGAGTCCGATCTCCCTGTGCTGCGGGTAGGCCAAACTGTATTTTCCAAGCTCTGCCTCACTTCCAAATCCTAGTCCATGCAGTTCAACACTGCCACCAGAGATGAGAAGCGCTCCCGCTGGCGGCCAGCCTCCCAGCCGGGATCTCACAGGTGGCAGGGGCCGCCTTTCCCAGTGTCGCGTGGAATGGGCACCGCTGCCTCTGGTCCCAAGGAAGAATTTGCCAGCTAGATGGGACGGATTTCTCTCCCCGCGCCCAGCAGTTATATATGGAGTGACAATATCTCCCTCTGTCCTGGGGTGACTTTTTTTTTTATCTCTTCTTTAGAAACAGTTCTATGAGCATTTTCAGTCTCTCTTTCTCTTCCCCTTGTCTCTCCGGGGCACAGAGCACTATCCCTGTGTTGGGTTGGGGCTCCCACCCCCTGCACCTCCAGGCCCATCCCGTCCTCCAATTTCCTAGTTCACAATCACTCACTCAGGCATCTTTGAGGTTGTCTTCTTTCTGGAGTCTCTTTCTTCTCTTCCCCTGCTTGCAGATTAGAGTATTGTCCCTTCAGTCCTTCTCAGTTCAATAGATGCAGGAGGGTGAAGATTACAGAGCTCCCTACTTATCTGCCATCTTGCCCCCGTCTCCTCCTACTTGCAATTTCTAATCGCATCTAATCTAATGGATGACTAAAAGTGCTTCCTTTTGATGCTGAAAAATGTCTCTGTAGCCAAACCTACAATCCAATACTGATCAATGAGATTTGATTTTAAGGATAGTTCAATAATATAAACACTGACAGTAAAATTTGAATATGGAGGAGGGAATTTACAAAAAAAGAGTGAGGACAGTGTTGATGGAGGCTTGGTGGATAAGGACCAGAATAAAAATAAGGCATGGAGAGAAAATCAGAAAGAGAAGAGTGACTTTGGGATAGAGGGTTCGAGGGAAGAAGAAAAAGAAAATTCCAAATTTAAAAACCAAAACAAAGAAAGGTAGAGAGGAAACTGTGGGAAAGGAAGATAAAAGGCAAGAGAAGCAGGATAGGACCACTTATAACAGGAGCAGGAAAACGTTTGACCCGGATCTGGGAAGTCTCATAAATTTTGCAATGAGACATATGGTCGGAGAAACTGGAGGTCACTGCAGAGCGTATAGTTGGCACAGAGCTGTTTTTCTTATGTTCTAATGCTGACTTCTGAGTTTTGCTGCCTCCTTTACTTTGGTTTCTGCTCTAGATAACAAACAGGTTGAGTTGGTGGGAGACTAAGAAGCAATCGCTAGTAGACTTGGGTGCCTTAATTCCAATTTTCTAAGTGCATCCTGGGCAAACGAGGGAACTGCCAAGGAGGATCTCCCTTTGTATGGCAAAGGGCTCTCTGAGATGCCGTTAAAACAATACCTTTCATTGGAGACCATGGGCTCCTCACAGGACTCTGGGGCCCTGGGGTCGCTGGAGCACAACCAAAACCCATTAATTATAATCACAAATGTCCATTTCATAAAATCTTTCTCATTTTATCCTGCTTTGCTAAAGAGCTTTTAAATACATTGCTTGACAGCTCCCAGATGGTAATTTACTGCAATTTTTTCTTTGCATAGGGCAGACAGCAGCCTGCATAAACATAAATACCTGCTAGTAATCTGATCAGTGGATAGGGAAAGTTTAAATACAATGCATGAAATTGCAAATAAAAATAAAAAATCACCGAAAAACTTCTGTAAATAAAAAAATAAGTGTAAAAAGACAACAGGCTGGGGGAAATATATTAAGTTGTTATATATTTCTGATTTGCCAAAGCAATAATTGCTTATGGCAAAACACACATGAGATGCCTGGGTGGCTGAGTCGGTTAAGCCTCCGACTTGGGCTGGGTCATGATCTTGTGGTTGAAGAGTTCAGCCCCACGTGGAGCTCTGTGCTGACAGCTCAGATCCTGGAGGCTGCTTCAGATTCTGTGTCTCCCTCTCTCCCTGCCCCTCCCTGCTCACACTCTGTCTCTTTCTCTCTCAAAAATAAATAAACATTAAGAAAATAAACTCACGAGCACGTGCGTGCACATGCACATACACATATATATACAAGCAATACGGAGATAACCATGGAAAAGTGAAAGTGACTTTTCCTCCCCTACCATAACCTACTTCTCACTTTGTTAACAGTTCTGTGCATACTCTATGTGCATATGAACATGTGTGCCCCAACTATTTCCACTAGCCCTGCACTGCTCTCCCAACACTAAAGGGTGACTTTTCAGCCAGCTTAAGTAGGGGAAGAGGAGATATTCATTAATGAAGGTTTTCCTAGAGAAACATCTAGTCAGCAGAACATCTTAAGGCCTGTGCTTCTCCTTGGATCAGCCTCTGAAGCCCTTAGATAACCTTCAACAGGATGCTACTTGCTCTTTTACATGAACCACAAGAGGACTAGTGTGGAGTCAGCTGCATTTCCCTTTGCTGCCCCATCTCCTCCTCCAAGCAGCCCCACAGGAGGTATAGATTTTACTAAAGCAGTGAAGTTAAAAGGAAAGCAGAATGCTGTGTGCTAAATATGACTCATTCCAGGTTTAGAGAAAACAAAAACCAAGGAGTTGAAAGCTTCAGAGGGACTCTATCCATGAGCAAGACTCAGTCTCCCTTAGCATGATATTTTAGATCTCTTGACACACCTTCTAACTTCCATCACGGACTTGTGTGTGTGTGTGTGTGTGTGTGTGTGTGTGTGTGTGTGTGTGTTGTTGTTGTTGTTTTTAGGAAAACAAACTGTTATCATAATGATGGTCTTATAATTGAGTTATTCCCGGGAGGCTTTAGCATAGGACAATCAGTGATAGCAGCTGATACACAAAGTCCTACACAACAAGCCAGGTGGAATGAGAATAGGTGAGCACTCTGAATTTAGCCGTCTTCACAATTTCCCTTACCAGTATGACTCAGACACCTGTTTATTCTCATGAATGTATACTATCTTTGGGAAAACAGAAATGTAGTCTTAATTGCCTCAAAATTTGTGAGGTGTGTATTTCTCTTTGGAGTTAGTATTTCACATTATTTTTGCAGAATAGAGGTAATTACTTTTGTTTCATTCTTAGGCCCCCTCATTCTCAAACCTTTCAAATTGGATTCCTTTGTATCTGTGTGAGAAAAGAAAGAGCTTCCTTGAACAGCAATGTCCTATTTAATGGCTATACCCTTCGCTAACTACTTTAAAATGAATTTAGCTTATAACATCAGTTAAATTCTTAATTAAAAATTTTCTGTTTGAGAGGCATGAAGACTAACTTTATTTATCCAGTAACAACTACACCCACTACTATATAATGTTCTATTTTACTAAAGGGAGAAATACTGTGCAGAGCCTAAAATTTGTCGGGAAATATGTTTGTAGAAAAAAATAAAAGGGTTAATATCCTTAATAAGAAGAGCTCTTATAAAATCCATAAGAAAAAAAAAGTTTGTAATAGTTAATGGGTAAAAGACCAATACCATTTATAAAGATAAATAAAAAAGTAAAATAAGAATGTTTCCCTCTATAAATACAGAAATCAAAATATAGTAGCAATAAGACATCATTGCTGTCCATAAAATTTACAAAAAGGTATTTGAATGATAGTCCTGGTGACAACGTGATGGGATGAGGCCACTCATCTAATATTAATAGAATTACAATTTAGTAATGCTGATCTGGAAAAGTTTGACAATATGTATCAAGACACTTTCTCCTAGTACTTCTAATTTATTACTCTCTTCTAAATAAATAGGAACTGTTGATAAAAAATTGTATGAATAAAAATTTATTTCAACATTAACTAAAATATCTATAATTTAGAAACACCCGAAGTGTCAAACATGAGGGGACAATATAAGTACATTATGGTGCATGCACACATGAACACATGCAACCTTTAAAAATGTTTACACAAAATGGGTGAAGGGGTGTTGGAGACACATAGACTTCTAGTTATGGAGTGAATAAGTCATAGGAATAGAAGTCACAGTGTAAGAAATGTAGTCAATGGTATTGGAATAGTGTTTGGTGACAGATGGTAGCTACACTTATGGTGAGTATGCGTAATGTATAAACTTGTCAAATCACTAAGTCATATACCTAAAACCAATGTAACATTGTGTGTCAACCATACCAAAAATTTTTTTCTTAATGTTTACAGAACCTCTGTTTACTAACATAGGAAAACACATATGATATCATGTTTAATGGAAACATAGTCTATAAAACTATTTTAATATGAATATAATGATGTATGGATTGATAATTGAATAGTGGCTAATCCTAGTTACCTGGGGGTTGACAATTTAATACATTTTTCATCCTTGTTATTTTTTCTAAAATTTCCTGTAATGTATTACTCTTATCATTAGAAAAATAACCCTTTGTATTTAAAAATTATGAACAGACTTGCGGTGCGTGGGTGGCTCATTCGGTTGAGCATCAGACTTCAGTTCAGGTTATGCTCTCATGGTTCGTGAGTTTGAGCTCTGCGTCTGGGCTCTGTGCTGATAGCTCAGATCCTGGAGCCTGCTTCAGATTCTGTGTCTCCTCTCCGCCCCTCCCACTCACACTCTGTCTCTCTCTCTCTCTCAAAAATAAATAAACATTAAAAAAATTTTTTTTTAAATTATGAACAGAGTCAACATAGTAGCTATGTATCAATGATAAATAAAAAGTGGATGGAGGACCTAACCTAAAAGCTTTCTGACTCTAAAGCCAGAAAATGTTCAAGACACAGTCACTGCAGTTTGAAATCTTACAGACTCTTAGAGTTAACCATGTAAGTTTCACCTGCTGATCCATTGATATATCCATTCACATTACTTTATAGTTTATACTTAATAGTTTACTTAGAAAAGAATATTATTTCCTGAAAAGCTACAGTGAATTAGTCACTTATATTTAGAACAATATCACACTATTATATAAAAATCTAGTGCTTATATTTATGTTAATTAACACTGATGTGTATATTCACAAGCACAAGCATATAAAAAATAATTCCCACTCTCAGAAAGTTTGTAAATTAAATATAAAACTAAGTAAATGAAGGAAAATCTATCCCTTAAGAAGGGGCCATATAATTATTTAGATTTAGATAAATTGGTTACAGACTCCTATGGGAAGCTTTTGCACTGAGTGGACTAGATAGCCCTTTTTAATAAAATCTAGAAGTCTTATAAGAAATCCACTGCTTAGACAGTTAATCTAGTAATGCTCAGTGGGCATACTTCAGGATGAATTCAGCATTTCTGAAAACAAGAAGTTCAATGCGAACTGAGGAAGCAAAAAATTCCTATATCTTTCTTTTGAAGGGCAAAAAGCCAAATAAGAAGTTCATGGAAGCTACTTGACATTAGCATTCTCTACAATAAACAAAAAATTATTCACATAGTTAGTGATTCCTTAGGCTAAATGGGTTGGTTCTTTGAGATATTTTCCAATACTGTTTAGCAGTTGAGAATGTAAACTGTAACAAAACCCTATTTGGCAAAAATGAAGATAATTGAAGGCTCTATTATATTCTATTTTCTCATCTTAATTGGTCAGTAGATAATTAAACCAAAAATAGAAAAACTATATTTAATATAGTCACATAAGCAATAAATCTTTATCGAGCACTTGTTTTAGGCCCTGGAAATACAGGAATAACACAAGACAACACTCCTGTTCTCAAGGAGTGGTCTGGGAGCACATAGGTAAATAAATACTGGCAGTAATTTCAGGGAGTAGTAAGTGCTATGAAAAAAAGATAAAGCAGGATAAAGGGTTAGAGTAAGAGTATATGGTTTTCTGAAGACCCACTTGAGATAGCATTGGAAAGCCCTCTCAGAGGAGGTCTAATTTAAGCAGAGTTCAGAAGGAATGAGAAAACAAACCACAACATAATCCAAAGAAAGAGTTTTCCAGGAGGAGAGAAAAGGAAGTGCAAAAATCCAAGATGGAAACAAGCTTGACACACTTTAAGAGTTGTAGGAATGGCTGAAGTAGAGTGATCAGGGGAGAAAGAGATGGGTAAACCCATTTCCTAAGTTCTACCACCATTTCGTGCCAATGACTTGCAGTTTTATGTCTTCAGCTCTGGTTTCTTTCCTAACTCTGCTCTATATATTCACTTATGTAGTAGGTATTTTTATCTATATAATCCCAGTAATTAAATCTTGCTTATTTCTTATTTTAGTGACTTATCCCAATCTTTCCTTTGTCAAGCCCAAATATGCAAACCTTGGAATTTTTCTATCAAATCTTCTTTCTTTCATTCATTTATTTTTGAGAGAGAGCACATGAGTGGGGGGAGGGGCAGAGGAAGAGAGAGAGAGAGTGAGCAAAAATCTTAAGCAGGCTCCATGTCCAGCCTGGAGCCCATCCCGGGGCTCGGTGAGATCATGAACTGAGCCAAAATCAAGAGTCAGTCACTTAACCCACTGAGACACCCAGGTGCCTCTCAAATCTTCTTTCTAAATTTTCTTATATCCATCCCTCAGTCTCTGTCTGATAGTATACTAAACTAACTTCTGAACTGTATACTGAAATAACTTCTTTTAATTTTTTAAATTCATTTTTCAAGAGACAAGAGACAGAGCATGAGGGGAGGAGGGGCAGAGAGAGAGGGAGACCCAAAATCTGAAGCCAGCTCCAGGCTCTGAGTTGTCAGTACAGAGCCTGACATGGGGCCTGAACCCACGAACTGTGGGATCATGACCTGAGCTGAAGTCGGAGGCTTAACTGACTGAGCCACCCAGGCACCCCTGAAATAATTCCTTAACTGGAATATCTGCTCTTAGCCGTTTTCAAGATTCAGTCATACTGAATCACTTATAATACTCTGAATGTGTGGTTGGAATAGACATAAGCAGAGATGCCTGCTCATGATTCCTTCAGAGACCAGATACACTTCTCACCATAGTTATATATTAAATGAGAAGCCCCTGCCTCTCTGTGTTTGGGTAGCAGTAAGGGAAGGATCAATCTGGATCGATTAGATTCCTTCCTAGGAATTTGCAAACTAAAGGTAAAGGAAAAGAGTGTGTCTCCTCTTAGTCAGAAAATAAGCCACTGAACCCAGAGCTTCTATCTCCCAGACCTCATATCTTATGGAGAATCTCATCTGAAAGAAGAAATTTGGCCCATCAAGAGAAGCAGAGTTGAAAGATGGAAAAAAGAGTCCTGAGTTTGTGGTTCCAATGATCTAGCCCTAATCTTCCCAAGGTTTAGTTAATGTAGGTTCAAAGAATTCCTCTTTTATCAGGATGAATTAGGTTTCTATCATCTGTACCCAGAGTCCTCACCATACAGCCTTGCTTTTACCCATCCATTTCTTTTAACTTGGAACTCCTGCTTGGAGGTTTCTTCCTAGCCTCTTTCATTTGGCAACATTTAGCCATTTTTCAAGACCCAACCTATGTGTCACCATCTCTGGGACGCTTTCTCTGGAGTCTCTGGTATGCTTTGAGTGACTCAAGAGAAGAGACTCTTACTCTTTCACATCAAACACAGCTTGTTAATACAAGAGGAAACGAATGAATTAGTCTCGCATGAGCTTGTTATTTTAAGAATATGTCAGTGGCCAATACTGCGTTCATTAAATCACTTATTCACTTCATACTCGTCCAGATACTATCCAAGATCCTTCTGCCTTTAAGTCCATGGGTATCTGCTCTGATGTGTATCTTCTTGACAAATTTTTCTTCCCTATTAAGTTGTCTATTACAATGTTTAAAAATATCCCTCCTTTATTATATTCTAATTTTGAATTCCATCTGTCTGAATCTCAACAATGATTACAAGATATTATTTACCACTGAGGGTTAAATGGTTCACATCATTTTCTCATGATTGTGGCATTAACATATTAATCTATAGGCCTTCTGCCTTGATTTTAAATGGCCATTTTTCAGTCCTTTACATTACCACTGGATAGTATCTGAAACTGGATCACTCCATCCTTGAAAAATCCTTCTCCTTCTTCCTTTAGCTTCTGTGAGAACCTCTTTTTTTTTTCTTACCTCCAAAGTGGATGGGCCCTGATCAGCTCAGATTCGAGCAGAATTTTAAATTTAACTTTCTCCTTGAATGTGCTTGAATGAAGAAAGAAGCCCTGAAAAGAACCAAGCTTGCATTTCAGGTGCTTGAAACTTCAGTCATTAAAGAGTCTCCCTTGAGATCAGCCAGAATGAGTAGTGTTTAATGGGGATGATTATTCTCACCCTGCTCTGTCATATCCTGAATAAGGGTAACTACATCCTGCTATATCTTTTGATTGATCAGGTTGACTCTATACACAGCCAGCTCTGTGATTCAATTAGGCGATGCACACTTACATTCCCACCCTAGGCTGTTTCTTATACACCCCATTCCCAAACCACCACTTCCTAGTTAAGGCCGTCATTACTCCTTTGTACTTTTACAAAAGTCTTACCAGTAGCTCTGCCGCCTTTCTTATAATACCCCTCTACTCTTGGCAGTGCTGAGTGAGAAATGTTGCTAAAGCACATCCCACTTCAAATAACTTTGTGTTTCTTTTTGCCTGTGTTATACACGAGTTTAGCTTCAGTCCTTCCATCTAGACCCAGAGTTTACCTTCTGGGTCTACACTTGGAGGGCTACATAACTATCCTTAGGTGCAAGGAAAAAAAAACAAGAGGTCAAGGGTTAATGTCCCGTGCTACTGGTTGTTTATGATACAGTTTGCATACTTTGTCCTTGAGATAATGGCTATTCCCTTGAAACTCCCCTACAACCCTAAACCGTGCCTTCAAAATAACAAATGTTGTCCTACATACCTGGATAAGGGGTGCCCTCTTTATCACTTTGTAGCCTTTTTACAATAACCGCTCAATTCTGCCTCTGTCCTGCCTGCTTGCCTGCTTGCTGATTATAAAAAGCCCTAAGTCCTTGGTCTCGGGGCCGCACATTTAGAGTTCCTTGTTAACTCTGTGCGGTCCCGGCCAGTAATAAAGACTCCCTTAATTCAGCTTCAGTGGCCTCGGTTGGTCTCTGTGTCTCTGGGCAATACACCTGTAGAATAACATCCATACTCCGGAGGGTGACATTCCATGATCGGGTCCTAATTTAGCATGTTCCCCATCATTGTGAATATTTGATTCCAACTCAACTGATCAGGGCAAAATTTCGGACAACAATAGTATATCATTTTTGTTGAGTATTTACTCTGTGCCAGGCAACAAGTCATCCTTGTCGATGACACAAGATTTAACCTGAAGTAATGCTGGTCCTCACCTGACTCTCGCTCTGCCACTCTGTCATCCCACCCAACCATCAGCTTAATTATTTTACTTCCCTTCTTCTTTAGTCCCTGTGATTGGGTCATCCTGATTTTTTGGCTTCCCTAGTTGCCTCTTGCCGCTTATTTTTTTATAAAGCTTTGTCTTCTCATCATCATGACATTTGCCCGGTCTTCCTGTTTGTTAAGTAACCCTCTGGCTTGTCCTCTGGATGCCCTCAGTAGAATTACCACCACAGGAAGCCTAGTTGGCACTGGCCCCAGCAATTGGGCTCTACTCTATTCCTTGGCTTTGATACCGGAGGGGTGGGCCCAGGATGTTCCGAACCTAGCCCTCCTAATTTATTGTAAAATTTTACTGTAGATTTCCTAGAATCTGAGGTTTATAAGGAATCCTAAAGTCTGTAACAGTACAATCCCTATCTGAGTTAAAAAGCCCTATGTTCTTTCTGTCATTTTGCCATTCTTTATAATACGACTTCAAATATATGATGGCAGATTTCATATCCCTAAGCCTTTCTAATCTAAACATCTCATTTCCTTTAGTTACTGTCTCCAGCCTGATGGATTTCCTTTTAATTAGCTTTATTTTAATTACTGCCTTTTTTTTTATAATGGTGGTGGACAGAGTTTTAACACAATGTCCCAATTATGTTCGACAAGTTTAGACTAGAATAGTGTTTTGTATTATTTACCATCAATTTCACCTAGCCTTTTCCATGATGCAGGCTGTGAATCAATGTATTAGCTACTTCCTGCTTTAGCTTCAGCCTTGTCTCAGATCTGAATCAGGAAGGTGGGATCAGAGAGTACCATGCCTCTTACCCTGAGGGCAGCAGCTTTCACTAGTTTCTCTGCAGCAATGTACAGATACACAGCAGATTGCTGGGGGGTAGATCCAGATATGTTCTGGGGGTTTGGGGGGGTTGAGGGTTATGCACACGTCTCTCCTGCTAATTTTAGCACCCACTTCTCTCTGGTTCACTTAAACCATCTGAATGCCTATAAATGAGAGATTATTCAAAGGAAACTTTTGAATCCATGTCAATTTCGTTTTAGTATTAGTAGCAAATTCCTTTTCACACAGACTGACTGAAGAGACACCAGTGTCTCAGATGAGATTCCCCCATATATGAAACTTTCTGTAGGTAACTGACCCACTCACCCAGTGTAGTCATTAAATCAGTTACTTTGTTTCACATCTGCCCCCAAAAGATGAAGGAAACTATCAAATCCTTGCCAAAATGCTGATTTAATCATGTCTATTACATTCTTCTCTAGAGGCTTCGTGAAACATGAAAACTAATTTAGTTTGGCATCACCTTCTTTCCCCTTTCAAATCCTGGTTATTGCTACTGTATTTTTATTTTAAAAGCTTTAGAATCTTAACAAGGTCCATGTCAAGCTCCCCATTCAATGCTGTTTGGCAATCTGCCTCCATTCAGTAGGATTAGTCAAGAATTAGTGATAATTAGTTCTTTCTTTCTTTTTTTAGTAATTGGGGTATGATTTTTTCTCTGGTGAGATAATAGTCTCCATCCCCAGAACACACCCTGCCTTTTCTGCCCACCCCCACCCTCCTTTGCTTATAGGGTCTTCTGTCTAAAATATCCTGTTTGGTGTTCATGTAACTGCATCCGTGTGCCTTGGCTCCTCAGCTCTAGAGATCTCTGAAGGTGGGAACCCTTTATTAAACTTCATAGTCTCTAATGCAGAACAAAGCATGCAGCAGGAGTTCAGTAAAGACACTTTCTGAATGGATGTTTGAGAACACACACACATATTTTATATATGTATATTTATTGCTTTTTCCACCATGAGCACTGTTACAGCATATATTCTAACACATATGCCCTCATGGACTGATGCCTTTTTTTTTTTTTTTACTACTTTATTTTTGAAAGAGAGAGAAAGAGAACACGCTAGAGGGGCAGAGAGAAAGGGAGACAGAGGATCCAAAGCAGGCACTGTGGGCTCTGCGCTGACAGCACAGAGCCCAATGTGGGGTTTGAACCCACAAACTGCAAGATCATGACCTGAGCAGAAGTCAGACGCTTAACCAACTGAGCCACCCATGTGCCCTGTGGAAGGATGCTTTGATGTTTATGGTGATGATTTTGTTTTTATGATAGTCCCTAGAATGAAGATTTTTGGAAAAATATATGGTAAACTTAGTAAGTATTCTACTAAGTGTATCCTCTATGTTTGAGGGATACAAGTTTATTTGTATCTCTTTCACCAAAACAATCAGATTCCTCGATGACTTTACTAATATTTTATATATCACAGATGACCAGTTCTGAGAGTGGTATGTTAATGTCTTCCACTGCGATTGCATTTTTATCATGTTCTTTTGAATTTTTAGTTTATAATTTCTTCTTTTTAATGACTAATGGTATCCCCTCATGATGCTTTATAATTTTTCATCCCTTTGTTGATGGTCATTCAGTTTATTTTTACTGTTTTGCTGTTATGAACACTGTTGCAATAAAGGACCTTTGTTCACATGACTTTGTATCCAGAGACTTTTCTTTCTATGGAATAGATTACCATGAATGGGATTGTTGGGTTGAAGAATATATATATTTTAAATTTTAATAGATATTGCTAGCTTGCCATCCAAAGAGTTGTATAACATTTAGATCAGGAAAGGATGAGTGTTCCTTTTACTGCAACATCCTTTCCAGCAATAGCTTTATAGCTATTTTCAACTGTAACCCTCCAATAGAAATGTTGTGATATCTCATTTTTATTTAATTAGCATTTTCCTGACTACGAAAGTTTGAGCATCTTTTCATAAATGTTTGTCATTTTGTTTTGCTCTTCTGTGAACTCCCTGTTCACATCCCTGGCTCATCACCTCTTTGTTTTCAACTCTTTTCACCTCTGTTTTAAATTTGTTTCTTATAAAAGGGATATTGCTATACATTATTCTTTGACTTAAGCAGTCTAGAACATTTAGAGTAATGAAAGGCATACTTACTCTAACCCTTCCCTCTTATTTATGGTTATTTATTTTACAGAGCTATTTTTCATCCCTTTTTCTTATCTTTCCCCTTTTAATTTGGAATTCTACTGCATTTTACTCTTTCATTAATGGCTACATTTCTGTCCCTTATTCCCATTATCAGACATGTGTTAATTTGTTATTTATATGAAAAAAAGATTTCAACTTTTTCCCCAAAGACCCTTCTACCAAAACACTATTCTCTATGTTCCCACACTTCCTCCTTACCCAGTAAGATGTTGGGATGACCAAGGGGGAGGAAAGCATTCCAGGCAGAGGTGCCAGTATGAGCACAGGCATAGAGGCAGCCCTGGGAGTTACTGTGTGGCACAGTGGGAGAAGACGGAGGCGTAGAGGGTCTGGGACACCACTAGGCAGAACCAGGGCCTTTTATCTATAGGTAAAATGGATCCAACCAAGTCTGGGCTGGCAGAGACTTTATTAATGTTAGTCTGGTGGCAGGTGTGCGGCACTCCAGTTACCCTGGATGGAGTGGGGGCAAGAAACAGGAGAGCTGCCTACAGTCCTTTGAGTGTGGGGAACAGGGGCCAACAGGGCTACAATGGGAAGGAGAGATGCTCAGGGAGTGAGAAACGGTGAGTGGGGTTTGGCAGTGGACCAGACAGGAAGGGTGACAGAGATGACAAAGGAGTTCCTCATCTTTTTCCCATTGTGCATCCTTAGAATCCTCTGAGTCATATACATTGGTTTTCTATGGGTACTGTACTGAAGTATTCTAAACTACATGGCTGAAAGGAGCAGAAATGTATTATTTCGCAGATCTGGATGTAAGAAGTGCAAAATGAGTCTTTCAGGACTAAACCCAAGGTGTCTGCATCGCTTCCAGGAGCTCCAGGGGAGAAGCTATTTTCTTGCCTTTTATAGTTTCTATAGGCTGCCTGCATTCCTTGACTCAGGGCTCCTTCCTCCATGTCCCTCCTGTCTCCCTCTTACAAGGATCCTTGTGATTACATTGGACCCACTTCAGTAATCCACTTTAATCTTCCTATCTCAAGATCCTTAATCATGTATCTGAAAAATGCCTTTTACCATGTAAGTTTCCAGGAATTAAGTAAGACACGGACATCTGTGGGGGAGAGGAGGATGGCATTATTCAGCCTGCCACACAATGATTAAGGCCAAGCATCTCTATTCCAAAATAGTCAGTTTCAGCTAAACACACATTAACTAGATATTTTGCTAGAAAAGCCCCTGCCTTTTCTGTCTCTTTGGTGCAATACCACCAATTTGGCCTCAGGAGGGGTCTGTTTGGGCAGCCTTAATACTTTCTCTCTTCCTCTCACTAGTATAGGATGCCATAAAGCACTCATTTTGCTTTTTAAAATAATTTATTTTGCTTTTTCATTTTCTTTCCTGATACCTTTTTACCTCCTTATTTAAAAGTTTCCAAACTCAAAACATACAAATAAGACATAAAGATCAAACATGTGCTGTACTTTAAGTCCAAAGCAATTTCCTCAAGAATTTGCTTATGATGGCAGATGGCTGTTTAAACATAGTAACCCATATGTTTCTTTTAGATCCTACAGAAAGAAAGTAAGTGTCCAGTGAACAAAGCTGGATATTTGGCATACGTAATCTGGGATTCTTATGCTCTCCATAAAAACACACAGTAAGAACTTATCTGGGTAATATTATCAGCCTTTCTTCCTTCTCATAACAAACCAAGGACCTAAGATAAATGTCTTTTTATGGATTACTTGCCATCTGTCCTTCAAAGATGTCTAAGCCTGTGGAAGTCTATTTTATGTCCATGAATTAAAGGCAGCACAGCACAGAGGATCACCGTACAGGTTCTGGAATCGGACAAACTGAGGTCAACCATAGCTTCATCTATTACTGACCCTGGGAAAACTACTTGAGTATTCTTGTTTAGTTCCCCTGTTGGTCAGATAACAGAACTTAGCTGGATTGTTGTAGTAAATAAAATAATTTATGCAGAACACTTAATCCAAGATAGGAATGAGTAAATTCTCAATAAATATTAGCCATCCTTTTTTTTTTTTTTAAATTGGGTCCCATTAGAAACTTACCAGACACATCAGCTATATTTGTTCTCCAGCTTTGGTCAGCCTGAAGCATAGATATACCTTGGAGTAACATAATGGGACCACTGAGCAGGATCCTTATTCCCCGATACATTTCATTAATGTTGGCCTCAACCTCATTCATTGACTAAGAAGAAACAAGTTGGTTTATGCAATCATTATCCTAAGATACCGAGGATATATTTCTCCAAAGGGAAACAGTAAAAAAAAAAGAAAGAAAGAAAGAAAAAAGAAAAAAGACTTACTTCTTTATATTTTCCCTATTACTATTATTTA